>JACEVL010000490.1:1177500-1215000 GCA_020284085.1 Aporrectodea caliginosa | reverse complement strand
CTGTAAGCGCGAAAAGACTGAGAGAGCTGTGTGTAGCCACGAGGCCGGGATCGTGTGTGACCACCTCACACTTGGAGCGGTTCAGTTGTAAGCCCAGCTCCAAGCATTTGCGCTCTAACATTGCCACGTCATCAGCGACTATCTGCGCGCATCCGCCCAGGGTGAGGTCGTCCAAGTAACCAAGGGCGAGTGAGGATGACAGCTCCGTCAGAATAGGCTGGAGTGGGAGGCAAAAGAGCAATGGGCCCAAAGGGTCTCCCTGCTGTGGACCGACCTGAGAAAGGAGGCTGAATTCTCCGTATTTCAAATTTGATGCCTCGGAGTAGGCAAGATGGCAGAATGGTGCTAGTTCAGGAAGGAGTGTGTAGATGGATTGCAGCATCCGATCCCTGTAGAGGGAGTTGAACGCGTTGGAAAAATCTAATTTTACCAAGATTGAACCTTCTGGCATGTCCTCAAGAAAGCGTCTAGCCGCGTGCGCCGCGGCCTCACACCCACCCGGCACGCCCACTCCCACCTGCCGAGGCGACAGATGTGCCACGACCCTTGGAACGGCAAAGGCGTTGGCGCATTTTGCCATTATTATTATTATTATTATTATTATTATTATTATTATTATTATTGTTATTATTATTACTTTTATTTTTATTGTTTTTAATCAACCATTTATAACGCGCCGAAACAAAAAGAATCTTGCACAAAAACGCGAAAAATAATTAGCCTATTTACAAGAATAATTGAAGAATTACTCTTTGAAAAACGGATTTCTAAACAATGATATTAGACTAAGGAATTTTAGTACTGCTTTATTGCTAACACATCTACCGGGTGGGCCATTAAAAATGAGAACATCGCATTCAATCGTGTTTAATGCAATATCATATTGTGTTTTGAGTATATTTTAAACACGTAAATTATTCTATGATGTACTTACTTACCAAATCAAGCCAGTTCGACGTATTTCAAAGAAAGATATACAACTTAAAACGTACAATCGTGTGATGGAGCAGGTGATAACGAAGGCTGTAAATTAAAACGCCTGCACCGAAGTCAGCAGCTATTTGAAATGTTTCCTAAAAGAGAAGTGTACGAAGCATTTGGTTCACAGCTAGATGAAAAGACATTTACATTTGCCACACCAGTGAATTGTAAAAGTGATCGTGTTTATTCCGAGCAAGAAAGAAAGCAAATTCCAGCAACAAGACTCGTATGCGAACGTGGACATTTCAGTCGTAGCATCATGGTTTCGGCAGTCGAAGACTCCAAGATCTTTGGTTTCGGTCGGTGTGTCTCGGATGGAAAAAATCAATTTAGTGTTTGTTGGCCCCGGAGTCAAAGTAAACAGTAAATACTAGTGTGATTACGTTCTGGAAAGAGGTTTTTTCCTGAGCAAGATGTGGCCTAATCGTCACAATTGGACGTTGCAGCAGGGCGGAGCTCCTTCACACACAGCAAGAAGAGCTCAACTTCCATCATCAGAAGACATGTGGCCTCCAAATAGTCCAGACCTAAACCCGGTAGACTACGCTGCTAGGGGTGCCCTTAAACAAAAATCTACCTTCGTCGTAAATTTACAACAATAGAACAACTGAAGTTGGTCGTTGTTGAGGAGTGGCAAAAAATGTCACAGGAGCATCATTATAACGATCGCGTGGCACATATGTTGAGAAGAAATTGTTGAGAACCGAAGCGGACACATAGAATATAACATTTAGCAAGAAATTACTTGCATTTTGAAAAGAAAAAAGATATTAATTAAATAAATAATTCAGATTGAAGGCGATGTTCTCATTTTTAATGGCCCACCCTGTATATCTAGATACATGCTGCGGCTCCTAAGGTTCGTGCGTAGAGGGCTGCAAAATCGCTTAATATCCGATTGCCAGTTGCGCGAATGGGGTATTCCGCTAAGTCAGAAGGAATAGCAACGGGTCAACTTCGATGGCCTTGATCATCAGGCGCTTGGGGGTATCGCGGTGAAGAATTCCTAGCGGCTGCAAACTCCAGAAATTCTGCCAAACGTGCCTCTTGGGCGCGTCTGATACACCCATTAACTCCGATGTGTGCAGACGCCGAAGAATAATTATCATCTCTGGCTGGGTGGGGTATGATCAGCCGATGCCCTTTGAAAGTCAACCCTCCACCTAAGGCAAACCCGTTGATATCTAATGCGCTCTTTAGTTTAGTCTACCTATCTTGGACGCGTAAGTAAGCAAGTATACAAGTCGTATTTTATCGCGAGACAAAATTGTGACTCGGAAACCGAGTCAGCGAGTCAAATTCGAGTCCGGGCCTTCGAGTCCGAGTTCAAGTCCGAGTCGTGACAAGCCAAGTCTGAGTCCGAGTCCACAAAAAATCGGTCTCGAGTCGGACTCGAGTCCTAGGCCGGACTCGAGTACTACATCACTGGTAGGCAGTGGTAGCTAGTAGGTTTCATTTGATAATCCTATTATAGGCCTGTCGATGCGCAATACTTGAGTAAAGGGATTTCAAAAGAAACTGTTCATAACGCTTTGTCATATTTAGCCTACTTCATTGCCATCATTGGTTTGTAGTTTAAACTTTTTCATGAATGGTCCACAATTTTTCTGTCCAGTTTAAACTTCCATCGATTATGATGCCCTGTCAAAATCTTCAAACTGATATTTCATCTAAACAAAACATTAAATTTTAGTAGCAAATTCTAAGTTTTGTTCATCTGGAGATCCAAGCCGTTCAATAATTCGTGTAGTAGTGAACTAATAGCCTTACTTTGCACGGCTATGCGTAACGAGGACGTCATTTATCGGGTCTATCGTGGAATTTGTGTACGTTTTCGAAAATTGTGAACAATTACTTTCGTCGAAGCCTGGCCGACATTTTTTATAGATCGACCTGCATGTTAGTTGCTGTTTAGAGTCGCCCTTTATCTTTATTCAGGCATTCTCAGATTATGGGAACGGGCAGAGTTGATCGTCCTGCAAACAAATCGTGGGTCACGTTGACACTGTCATGCCTTGCCAATTTTGCCGCCTGCAACAGTAAAATGTATGGAACTTCAGAGTGGGGTTGATATTTTATCATTGTTAGGTTCTATAATCGCCGTTATCGGGCGGCTTCTGAAAAATGCCTATCTTGGTGGCGCGAGGACGACAGTACACAAAAAGCAGTGTGCACAGCTGGAACATTTAATTATCATCATCATCATCATCATCATCATCATCATCATCATCATCATCATCATCATCATCATCATCATCATCAGTGCAATAGAACACAGAGCCAACTGTCAAGCGGAGAACTGTACGTGTGTGCAATATCCAATTTCGGCTAATTGAGCATCACACAAAAGTTGAAGAACATGTCGATTTTTATCAAACTCAATAATAGACACGTAGGGTAACAGGAACTACGTATATAGGCTAAATCAGTGGTTAAATTCCGCCGGGACCCGCCGGGTCTCAGATCCGGCACCTTGGACTTCAGACCCGGCACCTCTGATTTGAGAGCCGCCACCTGCATTGTGAGATCCGCCACCTAAAAAAGGAGACCCGCCACTCAAAATCAGATTAACCTATTCGTCAGCCACACAGTGCGTTTCAATATTCACTAGCATCAAAGAAAACTACATTGCCTACGTGTTTACTTAAACCGCCGGCTCTCCCTCTCCGTCCCTCTCTGTCTCCCTCTCCGTCCCTCTCTGTCTGTGTATCTATATCTCTGCCGAGTTCAAGTCAGTGTTTTATAATCGCTGCCCGCGGGTAGTGTGTTTCCGATTCCCGCTGTGTGTACAAGAATGTCACATATTGTCGCAGTAATTTAATGACTCATTTGCGGAACTATTAGCTGGAATCGGTGTGAAAATCTGAATTAAACTAGCACGTCCTTTAATTATTTATAGTAATCGCGCCTGTAGATAATGTCAAGAAGAAAGTTTGACAGGTGTATCAACCGTCAGAAGTGGCACAACGAAAGATAAAATATTTCTTTGCACGCAAAAGGTCCTGCAAGAGGTGAGTTTTGTGTTTTGCTGTTGGGGTATTAGCAAGGAAACTGGGACTCTACCCGAATAGCCGAAACTCAATAATTCTACGATGAACTGATGATGAGTTAGATGAACCAGGAGCCCGGCAACATATATGGCGCCAAAGTCGCCGATGCTCACACTAGTTTTGGCTTTGTGACGGCGAGGTGGGAGTATGCTCATTGCTCACACAACGTTTTTGGTAAAATTAATACAGTAAAAAGTATCAATTGCGCGCTAAATTTTATTAGTGATTCATCATCATCATCATCAGTTCCTGACGCCAACATTTCGTGACAATGGAAACGCATAAATGATCGCCATTCTTCGTATGCAAGCAGCAGTGCTGCAGTAGCCTACACTACACGTAGGCCACATGTAAATGGACACCAGGACACTATCTACATGTGTGAACAGTCCCACGGTGTCTTCAGCCAGCTGCCATTAAATTTAAGTTTCTACGTGTGTAAAATCTATTCCATATCGTATTTATATCATGTGATCACATTCACATAGTGTCTTAATGACTACATATACAATATAGGCCTAGTATGGCCGCTGAGCTCCAGAGCCAAAGAAATGATACACCTTGTGTATTATAATGCTACAAGCCTATAGAGGTAAAATCAGATAAACCGATTCAGAGTCGCTCTCTCTGTCTCTCTGTCTCTCTGTCTCTGTCTGTCTCTCGCTCTGTCTCTATCTCTCCGTCAGACAGACAGAGTCTGTCTAGACTGTCTGTCTCTGTCTCTCTCTGTCTGTCACTGTCTGTCTCTGTCTCTCTCTGTCTCTCTCTCTCTCTCTCTCTCTCTCTCTCTCTCTCTCTCTCTCTCTCTCTCTCTCTCTCTCTCTCTCTCTCTCTCTCTCTCTCTCTCTCTCTCTCTCTCTCTCTCTCTCTCTCTCTCTCTCTCTCTCTCTCTCTCTCTCTCTCTCTCTCTCTCTCTCTCTCTCTCTCTCTCTCTCTCTCTCTCTCTCTCTCTCTCTCTCTCTCTCTCTCTCTCTCTCTCTCTCTCTCTCTCTCTCTCTCTCTCTCTCTCTCTCTCTCTCTCCTACCTCTGAAACTCCGGCGCTGAGTAATGTCGGTCGATCAAAACCTAGTCCTCTGTAATATGTCATGCTAGATAATGTTTATTTCTTTTAAGATAATGTTTATGCTTGCAAACATCGATGATGTGCCTTCTTTCACGCATTTTTTAAATTTTATCCGAGTCTTTTACACTCGAAAACGCCATAGGACTAAAAATGACAAGTGTTGATAACTACATAGATACATTATACGCATGAATATGTCGGTTATAGATTCGCCAGTTAGGCTTACGTTTTAAATTCGTAAAGACCTGGAGACCGACACCTCTGGATGAGCAATTTAACCACTGGGCTGGCCACAATAAATTACTAGTAACATACCGCAAGTAGATTTAAATGAAGGTTTGAGAACAGCTAATCGTAACACGAAAACATGACCAATGTGACGAAAAACTTGTCACACATGTCACGTTTGTCACGTCTGTGTAACTTTTTTGCATTCAATGGAAATGAAGAGATTTCGCTTAAACTTAGCTTTTGCGTGACTGTAGGTCCTACGAGCCCCGCCGTGGCCCCAGGGACCACTCTAACAGCTGGGTTCCCATTGTATATTAAAGGCACACCCCGGCTTTGGGTCCCACGATACCGTGCTAAAAAAATTGGCACAGTTTGGATATACCAATTGAAAAAATGTACAGGTTATCGTATACAAAATAAAAAAAAATTGCCGATAAAATACATATCGTAATCGTAATCGTAATCGTAATCGTAATCTCCAAACTTCTAAAGCGCCACTCGAAAGCCAAGCGCAGGGCACCAGCTTATTCACGAGCGCTGCGTCTAATCAGAGGGGTTGTCCAAAAGAGTAGTCCGAGGGAGGTCCGAGTCCGGTTTCCAGAGGATCAGAGAGGGCACAGCAGATGTTAAGGCGGGTGTCTTTTAGGTCGAGAATTGGAAGGTACAGGATCAGATGAGTCAGGATAAGAGTTCTTGAAAAGCAGAGACTTTAGTTTCGAGTGGAAAGCCTTGAGGGTGATGGATAGAGGAGCCTGAGGCAGATGATGGTGGATGATTGGCGATGATGGTGGAGGAACTGAAAAAGTGCGGAATTCAGGAGGTAGATCGTTCCAGAGACGCGGCGCAGTGTTGGATATTGCTCGGTTGGAGAACTTGAGATGAGTAGTAACCGGGGGTCGAGAAAGAGTGAGAACGGAGGATGATCGGGTAGAACGTGTTGGCTGGATGGTGAAGAGTTCGCGAAGATATCTGGGCTGGGAGAGTTGTAGGGAGTTGTAGGTTAGTGATAGGACTTTGAAGTGAATTCGCTCTGGGATTTTTAACCAATGGAGTGATTTGAGGATTGGAGTGATGTGATGATGCTTGGGCGTTCTGGTGACGGCTCTGGCTAATGAGTTTTGGATGAGCTGCAGACGCTTTAGTTGGGTGGCTTCAAGGTTGAGAAAGCGGGAATTGCAATAGTCGAGCTTTGAGTGGACAATGGAGGTGGCAATGGTGGAGGCAGTTTTGAAGTCGAGCATGGGTCGGATGCGGCGGAGGTCACGAATGTGCATGAAGCACGAGCGCGAGAGGTTGGAGATGTGATTAGAGAAGGAGAGATGTGGATCAAAAGTAACACCAAGATTGCGGACAGGGGCATCAGAGGTGAAGGTAAGAGATGAAGAGTTAGTAGATAGGTGTATTGAAAGGTCAGGTATTTTCTTGATTTGGTCAGGAAGGCTGAGGATGATGAATTCTGTTTTGGAAGGGTTTAGGCAAAGCAGGTTGGACGACATCCATTGAGAGACTAGGTTAACCACATTGAGTAGTTTTGCAATGGAAGTAGAAAAAGAGCTGGGGGAGAAGGATATGTAGAGTTGGGTGTCGTCTGCGTAGAGATGGTGGTCAACAGAAGAGGATTTTATGAGATGGCTTAATGGTGTAGTGTACAGAATGAAGAGCAGTGGGCCCAGGACGGAACCTTGAGGGACACCACAGCAGAGCGGGAGGGGTTGCGAACAATGACTGGATGCTTTAACAGAGAAGGATCTGGAAGACAAGTAGGACTGAAACCAACATAGAGCAGTACCAGAGACGCCAAACCAAGATGAAAGTCGATGAAGAAGGAGGCTGTGATCGATGGTGTCAAATGCGGTAGAGATGTCAAGGAGACAGAGGCAGGAGACTTGCTGATGGCTGACGGCAGAGACCAGTTTATTGTACAGAGAGGCGAGTAGAGTTTCTGTGGAGTGGTGTTTAGTGAAGCCAGATTGGTGGGGGTTGAGGAGTGAGTTAGAAGAGAGGTAATCGTTTAGCCTGGAAAGGACAATTCGTTCAGTTAATTTAGATAGAAAGGAAAGGTTGGAGATAGGTCGGTAATTAGATAGGTTTTCCTTGTCAAGATTTTATTTTTTCAGAAGTGTAGTAACAAGAGATTGCTTGAAGACCAGAAGAGAGTGAAAGATTTATGATTTTAGTGATTACTGGAATGAGGACGGAGGCACAGTCTTTTAGAAGAGAGGTGGGGATAGGATCTAGTTCGCATTGTTTGTTGGGAAGAGAATTTAATAGGAGTGACACTTCTGTTTCAGAGGCAGGAGAGAGGATTGAGAGCGATGACTGGGAGGCAGGAGGAGTAGGGTCTGGAGAGGGAAGTGGATCAGTGCTAGGGGAGTGTGAATCTAGAAGAGACTGTAGCGTGAAGCGAAGGGATGAGATCTTGTCCGAGAAGAATGAGCAGAAGGTATCAGCGATAGACGGGGAGGGAATGGAACTTGGCAGCGGTGAGGAGGATTTGCGATGAAGAAGAGAGTTGACAGCTCTCCAGAGGTGCCGAGGGTTGGAGGAGCTGGAATGGATGAGTGAGGAGTAGTATTTCTTTTTGGCAGCAGCGATGAGTTTATGGTATCTGTTTGTGGCTGATTTGAGGTTGATGAGGGCTTTTGCTCTGGATGTGGGATCGATGGAGCGCTGGTAGATATGCTCAAGTTTCCTGCGAAAAGATTTAAAAGCTTGGAGGTAGGAAGTGAACCAAGGGTTGCTTTTCTGTGAGATGCGTTTGGTGATGAGTGGAGCATGAATATCGAGGAGGTCGGAAAGTGTTGAATTGTAGCAAGACAAAAGGTCATCAAGGGAAGACGGAGGGTTGAGAATCAGCTGGGAGTCGAGAATATCTTGGATTAAGGCTTGACGGTCAATGGAGCCGGTGAGACGGAAGGAGTGAATAGAAGGAGGGGGTCGAGAAAAAGGCTTAATTTCAAGGTCGGCCATGATGAGGTGATCAGTGATGTTGAGAGCAGAGTGTGAGAGCTTGGGAGATAGAAGGGAGGAGGCGGAGGTGATGAGAAGGTCGAGGGTGTGATTCTTGACGTGAGTTGGAAAGTCGACATGTTGGACGAGGTTGACTGATGACAGAAGGTTCAGGAAGTCAGATGCAAGATTGTCAGAGGGAGTGTCAACATGGATATTGAAATCGCCAGTAAGTAAGAATTCGTTAGGAGTAGTAGCAGCGAGTGAAAGTAGAGAGCCGAATTCATCAAGAAAGACAGAGGGTTTGAAGGAGTAGGCAGACGATGTAGGAGGACGATAGATATTGAAGACTGTGAGTATATCTGAAGCAAGTCGGAGGGTTATGGATGAACATTCAAAAGATCGGAAAGTTTGGCTAGAAGTGTTTAGGACGACAGCCGGTTCACGGACCAAGAAGGCAGTGCCACCACCAGAGATTTTTGTAGACTCTGAGGAGGAAGTTGAGCGAGGGAAACTATGGAGAGAGTAGCCAGGTGGTTTGGAGTCAGCAATATGGGCGCTAGTAGATGAAGTGGAGATCCAGGTTTCTTGCAGGGCAATTAGATCAGGTGGACGAGAACAGGAGGCAAGATCGCTTAAGACAATGGAGTTTTTAGGATTTAGGAGAGACCGAATATTTAGGGAATGGAGAAGAAATTTCTTGTTGGAAGACCTGGTTGCATGATGTGAGGAGTGTGTGCTGGGTTGAAGTGGGATATGTAGGTTGGAGTGGGTTGCAGAGACTGGCCCGGGGTTCAAACTGATGTCACCGCATAAGAGGAGAAGTAGAGATGGAAATAATCTCTTAGGTTTGAAACAGATGCGAGGTGGTGTGAGGAAGAATGACAGCGGAATGAATGTGAGGCCGCCATGTTCGGCCGTGGCTGTCGTACAGAGAGCGCGTGGGTGCTGCGAGCAGGGTGTGTGGAATGCGAGGCAGCGGAGGGAGAGGAGGAGGAGGAGCGCTGATGAATGCATGGGATGATGCGGGTGAAGATGATTGGTCGGATGAGTAATGGCGGTGCAGAGGCAGGGATTTGAAAAACAAAGGGTTCAGACAGAAGGGCAAAATGTCAGCATTTAGGCCATTTCAGACAGATTGTAAAATTGGAACGGACTCACCAACTCCAGGAATAGGTCCATACCGAAAACCAGGATTGGTAACTCAGGGGAGACGCCGAAAATTAAGAATGTCGAACTTATGTGAAGAAGCGCCGTGCATCTGCTGGCACCCCACGTGACCACGTGCCATATCAGCATCTTCTAACAGGTAAACCACCATGTTCTAAACGTAGAAAAGGTGTCAAGACATTTATAGGCCTATGCGAAAGTTATACTTATGAAAGCGTTAAATAGCAGCGTGCCGGACTCAAACGAGAATTCCAAAATAATGGAAACGCCTGTCATCAATCATCATTTGAAAACCAACTGAACAAATGATTATGTTACGGTAATGTCAAATAGTTTGCAATGGAGCAAGAAGAACCAGTCATGGATGAGTTAGTTAGTAAACTTACTTACAGAACAACGGATAATAATTACCCGCAAAAAGTATTTCTTAGGTCTGGAGTTTCTTGAGCATGCGCAAGCAGCTAACATTTGCAAGCGTTTGCCTGAGTTTTTGCCTGAAACACAGAGAATCTTAAAGGTATTCTGCAGTGAAGTTAGAAAGAAAACTTCTTTGAATTAATTGACGTGGTGCTCGAGTTAATGTTAAAATGGTTTAAACGATTATACAGATAAATACGAAATACGATATAGAATATATTTTTAGCCATACCACAACCTTCAGTCCACTTGCCGCAAGTGAACTTTTCTATGACCCAGTTGAAAAACCGGTATGGCTAAAATAGCGAAAGCGAAGATTATAGTTTTGTAATTCCGTAAAGGCTCTTCAGGCGGTGGAGCTGGCGGGGCCCGGGGGACTTCAACAATCCAGTACGAACAGTTCGAGGTGACGGTGAAGCGGCGAGTTTCTTTATAAACCCTGCGCGGGTTTTTCGCGACCTTGTTTGATTAACTCATTTTTATCGCGTCGTTAATGACAGCACTTCAGCTGTTCCCAAAGATTTGCACCGGATCTCATCCTTCGTCATTGGCAACTGGCAGCATCGATAACTGTCGATAAAGTCAAATTCTTTCCAGGCATTAACCATTCGCCCACGTCAATATAAAAGTCATTATTGGATTAAAGGAACTTTTATATATTAACCAGTATTAGCCAATTATGTCAGGATTAAAACGGTTTTGGAATTTTAAAAGTCGATGAATATTTGCTAGTTATTTTCATATTACCAATAATGCCTCTTTTCGTTGTCGGCAGACCTCTTTCTTTTCTCTGGGTCTTTCGCACTGGGAGTGCCTCTGATTGGTGTGCACTGCCACAGGCGCTATAGAAATTGATAGATACAATACAATGCCAGTAAGGGGTCCTTTTTCTCCCGGACGCCGTTCATATATATATATATATATATATATATACATACATATTCATTCATTCATTCATTCAGAGCATTTATATAGCGCCTCTTCAAGAAGCTACTCAGAAGCGCTCCCGGCCCAGCCACGACTAAAGAAAAAAGACTTGAGGGACGTGTAGAACTTTGCTGGTTGGCTCACAAGTAAAGAGCGGAGCTTAAGCGGGAGGTCATTCCAGGTGGAAGGTCCCACAACCGAAAAAGCACGGCGCTGCTTAATAGCCAAGCGTGCCCGTGGAACTAGGAGCTCACCCCTCGTCGTAGAACGAAGTGCCCGACGCGCTGCAACGTCGGACACTGGGCGGCAAAGATCACGCAAGTAAGCATATATATATATATATATATATATATATATATAGGGTTTGTGTATGCTTGCTGGGATGGATTTGTGGTTATCGGTCTCAGGAACTCATGGATCAAATAGCACTAAAATGCCAATAAAAATAAACAATAAACAATCTACGAAAACATAAACATTGTAGAAATTATTTCTTAGTTCATTCATTCATTCATTTCAGATATTTATATAGCGCTCCTTCAAGATTTCTACTCAGAGGCGCTCCCGACTACAGCGCGAACACTGAATCGGAGTTTCACGCCGAAGCGCATGAGCAATTGCGAGTGAAGGTCTTGCCCAGGGTCCCTACGTTAGTTGTGCATAAGTAAAATATTCCAGCCGTTCTGTTGAAAACTAAACATAGGGCCTATGTCCAAAAATGTGAATCAAATACTTATACTCGAAATGACGACAATTATTTATTTCAAAGACCTTGTGCTAGTCCTAGATATTGTTCGATCCGATAAATCTTTGGCTAGATCACTTTTATACCAATTGGCACAGAATTTTTGGTTGGAGAAAGTAAACAACTTAAGTTGTTTAAGTCTAACTTAAATCTTCAATGCACGACAATACACACTAAATACTACTACTACTACTACTACTACTACTACTACTACTACTACTACTACTACTACTACTACTACTACTACTACTACTACTACTACTACTACTACTACTACTACTACTACTACTACTACTACTACTACTACTACTACTACTACTACTACTACTACTACTACTACTACTACTACTACTACTACTACTACTACTACTACTACTACTACTACTACTACTACTACTACTACTAATACTACTACTACTACTAATAATAATAATAATAATAATAATAATAATAATAATAATAATAATAATAATAATAATAATAATAATAATAATAAACCACCAGGTCTAATTTACCTCTTCGGACGGCAGAAGACCAGACGGCCTGACAATGATTCCATGGCGCGGGTCGTCATCTGGTGTGGGACGCGACGGTGGTAGATACCCTTGCTCCATCATACATCCAGGCCACGCAGCGACGGCGGGCGCGGCAGCCGAGATCGCCACGGACAGGAAAATGACCAAGTACAATGCACTCTTAAATACGCTCTTTTCGTGCCTCTATCTCGAGACCTTAGGTCCAATTAACACCACTGGCCAAAACTTTATATCAGATCTAGGTCGTAGTCTGACGCTGTCCACAGGAGACAAGAGAGAGACTGCTTCTTGCTGCAGCGTCTCTCTAACTGTCCAGCGGTTCAACTCGGTGGCTTTCCGCGGCACTTTAGCGGAGCCAGACCTTAGGGAGATGTGCTACTAACGGCACTTATGACGCTCATTTTAGACTGCTACTGCATGCTTGTCTATTGTAGCTTTCAGTATTGATGTTGATTGATGGAGAGAATAAATATTAATAATAATAATAATAATAATAATAATAATAATAATAATAATAATAATAATAATAATGGAATAGTGCACTTTCATCAGCCAGGAAACAGACGAATATGGCCATTCTGGATATTTTACATTCTAAATAGTTAATATTCAATTTTTTAAAAATAATAATAATAGTAATAATAATAATAATAACGACAATTTATATGGCGCCGTAACGCGGCCATACCGCTACAAGGGCGCCTCACACACAACTAATCAGCAGGATACGCCTTGGCAAACAAATAAGTTTTGAGTTTAGATTTGAAGGCGTCTAATGAGTCGGCCAATCTGATGACGGGCGGAAGACTGTTCCAGCATCTGGGACCAGCGGCCGAGAATGCGTGATCGCCGAAGCGCGTCCTCATCCTCCGTACGCGGAGGTCGGTCTTCTCTAGCGATCTGAGTCGCAGTCCAGACGCGGAGGAATGAGTCTCTGCGCAATAGTCGCGCAAGTACTCAGGCGCCGCCCCATGAAGTGCTTTGAATACAAGTAAACCAAGTTTGAATTCGATGCGGAACGGGACAGGCAGCCAGTGCAAGACGTCGCGAAGAAGTGGCGTGACGTGATCGTATTTCCTCCTGTTACAGATGAGCTTCGCAGCAGCGTTAAGCACCGACTGTATTGTATTGTATTGTATTGTATTTGAACACTTGTTATAGCGCCCCTACCAGATTTCCCATTCAGAGGCGCTCCCGACTACTGCACGAACGTTGAATCGGAGTTTCACGCCGAAGCGCATGAGCAATTGCGAGTGAAGGACTTGCCCAGGGTCCCTACGCGGCGACTTTGAGGTGGATTCGAACCTGCAACCCTCCAGCTGCAAGGCACCGAACATACCCCTAAACCACCGCGCCCCAGTTGTATTGTGATGTGTTGTATTGTGTGTTATTGTACTCCACGTTTATAATGCGACCGAGCCACCCGCAGTAAAGATCCGAGAAATTAATCTCTGATAAACCGACCCGACCGGGAAGCGAACCCGGGGCGCCGGCGTGACGAGCAAGCTACCAACCCACTCGGCCACTCAGGAGTCCGTCCAAGAGATACCCAGGTGCGCCAGCCAGCAAACTGTTACAGCGGTCCACTTGACAGATGACGAAAGCAGTAACGGCTGGTTTAGCGGCCTAGAAAGGCAAGGACTTGATACAGCTCCTGATGAGACGGAGCTGACGGAAGCAACAGCCAACCATCCGCGCGACGTGGCGCCTCATGGACAAATCGGACTCCAGCAGGACGCCGAGATCACGCACCGATGTCGAAGGCGTGATGTAAACCCCGCAGATGTTCAGCGCACCGGTGTCGAGGTGGAGGCACCGTCTGCTGGTTGCGCACCACAGAAAGTCCGTCTTCTCGGGGTTAAGCCGCAGTCTGTTTGACCGCATCCACTCGGCGATCCGCTCAATGCCAAGCTCCATACGCTGTCGCTGGTGCGCAACCGTTGATGAAGGTCCAGACGTGTAGAGCTGCGTATCGTCAGCATAGAAGTGAGATGACAGGCCGAGACTCGCGGCAAGCTCTCCCACGTCGGCGGTGTAGAGTAGGAACAACAGCGGTCCGAGCACGGAGCCTTGAGGTACTCCACATGGGTGAGAACGAACGGATGAATGAACCCCGTCGAAGAAGACTGTCTGTTTTCATTTCATTTCAGATATTTATATAGCGCTCCTTCAAGATTTCTACTCAGAGGCGCTCCCGACTACAGCGCGGACACTGAATCGGAGTTTCACGCCGAAGCGCATGAGCAATTGCAAGTGAAGGACTTGCCCAGGGTCCCTACGCGGCGGCTTGAGGTAGATTCGAACCAGCAACCCTCCGGCTGCAAGGCACCAAACATACCCCCTTGAGGTGGATTCGAACCCGCAACCCTCCGGCTGCAAGGCACCGAACATACCTCTACACCACCGCGCCCCTTTTTGGCGACCACAGAGGTAACAGCGGAGCGCGATCGCGCGGATCCCGTACGTTCTCGACAAGCGCTCAACCAGGATGTCATGGTCGACCGTGTCGAATGCAGCCAAGAGATCCACGCCTTGCTCGGTCTGAGCAAGGCGTGGTCACTTGCATCGATCGCCTCGATGATGTCGGTAACCACCTTCAGGAGTGCTGAAGGTCGAGTGGCAACTCCGATAGGCCGACTGATGAGTTGGCAGGAGGCCAGCCGACGTCAGTTACTCGGTCAGCTGGACGCTGGCTACGCGTTCGAGAAGCTTTGATAAAACCGACAGGTTGGCAATGGGTCGGTAGTTTGATAGATCACAGCGAGGAAGCGTCGGCTTCTTGAGGCGAGGGTGACGTATGCGTCCTTGTAACTCGTCGGAAAGGCGCCAGAGGACAGCGATTAGTTGAAAGCTGATGCGATGTATGGAGCGAGCAGGTCAGTACAGGATTTGAGCAGCCACATGGGCATGGGATCTTTCATGGAGTACTTGTCCACGGCATCTTTAACCATCTGGCACACGATTGCAGACGTAACAGGCGTGAAGGAGCAGAACCAATTAGCTGACGATATGTCATGAAACACGGGTGGTGGCGCTCCATCAGTGGCCGTCCTGAAATCAGAGACCCTCCGGTCGAAGAAATCGGCGAAGGCCTCGGCGGAGAGTCCTGGAGCAGAACTCGGGGCCCCATTCCTCTGCCCAGTACATCGTTTATGGCGCGCCAGAGAGACGCCGGGTCACATCGAGCGTCAATTCTCGATCTCCAGTAACGACCCCTCTGCGACCGAACGAGACGATGCATTGATCCTAGAGCCTCCCTCCAGCACTCACGATCTTCCCCCGTGTGAGACCTTTTGAAATGACGCTCGAGCCGTCTATATATATTGTGGCGCTTTGCCGAGCGGCACTTCGAGTCGTATCACCTGTCGGACGAGGATCTCGCGCGACAAGTGATCTCGACCATTGGCGCGTGGGCGTCAAGCAGAGCCACGACGACCTCGTCGAATCGCAGAGGCATCGCGGTGGCGTCGTCGCCCGCGAGGGAACACGGGCTGTCATCACAGAGACAGGAGGCGGCGAGGTCAGACCTGAACCGGTCAATGTCAAACTGCCGCCAAAATCTGCGACGCTGGGTTTTGTAGACAGGCGTCGTGGCCGAGGAGGCAAGGAAGGGCCAAGCACACAGTGTCACATGTAATATTATGTAATATATAATACTATATAGTATATTGTATATTGTATTGTATTGTATTGTATTGTATTTGAACACTTGTTATAGCGCCCCTCACAGATTCCTATTCAGAGGCGCTCCCGACTACTGCGCGGACGCTGAATCAGAGTTTCACGCCGACGCGCATGAGCAATTGCGAGTGAAGGACTTGCCCAGGGTCCCTACGCGGCGGCTTTTGAGATGGATTCGAACCCGCAACCCTTCAGCTACAAGGCAACGAACATACCCCTAAACCACCGCGCGCCCGTTAATTATATTATAGATTATACAATTATATATTATACAAGCACACAGTTTTCATATAAAAAGTGTGTGTTCTGAACTACAAACTCCTTTTAGTACAAGTTGTGATTATGGACCTACTGCTTTTCCTGCATCTTGCATCAGCGATTTAACTTATCTTCACCACTTGAACATGCTCTATTGTTCATTGGTAAAATTGTAATCAACAGCACCTTACATAATAGAGAGACCAGGGCAAGAGACCCCTTCTAGAACAGATTCTATATTTTCAGAAATATATAACATAATGCCACAATTTTTCATATACATGTTGGAAACTCGTAAGGCTAACAGAAATACCGTGAAAATTGACTATACGTGAGAAAATATTTAGCAAAATACGTCAAAAGACCAAGTGAAAACGCCACTCTTACCTCTACACCTAGCGCAAAAGTTGCATATAGCCTACTACCGCTCATGCCCAAGTGGTTGGGCAAGTTTGACATCAAGGCAATGCTAATGGTAATTGAGCTATCTGAATTATTTGTTTGACTTTTAAGAACAGTAACGAGAAAATGAATTAAAACTGTCAATTAATAATAATAATAATAATAATAATAATAATAATAATAATAATAATAATAATAATAATAATAATAATAAAGTAGTAGTAGTAGTAGTAGTGGTGGTGGTGGTGGTGGTGGTGGTGGTGGTGGTGGTGGTGGTGGTGGTGGTGGTGGTGGTGGTGGTGGTGGTGGTGGTGGTGGTGGTGGTGGTGGTGGTGGTGGTGGTGGTGGTGGTGGTGGTAGTGGTGGTGGTAGTGGTGGTGGTGGTAGTGGTAGTGGTAGTGGTAGTGGTAGTGGTAGTGGTAGTGGTAGTGGTAGTGGTAGTGGTAGTGGTAGTGGTAGTGGTAGTGGTAGTGGTAGTGGTAGTAGTAGTAGTAGTAGTAGTAGTAGTAGTAGTAGTAGTAGTAGTAGTAGTAGTAGTAATAATAATAATAATAATAATAATAATAATAATAATAATAATAATAATAATAATAATAATAATAATAATAATAACAATAATAATAATAATAATAATAATAATAAAACCCTGAAACATTAAACCCTTAATTGACATCGGTCATCAATAAGAATCTATCAAACCCCCTCAGCCCCTCCCCCTGGAAGATTCTGATCGGTTTCGGAGCTCTCATTTTAGAGCAACCAGTAAGAGGTGGCAAACGTCACAATCTGACCTCAACTATTAAAAGCCGAGTCGAGAATTTCTCGACTACTTTGCCTCTCAAGATAGACGACCTGTTCGCACCGGACACGTCAAACCCCAAGAGGCCAAGACCACTGCCCAAACAGAGGTTCCCAGGTGTAATGATCAGGAAATAATAGCGGCATCGGTATCTTCCAAATTGGAAGATGGTAACATTAAAGCAGCAATAAGAATTCTATGCTCAGAAGACAAACCAGCTCCGATCAACCTAGATTCTTTAAATGAATTAAACTCTAAACACCCAATCCAGCCCCTTGACCGACCCATCATGCCGATTGAAACCTCGGTAACTCCTTTTCAAACCTCTGAGGAGGAAGTGCGTAAACACATCCATTCCTTCCCTGCAGGCTCCTCGGGTGGACCCGACGGCATTAAACCCCAACATCTGTTGGATTTTACTAATTGCAAAGAAACGGGCCCTGAACTGATTTCAGCTATAACAGCCCTTGTTAATTTGCTGCTGGCTGGGACTTGCCCCAAGGAAGTCCGTTCGACTCTGTTTGGTAGCACACTATTTGCGTTGCGTATAAAATCCGGAGGACTGCGACCTATTGTTATAGGGTACTTCTGGAGTAGGTTGAGCTCCAAGTGCGCAAACACGTTCGCCCTCCCAAGAGTGTCGACTTACTTTGCGCATAAGCAAGTGGGAGTGGGCGTTTCCGGAGGATGCGAAGCAGCTGTCCACACAGTAAGACGCTTCCTAAGCAGTATGCAGGAAGGCTCAGTAGTTGTTAAACTAGATTTTCCTAACGCGTTTAACAGTTTATACAGAGACCGTATGCTCTCTTCAGTTTTAGACACTTTGCCTGAACTGCTACCGTACTGTAATTTGGCTTACGCGGAAACCTCTAACCTCAATTTTGGTCGTTTCTCTCTACGGTCCGAGGTGGGGCCGCAGGAAGGCGATTCCCTCGGTGCGCTGCTCTTTTGTCTTCCACTACAGGTGACGTTGCTGAATCTGCAGTCCCCTTTGGTGCTAGGATACCTTGATGACCTCACGCTGGGAGGGGCAGCAGCCGGGGTAGCTGCCGATGTGGAAACCATTGAACGTGAGTGCAGAGAAATGGGGCTAGGCCTATCTCTAAACCACGCAAAATGCGAGTTAATAACTCACTCTGTCGAGTGTCGACGCTACACCACCTACAAGTAGGCCTAGTTGACTTGATTCCTGTTTTAAGTATTCATGGTCGATTACAACTATTATGCTTACTGGTCGAGTGTTCGTATATATGGTAAAACTTTGATGGTGTTGTGCTAGTCCTAAATATTAATATTTTCATGCAACTTTTTGTATGATGTTTCTGGATGGAATGGAACCAAATGGAACCTTGGAGAACAGTAGTTTCAAAATTTTATTTTTAAGGACCACACTAATATATAAAGCTACATTTGAAAATTTTTATGCTACAATGCAACTTTTGTCAACCAATTGTCTACTGTCACTGTGTGCTTTCACATCAAATAGAATTGTGAAGACTCAATTTAAAGAAAAACCTTGTAAGCCAACACACCACTGTAAAAAAATTAATAAGAATATGATCATTGTCTAAAAAAACTTAATTGGCTTATTTGCTCAACAAAGGAGTATTCCTCGCTCTTTTTCTACAAAATTTCTGATGACAGTGTCAAAATCAATTGTTCTGCCAATTATGCCAAATCCACAAGACTGTAATAAGACACTACAGACCTTCAAAAATTCTTAATCATCTTGAGCTTGCTCAATATAAAAACTTTGACTGCAAAATAGGATCTGTAGTGTAAGACTGATGAACAGCGAATTAGCTTACCTCCAGGTAAGGGTTAGTTTATTATTGATTTTGACATCTACACCTACATGTATCATGACAGTTTTATCCACTAGCCGCATCGTTGATGCAAACTGCACAGTAGCACTGCTCATAGGGTAGGGCTGCTAGAAATTGTATATATACTGCCATGCATGAGTTCCAGAATGTGTGCGGGAGGCTAGTTTGATGAGATATCCTGAGCCTGAAGCTGGCGATGTTGGATCATATACAGGGTGCGTGTAATGTGTGGGGCCTATATGAGTCTCTGGAAGAAAGCCTGAGCATTGACCTACATCATGTAAAGGTTATCAGGATTCTATCAATATTACAACTAAGTCATGATCGGTACCTCTGCGGGCTCTGCCAGCGCGGGGATACAGAAATATAATATATTTCAGTATCCCCGCGCTGGCAGAGCCCGCAGAGGCTATATTATTAGTACTCCATGATTCTGCCAAGCCTTGTAGGATGATGTACTGCACGCCACATTACTCCTCAACCACCTCTACTCCGGCTCTCTAGAAAATCTATCCGTCAACGACCAAATTTACAAAGACTTGAAAGTGGCCTAGGTTGCTGACTCTTCCCTAAAGTCAGGGCCAGCTTTGGCCGGCTTAATGTATATAGGTTCCATCTATGCTATTTTATAGTATTAATCACGGACCCCTGGATAATAGGCTTATTATATAGGAACCCTTGTATTAATGTTTCCTAAAAGTTGAGTTAGCATGCCTCTGTCTTGTTTACTTCCAAACTATCCCGTCTGATTTTCTGTTATCCTAGACTCCCAGTGACGAATACAGATATATTATTGTAATGATTTAGAAAAACATTACGTATGCTATTTTTAGAATTAATTGGTGTCTGTCCCATGAGACCTCTAGCGGTAAGAAAGTTGTGTGCTGCTGAAACGAAGGTGTTCATGTTTGGCCTCGGCAGTTGCACCGTTGATAGATTTATTATTGGAATTTTCCATAACGCACTGATCACGCGCTGAGCACACCCTTACAGCAGCAGAACCCATGACTCACCCCTTACGTCACGAGAAATCTGCTCCTTTTTGTGTCCTTATAATACATGTGCAACCCTGCACATGTATTACATCAACTACTGCCTCCCGTGAAAACTGTTTCATACTCGCTATGCCCCAGAACCCACAATAGAATAATACCTAAGGCAAACTCTCTATCTCGTAAAACATTTGTCACACGGATGCTTTATACTTAATTTTTTTTATATTTGATGATCTTTGTACACCAAAATGCGGTTAGCAGTTGGTTTTTCAATAAAGGATATACTTACTTACTTATAATGTTAGCGTCAGGATGCTAACTTCTGATTGGTTGGAGTGCTTGTCTAGAGCCCTTTCCACCATCTAAGTTTGTCACTCTTCGTCGAGTCGTCCAGGTCAGATCTTCTTAAGTCCCCGTTTTTTACATTGAGTCCCAACTTCCGTAAGAATAGTTTTTGATAAGGAATTGAGAAACGAGTGAGTTAGTCTCTTCGACTCTTCCTAAGATCTAAATTGTCCCCATTAGCGGTTTAAGATAAAGAAAGAATACTCTTGGATTATTGTGTGTCTGTATTTGAGAAATGCGAGAAATGTCTGCTCGTACTGGGAAATAAATGTAGATCCGCCTAGTTAGATTCCGTCGTGTTTGAAGGACAGCCTAAGTTTGAAAGACAAATTAAGGATGGACAGTGTGACCTAAGACAAAGACTAGAAGACCTGTTCGAAGGACAATCTGAATTGTCTAGCAACCAATCTGAAATGTCTAGAACTCAGTCTGAATTGTCTAGCGATCAGAGAAGTCTGTTGACTAGAATAGAATTCCTAGAAGCAGATAGACATGTAGGTAAGGAAGTGATTACCACTACGAACCCTGACTTTTCGGAACCTCCACCGGAAGTTGCCGAACTCCCTTCCGCCGCAGCCTTACCCTTGGAAACCTTCGTCAAGAACCCACTAATAGAAGAATCGGAAGGATTTGAACCCGAGACCCTAGGCCCACGCAGGAGCACCAGTGGCGGATTTAGCTATAGGCCCGGGGCGGTTCGCCCCCCCGCGCCCCGCTTGGTTGTATGATGGCGCCCCTCAAGACCAAACCCGTCATGGTGGAAAAAAGGGGCGACAAAATTAAATTTCTTAATACATTTTATCATCTGCGCCATTACTTTTAACGACGACCTAATCGTATGAAACACGACAAAATTATGTCAGTCGATGCACTGTTTACAGCAAGCTACAGCATATCGAGTTTCCATTCTGACCCCTGCAGACGGAGAGGCTGCAGGGTCAATTCTCTCCCACTGTCTGCGAAAGCCCTCACACCAAATATTATATATTTATCCTATATATGTATATATATATATACATAAATGATCACCGCTGTCGTCAGTAGTCATGTTTCTTCTCTCTATACCCGATAACATTATCCCCTTCCCTCTGTCTCTCTATCTGTCGTTCAGTTTGATATATTATGCGTATCACATGACACAACCTCTGCATTTGGAATTCGAAGAAACCTATCTTTCCTATACGGTCGGGTTTCCTGTGTGGTTGCAGCCTTCCGTGGCGCTAGGTAGGCGCCCTCTTGACCTATCTAAGTCCAGGGCGGGCTTATAGGGCCTATAGTATAGGGCAACTTTATCAATGGCGCTGGCCGCCGAGTCATGAAGTCGCGGAATATCTGTAAATTTGATCAGCCAGAATGAAGTAGCCGCTTCCATTGATCTTGCTGAAGTTCCCATAGACTTTGCAACTATCAAGGACAGAACAGTTCTGAGCCTGGTAAGACCCATATATTCATACCATCGATTAACATTCAACACGTACATAGGCCTAACGTTTCGATAACTCTGTGTTTCGTTAAAATTTGAAATTTCTATTGGCGGCTCTGCCGCTCTTGCCATTACTTGTCCCGGGCGCCAACGTACGCTACTGATCAAATCATTTGCATTGGAACAGTCACAGACAAGTGATAATAACTCCCTAATCCAGTGCTTCCCAACCTGGGTGTCGCGGCACTTAAGGGTGCCGTGAACCTGCTCAAGGGCTGCCGTGGCTGGATGGCAGAATGGTATACATTTGTGCAGGGGTTTATGTAAAAAATGTTCTTAAATTATCACTACTAAGTACTAGCATATAATAATTTTTTAAAGTTAAAGTATAGTGTAGTCGCAACCCTTCAGTTGAATAGAAGGAACGTTGCTTGTCAGTAAAATAATGACCTAACTCGACGAAAATAGATTAAATTTAGACCAGGGGTGCAGCTGATCTGCCATTTCATTAGTAAGGTGCCGTGATCTGAAAGAGGTTGCGAACCAATGCTCTAATTAATCTACTAGTATTTTAATACATGTATTAATTATCTCACTCTTTCTGTTACGTCGGCTACTGCAGAAAGAACTTGTAGCAGATTGAAAATAATCAAAATTACTTGCGATCCACAAAGACGCTTAAATGAACGCCTGTCTAGACAGGCATTAGGCCTGATATCAATCGAAAGAGAATTGACTGGAGCTATTGACTCTAAAGCAACTATCAATCGCTTTGCACTGATGATGCCTCGTAGAAAACAATTCATATAAATGCTTGATGAATCTGCGACATTATGTCCCTGAACATTTTGCCAATTTGAAACAGTTTTAGTTAGAATAGTAGGCCTATATAGCCTACTAAGGGTCTACTAGATAATTAAACATAATGGCATTATTTCAAACATAGGCTACCATCGTTTAAAGTAAATTACAATATTTACGCTAGAACATGGCGCCCCTCAAAAAGAGCCCTTGCCCCCCGCGCAAGCAACCCTGGATCCGCCACTGAGGAGCACTAGATTAAAGGACCGCCCACAACCTGACTACGGTTTCCCTGTGATTTAGAAAGGAAACCGGTGCCAGACCTAAAGACTACTCTACATTGTCGAACATCAGCGGGACTCAAATCTCACTTCAAAACGCTACCTCTCCTTTACGCAAACCGCCTGTAGTAGCGTACAGAGGAGATAGGCAACGGCACATTATTTCATAAAATAAATGCAATAACATACAACATCAAATTCAGGGGTAATGCCTCCTGCCCTCCCCCAATGACGCCCCTGCCGGAATATCTGCAAAATTAGGTATTGACACCGTTTGAAACCTGTAGGCCTACCTTTATATAATGACGATGATCACACAACATCTGTTACTTCAGATTCTTTTAATACATATGCAAAATACAACAAAACAGTCACATCGATTCTTAAGTATGGCATAAAACTCGATCCGTTGACGGTAATCAGTGCGCATAATGCCATACGAATAAGTTCAATAAATGAAAGTTACTCGATCGATGGTGAAGGTAACGGCTAACGGCGATATTTATTTCTGCCTTATATGTAGGTGACTTTGTCTCTGGGTGGCATATTAGCTTTGAGGCTGTCAAGATGTGTTTGAGCGTTCTCATCATTCCGTCGTTCATCGTCCATTTCATTGTGCCTTGCATTTAAGACGTCGTTCAACTTTTCAGATGGACCACACTTGATGGAGTCGCATTTGTTCGAACGGGAGCCGTGAAGAAAGTCATTCTTCATCGAGATCCAAGTGTTATTCGTTTTTATAACTGGACTGACAGCAAACACTTCTTGTGCCATCACTCTATGCTGTTTGGCTTTTGACTTATCGACTTTCCAGCCAACCAAGCAGGTGATCAAGGCTGCACGCGTCTCGTCGGACAACAGACAAAAGACAACAAAAATCGTGATTCCGCTGACAGAATTAAGGACACAAAAGACAGCTTCGAGTGCTAGGCCTCCGAACCTGGCCGCACATAATCCGACTAGCCATGTGCATCCAAAGAGCGAGACAATGACCGGCGCTCCAATTACCTGGCAGCGAACGATGCGCGGATCGCTCGTGTCACTCCTGGAGACCTGGATCAAGACAATGCTACATATTATGGAGCAGACGATCATTGCGATGCAGACATATCCGATAAACATCACGTAGAAGAGAGCAGATTTTTGGATCGCAATTTTGCAACTAAAACACAAGTTAAAACAAACATTTGTTGGAAGCAATTAGTAACAAGTGTAGGCCTGATGTGAATTGTTTGTATAAAGGAAGCAGCTGACAGATCGTGATGAGATATTTTACGAAGAGATGCTTTTAATGGTGGCCAGCTTATCGGCACGCTAGGTGGCGTGCCGATGAGTCGGCTACCATTTTATCGGTTGTTAGACGTAGACTACAAATTTGTAACTGCCAGCTCGAAGCTTTCTTTAAGAGCTATTTATAAGTTACGCGTATTCCTACTGTGTATCTGACACCGCTATATCGGCGGCAAAATACCCACCAAAACCCATCTCCTCTAAGCGCGGTCTCTGCGTAAATCAAACTCGGACTCCTTTGTGGTGGGGGCATCGGACCTCCACCTAGGGACCTACAAAGCTTCGGTATTCGATTCGAAAGTGAATAGGACGGCAGTATTCTATTCGATTCCAAAACGACTTCATGATTCAAAAAATTGTTAGTCTGCTTTGTTGTTTAACTAATTGTGTTAATTATTTATTGCGCTTGGAGTGGTTGATGAATTGCTGCGTGCAACGCGGCACGCGACGACATTTATGCCTAGCTCAAAAGCGGTTGCAACTGCCGCAAATGGTCAACGAGCTCACATTTAGTGGGCGCAGGTCATAAATGCAGCTGGATAATATTTCGTCGTGTGACACATCCTACATGACTGTTAAACTGATACCAGCTGATTCGATTCGACATTCGGTTCGAATTCGAACTTTATGCCCTCCACACACCCCTCCCCTCCCCCCGATTCCATGAGTGATTCGATTCGACTGAAAAGTTGTGATTCGCATATCACTACAGTAACCCGTGCATTTGGGAAGCTTACTAAGACCTTAATGAAAAACCAAGATTTGCCTGTACAATGCCAAATTTGTTAGCATGTTGCTGTATGGATCTGAGACATGGCCAATGGCGATAGCAAACAGGAACAGACTGCATAAGTGGCTGATAAGAATTCGACATGTATCATGGCGCGACAAGCTACCAAACAAACTATAAGAGAGAGGACGGGACAAGAATAATTATAAAACAAGCGAAAGTTTAAGCGAAAGTTTAAGTGGATGGGGCACGTAACCACGTTTCTCGTATGGATGAAGACAGAAGGGTAAGGCAAGTTAATTCTGGAATTCTAGAGGGAAGGAAGAGAGGAAGTCCACGGAATAACTGTCCGGAAACCACCAGAGACGAGAGATGCCTGGAGACGTCGTGGGACGAGGTCGAAGAGCTGGCGAAAGACAGAGACGAATGGAGAAAATGCGTTGCCCGATGTGCAGACCTGTACGGGAAGGACTAAGAACTAAGTATTAAATGTTTCTAATTGTATGGAATAGCTATACTTAGAAAATAGAGCTATTAACTTTTATCCCAAAAGTGCGTAATATATGTAAGACTATGTGCCCTTGAGATTGGAGCATACTATATTTAAAACATTTGTTCACCAGTGCCTTATAGCCACATTCATTGGGCCCATAGCAGACCACTATTCGCCACTTGTGGCATTATGAGGGCCCGCAATGTGTCAAGTGAATGCGATTGTCATTTGGCCATTAATATCGGGTCTTTCATGTGCCTGCCAATGCATGACTCGTGGACTTCTGCGGGATTGTCCCTACTTCTTCGCTTCCAGACAGGGAGAGAGTTGTTAATGAGAGCACTCGAAAATCCACCTAACACAGTTCAAACTGTGGTATGACCAATTAAATCGGATGACTCTGTTGATTAATGGGAAGTCTGGAGAAGCAGTCGGGTGCAGTACTCTAGGCGGCTGGGAACCATCTCATCTGCTAGATATATCCTTGCAGACGTCGGCACATACCGCCTAATGCTGCGTCGGCCTATGTCACGAATACCATTTGCATGATAAGTAGGTGTCCAGAAACATGGTACAACACAGAAACCACCTATGCTACAGTTTACCCATTATACTATTAATATGCTGTCTTTCAAATTATTTGTTTACGGCGTTATAAACTGTTATCCTGAGGTCCCTCAAAGCCTCGAACATAGAGACTGTTTTTGTTTTTATCGAAATCGCACTTTCATTTTGTAGGAACCGTAGTTTCCTACAATATAATTATATAGCGCCATGATGAGACACGCTAGCAGTACGACAATGGATGGCAGGTGATCGCACGAATGCGCAGCCGAGAGTGAGAGTACGGCCAGCCAATGAGACGCCCGGCACCGTCCCTACGGCCTCTGTAGACAGAAGGCCGAGGCGATAAGAACTTATGTTTTCCTCGATCGAAGCGCAGTCGATCGGAGCACGCCAGGAGGCAGTAGCTTGAGAATCTTGCCCGTAGGCCAGATACTGGATGTATGTCCGTATGCCTTCATAAACTAGGATGTAAAAGCGATAGTCGATTAACTTAGTGCTATAGTAGGCAGGAGTTGTTCGCTTTCAAGGTTGGATATCGACCACGCTGTGATTACGAGCCACAGACGTGTGAAGCCGTGAATGTATTGAGTGACGATGATATAGACTCATTTATAGAGCTATATAAATACGTCGAATGTCTCTTGCGATCTATCTGAAAGGCCACGGAATTCTGAGAATAATAATAATAATAAGACGATTTCTATAGCGCCGTAGGTCAGCCGAGGCCGAAGGAAAGGGCGCTGTACATGAGTTCAAATGTAATGGCAGTCATATGATTGTTTAAAAAGATAAGTCTTGAGCTGAGCTTTAAATGTCTCCAGAGATGGCGCGTTCTTCACATGGTTGGGAAGACTGTTCCATGCAGTTGGACCTGAAACAGAGAAGGAACAGTCACCAAACCTCGTAGAAGATCGTGGTACTTGTAAAAGGTTTTTTGAGGATGATCGTAGTCGGTTGTCTGCTACCTGAATGCAGAAGTCTGAAGTATCGCGACCAGTGCGGAGTACCGCTTCTGTTCTTAACGGAGTATTCTAAGTGGATAACCTAAGTGCGCTAGTCGTGTTCAGCGACCTCGTGTTACACACTTCAGCACGTTGTTCCGGATTATTTTCTTTTTGCGGCGGTCTCAGTTAGTTCTATTTGGTCGTAGGGATTTTCAGGGCCGCCAGAACTTCTGATTGCTTCCTGGAATGCCCGCTTCCTTACCGACAAGTTCGCCTATGTTGCGCAGTTTATCCTTGAGAATCAGCTTGACATTATGGCAGTCACCGAAAGCTGGCATCGTGCCTCGGATGATGTCCCTCTACTCCGCGCTGCTCCAACCGGCTATGCCATCTTCGACAAACCTCGAATGTCCACACCTGGCGGCCACCAGACCCGGGGTGGCGGCATTGCCGTCTATTACCGTTCAACTCTACGTGCGTCAATCATCCGGTTAGGCATGTTTGAGGCGCTTTGCCTCAGTTTTCCCTCGGCTCAAGGTCCGACAACTGTACTCGCCATCTACCGTCCTGGATCCGCGCCGATTACTGCTAAATTTTTGGAAGAATTTGCATCAGTTCTGGAGAGCATAGTTACTCGCAACAGTCAACTTGTTATACTTGCGTGAAACTCCGATTCAGCGTTCGCGCAGTAGTCGGGAGCGCCTCTGAATGGGAAATCTGGTAGGGGCGCTATAACAAGTGTTCAAATACAATACAATAGACCGCTTGCGGTATGGTATGATGGCGAGTGACGTAGACTTCGTCGACGCACTCGTTATTATGAAAGCGATCGGCGATCTCGTTAACCTGCCGATCGCTGCGAGTGGGTGGCCCAACTTCGATCGCTACACCGCTTATATCGTCAGAAAGAGGCAGACCACTGCCTCGTCACACAGCATAAGGACAACCCTAAACGTCTCTGGTCCTCAATCTCCGGCCTACTGGGACAGGGCAAGCGCTCGCCCGGTCCTTCTGCTTTCTCTGCAAACGATTTCCTCCAAATGATGACACAGAAGATTGACAACCTTCGACCGACGACAGCTGATGCGCCTCCTCCGCAGTATTCACACACGGAAAACAGTTTTCGAGGTTTCCGCCCAATTCTTGAAACGGAAACTTCGTCAAATATTTGGATCTTCAAACAAAATAATAATAATAATAATAATAATAATATTTTCGTTTATTGAAACAATCCGGTTGACAAACCGCAACCGGTTACAGTGTACAATTATGCAATTGAAACAATTCACAAGAACACAAATGACAGAAGACATAAATCTTAACTACTAACAGAACAGACAGCCTGCAATACACGTGTGTATTGCAAATTGTGAAAAAAATCGTGTGAACTCGACCCTCTGCCCCCAATTGTCATGGTTAACATTTTAGATGATTTAGCTACTTTTCTGGTTTATGTATTTAGCAGGTGACTCACTGAAGGTTATCTTCCTGCCTCCCAAAAACGGGCCATCGTTTTCCCGACTCTGAAGAAACAAAATCTAGACCAAAATGCCTCTACAAATTACCGGCCCATTTCCAATCTTTCGTTCCTCTCGAAGACCCTTGAGAGACTAGTTTTACTTCACCTTCTTCCCTACTTTGAGCAAGCTGAACTTCTGCCGGCAGCCCAATTCAGGGGTCACCATTCCACAGGAACTGCTCTCTTATCCCTTCTATCGGATATATACGTAGCTATTGACCAGTCTCACCTCTCTCTCTTGGCACTTTTTGACGTCTCTTCTGCTTTTGATATGGTGGATCACGAGATTCTGCTTCAGTTATCCTGTGGCCTTTCTGGTATTCCCCTCCTTTGGTTTAAATCCTACCTCACTGACCGCACGCAGATGGTTGTCCTTGGAGACTCAAGGACTGAGTGGGTTGGGTTAAATTTGGCGTTCCCCAAGGTTCGGTACTTGGACTCATCTTTTACATTCTCTTTACTGCCGACATCTCGCTCTTATTTTCTAAACACAGGGCAAATGGCCATCTTTATGCAGATGATACCCAGGCTTTCGTTCCATCATCTGATCAACTATCACTACTCCGTTCTATTGATTGTCTTGCTTCTGATCTTCACTATTGGATGTCGACTAACCGACTCTGCCTAAATGCTACAAAGACTCAGTTGATCTGGTTTGGGACTAGACAACAGCTTTAAAAACTTGATTTTCAATTGCTGACAGAAATTCCCTGCCTACGCATACTTTTCTAGTGTCCGTGACCTGGGTATCACGCTTGACTCCTCCCTCACATTCACGGAGCACATATCTAACCTGACTCGCTCCTGCTTCTTTCAACTGAGGCGTCTCAGAGCCATCAGACGATCGGTCTCTCCTTCTGTCTGTACCACCATAGTACATGTGTTTATCTGTTCCCGACTCGACTATTTGCAACTCACTTCTTATGGGCCTCCCGAAACAGCGTCTTTCCCCTTCAATCTTTTTGTTCCTAGGACTAGGACTGCCTTGGCTCAACGCCGGGCATTTGCTGTGGTTGGTCCCTCTACTTGGAATTACCTTCCCCCTCATTAAAGGCTAAACTAATTACTAGTTTTTCCTCTTTGGTCTCTCGTTCTTTAAAGACGTTTCTTTTTCCCGGGGTTTTCGTGCTGGGAGCGCTTCTGAATAGTTATTCTGAGAGAGGCGCTATATAAATCTTTAGATACGATACGATTACCTGAATCTTTGGAGTGTCATCGTGAGAGACCGAGTGCCTAAACCAGGAATACGACTGGGTAGTTCTGCGTCACACAGTCATCGGATAGGCATGCGGACGACGCTGTAACTTTCCGATACCCTCGCCTCCGTCGCTCGCTGGATCCACGATCCAGGGATAGTCTGAAGAAGACGCTGAACGCTTCTAACCCATATAGACGATATAGTCAGTATATTGTTTATGGCCTAGAAAATATATAGGAAGGAAAGGATAAATTGGGGTTTATGTCACTACGCACGCCTTCCGACAGGCGACAGACGGGTGCCTGTTTTGATGTTGCTGAGTGAATGATTGAACTTTGAATTAATTGTATTAGCATTGTATTCGGATCTGAAATTGTTAATTGTCAGTGTCGTAAATAATCATCTGAAATACCATGTCAATGTCTTCCTTACATTCGCATGACGGTGAGGAAGTAGGCCTATGTAATGTTAGACCGGATAGTCGTGGGCCTCAACCGGCCACAGACTATGCGCCCCTGATGGAACGAATGTTGGAAGGACTAGGATTATTGTCCGCCCAAATGGGAACGGTCACATCTAGCGTAGACCGGATATTCTAATCCCTGGCATCGCGAATGGTGAATGTTACAAGTGGCACCTCCATGAACCAACAGTTCAGGAATTTGACCCAAAGACAGTTAGATACAGAAGACGCTCTGTCAGTGATGGTTGGTGATCCGATCGAACCGACGGTGTATATAGGCAGGACATATCAGTAAGTAAGCAAGTGGCCCAAGAATTAGTCGGTTATCCGAACCCACACTGGTCCCGGCTGCCAGTGGTTGCTAAGAACGCATCTGCGCCTTCGCTCGAAGCTACTTCGTCATCTAGTGGAAACATAGGTCACGCGGGGTGGAAGGCAGTACCGAGTTTGAACCTGTCCGCCGCAGTTCTAGACTATTAGCCAAACAGCGCAAAGCGGGTAAGAATATGCTGGAACCCCGTTTGGCCTTGCTACAGCCGCAACCAGAAGAAACTCCAGTTCAGATAACATGGCGGACGGAAGCAGAGGAATTAGAGACCGATCCACCAGGGTTGCGTTCGTCTTCCCACGGAAACCGTAGCGGTCTAGTGAATCCTACGGGGGTCGACAACGTAAAACCCCGCACATTTCAAATGTGAACAACTGATAACTCAGCGCATAGTAGCACTATGTAAACAATGTATAATTTCATTGCGTCCTTGACTAATAAGCATTGAAGCAAGTCAAAACGTGCCATTCGTGCCAACATGTAGGTCACCGATGCACGCCACTGACCTATTTGTCCGCACAATGTTTCTAGTATAGTATTGTATTGTATCCATAGTGCACATCAGTCAGAGGTGCTCCCAATGCGAAACACAGATAGAAAAGAAAGTGGTCTTGAGACAAAGAAAAGAGGCACTTGGCCCACCAATTAATAAGGAGGAACGTGTCGAAGGAGGGAGCTGGTTCCATAGTGCATGGCCAATTAAGGCAAAGGCTCGTGCTTTAGCCATAGCAGTTCTCGCTCGCGGGACAAGCAGATCAGGGCAGTTTGGTGAGCGTAGCGGGCGAAGAGAAGTGGCCGAGGCCGGCAAGCAGATAAGGAAAGGTAGATACCTTGGACATCGGCCAGTATACGTAATCGTAATCGTAATCGTAATCTCCAAACTTCTAAAGCGCCACTCGAAAGCCAAGCGCAGGGCACCAGCTTATTCACGAGCGCTGCGTCTAGTCAGAAGGGTTGTCCAAAAGAGTAGTCCGAGGAGGTCCGAGTCCGGTTTCCAGAGGATCAGAGGGGTCAGAGTAGCTGCTAAGGTGGGTGTCGTTTAGGTCGAGAGTTTGAAGGTAGATGATCAGTTGAGTCAGGGTAAGAGTTCTTGAAGAGGAGAGACTTTAGTTTCGAGTGGAAAGCCTTGGCGGTGATGGATAGAGGAGCCTGATGCGGATGATGATTGGTGATTGGAGATGATGATTGAGGAACCGAAAAAGTGCGGAATTCAGGAGGTAGGTCGTTCCAGAGACGTGGCGCAGTGTTGGATATTGCTCGGTTGGAGAACTTGAGATGAGTAGTGACAGGAGGTCGAGAGAGAGTGAGAATGGAGGAAGATCTGGTAGAGCGGGTTGGCTGGATGGTGAAGAGGTCGCGAAGATATCTGGGCTGGGAGTATTGTAGAGAGTTAGTGATAAGACTTTGAAGTGAATTCGCTCTGGGATTTTTAATCAATGGAGTGATTTGAGGATGGGAAGTGATATGATGATGCTTGGGCGTTCTGGTGACAGCTCTGGCTAATGAGTTTTGAATGAGCTGCAGACGCTTTAGTTGGGTAGATTCAAGGTTGAGAAAGAGGGAATTGCAATAGTCAAGCTTTGAGTGGACAATGGAGGTAGCAATGGTGGAGGCAGTTTTGAAGTCGAGCATGGGTCGGATGCGGCGGAGGTCACGAATGTGCATGAAGCAGGAGTGTGAGAGGTTAGATATGTGGTTAGAGAAGGAGATATGTGGATCAAAGGTTACACAAAGATTGCGGACAGGGGCATCGGAGGTGAAGGTAAGAGATGAAGAGTCAGTGGATAGGTGTATTGAAGGGTCAGGGATTTTCTTGATTTGGTCAGGAAGGCCTAGGATGATGAATTCTGTTTTGGAAGGGTTCAGGCAGAGGAGGTTGGACGACATCCATTGAGAGACTAGGTTAACCACATTGAGTAGTTTGGCAATGGAGGTGGAAAAAGAGCTTGGGGAGAAGGATATGTAGAGTTGGGTGTCGTCTGCGTAGAGATGGTGGTCAACAGAGGAGGATTTTATGAGATGGCTTAATGGTGTGGTATACAGAATGAAGAGCAGTGGACCCAGGACGGAGCCTTGAGGGACACCACAAGAAAGTGGGAGGGGTTGCGAACAGTGGCTGGAGGCTTTAACAGAGAAGGATCTGGAAGACAAGTAGGACTGGAACCATTGTAGAGCAGTGCCAGAGACGCCAAACCAAGATGACAGTCGATGAAGAAGGAGGCTGTGGTCAATGGTGTCGAATGCGGCGGAGATGTCGAGGAGACAGAGGCAGGAGACTTGCTGATGGCTGACGGCAGAGACCAGTTTATTGTAGAGAGAGACGAGTAGAGTTTCTGTGGAGTGGTGTTTAGTGAAGCCAGATTGGTGGGGGTTGAGCAGTGAGTTTGAAGAGAGGTAGTCGTTGAGCCGGGTAAGGACAATTCGCTCAGTTAATTTTGATAGAAAGGAAAGATTTGAGATGGGACGGTAGTTAGATAGGTTTTCCTTGTCAAGATTTGCTTTTTTGAGAAGGGGAGAGACGAGAGAGTGCTTGAAAACCATAGGGAAGTTACCAGTGGAGAGCGAGAGATTGATGATTTTGGTGATTACAGGAACGAGGACAGAAGCACAGTCTTTTAGGAGAGAGGTGGGGATAGGATCAAGTTCGCATTGCTTGTTGGGAAGAGAGTTTAGGAGGAGTGCCACTTCTGTTTCAGTGGCAGGAGAGAAAATAGGGAGAGATGATTGAGAGGCAGGAGGAATAGGATTTGGAAAGGGGAGTGAATCAGTGCTGGAGGAGTTGGAGGCTAGAAGAGATTGTAGTGTGAAGCGAAGCGATGAGATTTTGTCCGAGAAGAATGAGCAGAAGGTATCAGCGATAGAGGGGGAGGGAATGGAGCTGGGTAGTGGGGAGGGAGATTTGCGATGGAGAAGAGAATTTACAGCTCTCCAGAGACGTCTTGGATTGGAGGAGCTGGAATGGATTAGTGAGGAGTAGTACCTCTTTTTGGCAGCAGCGATCAGTTTGTGGTATCTACTGGTGACAGATTTGAGGGTAGTGAGGGCTTTTGCTCTAGAAGCTGAGTCAGTGGTACTCTTGTAGGTGTGTTCAAGGTGCCTGCGGAAGGTTTTAAAAGCTTGGAGGTAGGAGGTGAACCAAGGGTTACTGGTATGTGAGCTGTGCTTGGTTTTGAGTGGTGCGTGGATGTCGAGGAGGTCAGAAAGAGTGGAATTGTAGCAAGACAGGAGGTCGTCAAGAGAAGACGGAGGGTTAAGTTGAGAGTGAAGGATATCTTCGGTGAAGGCCTGATAGTCAATGGACCCGGTGAGACGGAATGAGTGAGTGGAAGGAGGAGGTCGAGGAAAAGGCTTAATTTCGAGGTCGGCCATGATTAGATAATGGTCAGTAATGTTGAGAACAGAGTGTGATAGCTTGGGAGATAAGAGGGAGGAGGCAGAAGTGATAACAAGGTCGAGTGTGTGGTTTTTGATGTGAGTTGGAAAGTTGACATGTTGAATGAGGTTTGCTGATGAGAGGAGGTTCAGAAAGTCGGATGCAAGAGAGTCAGAGGGATTGTCAACATGGTTGTTGAAATCCCAGGTGAGCAGGAATTCATTGGGAGTAGTGGCAGCGAGTGAGAGGAGAGAGCCAAATTCATCTAGAAAGAGAGAGGGCTTTGAGGAACAGGCAGACGAGGTAGGAGGACGGTAGATATTGAAGACTGTTAGTAGGTCTGAGGCAAGTCGGAGTGTTGTGGAGGAGCATTCGAAAGAACGGAAACTGTGATGAGAGGAATTGAGGACGACAGCTGGTTCACGAACCAGGAAGGCAGTGCCGCCACCAGAGATTTTTGCTGACTTTGCGGAGGAGGTGGTACAAGGAAAGTTTTGCAAGGAGTAGCCACGAGGTATGCAGTCAGATATATGGGGGTTAGAAGATAAAGTGGATAACCAGGTTTCTTGGAGGGCAATAAGATCAGGTGGACGAGAGCAGGAGGCAAGGTCACTTAGAGCAATGGAGTTTCTGGGGTTAAGCAGGGATCGGATGTTGATGGAAAACAGAAGAAATTTCTTGGTGGAGGACCTGGTAGCATGGTGTAAGGACCTGTGATGGGACCAGGATTTGTCTCGATGTCGCCAGATAAAAGCAGGGTGAACAAGATTTGTCGGAATCTTATGGCAGATGAGTGAGACATGTGACGACGGGTGAGGAGGAATGACGCAGATGGAATGGAGTTGAAGTGCGAATATTGTGAAGTTGCCGTCGGTAGTGTGGAAATTGGGCACGAGAGAGGTGAAGGTCCGATGTTAGATGTAGATAAGGATAAGCGGATGAGCAGAAGCGGCAGAAGAATTGAGATCAGCGAAGGCATTGTTGACATATAAGTAAAAGATGGCGGTTGAAATATAGGTCAAAGATGGCGGAAGGGTGAAAAGGCCATGTGCGCGGCATTCGGGAAATTCAAATTTAATCTGAGTGAGTTGCAGAGGGTTGAAGTTATTATAGATGAGATAGGAACGATCTCACCTGATATCCTGATTTAGATTGGCTGACCAGAATGTTGAAATAGACGCGAAACCGGTGAAAAGACGAAAAGATTAGACGTTCAACGACACAACGCTCGATCAGCTACGCTGGCGCCCTCCGAGAGGGCTGGTAGAATAATGTCAGAACCTTGAGCTGAACCGGAGCAGTAAGAGGAAGCTAAGGAAGGCAGAGATGTGGGATGAGCGAGGAAGTCGAGCTGTTAGTCTGGCCGCAGCATTTAGAACAGATTTAAGAGGGGATATACGAACTTTTGGAAGACCAAGACAGAATTAAAGTAATCAATTCGAGAGCAGATGGACAATAGAGGTAAAGCCGCCTCAGGTGGAAGTGAGAAGATCGCGTAAGATAGACAATTGTTCAGAAAAGGTAAGCGTGCTATCCAGGTCATTAGGTCAACGCCAAGATGCGACTCTTGCGACTGCCTTGACATCAATCAGCTGGTGAAGTGTACAACAGCATACAGATTTATTCATAGCTTCATGTTTAATGCTAAACGTCAGTACTGACTCGATAGTTAAGCCAAATGGCTGTCTGATCGCGCATTTCATGGTGCCAAGAAATTGTTCGCACTGTCAAAGTGGTAAATGACGCAGCTGAGCGTGGGGTAGCCTAAAGCTTATATCTGACTTTGCAACCATTATTACGACCTTTCCTGAGGAAAAGATCCTGGCTCTTGCATGGTGTCGAACAACACAAGAAGCAATTCCCAACATCTGATAAGAAGACATTAATCACGACGCTATGAATAAATCTGGATGTTGCTGTATAATTGACCAGCTGATTGATGTCAAAGCAGTGACATCGCAATAGTCACACTATTAACATTTTGTGGACAAATAGGCAATGGTGTGTATTGGTGATCTACATGTTGGCACGAATTACACCTTTTGAATTCTTTCAAGCTTATTAGTCAATGACCAAATGCAAATTTGCGGTTTCGTGTTTAAATAGTACTATTGCAATTCCTGAGTTATCATCCCATAGGAATTTCTGATAGAAAATGAAAGTGCGATTTCGATCAAAATCGGTCTATATGTTGGAGGACCTCAGGATAACATTTGAAAATTCGGTAAAAAAATTCTTAGACAAAATATGAATAGAATAATGGGAAAAACTTGAGTATGGGTGGTTTATGCGATACATAATTTTTTTCGACACCCCAACAAGAAACACAGTAGAATTTAAAACAAAGCCGAAGTTACGAGAAGCGTCTGCCAACTCAACAATCGAATCACCCAGTTTCAAAGACTGGTATCATTTAGATTTCTTAAGTTGCTAGGGAATGCCCAGTAGTATAAATTCAGTTTTTGATGGTCACCCTCCACGTTTAAGCGATTGTTTAATCGTTATTTTTGTCTGAAGCGGCTCTGATTCGTTATTTTTAAGTGGCACTAGATAAATTTGCAATTATAATTGCAATTGCTCTGATTATAAAAAATATGATAACTGAACGTTTTAATAACGTCATTCACAATCTTATGTCTAATCTTAGAAAAAGTTGTAGGATAATATGATGTAGGCCTACTTATATTGTTCTAAGCGAAGAAAGTACAATATGAAGCTTACTAAGATGAAACTTGTTCGAAGGCAGTGGCATCAATGATCAAGCTGATTGCGGCTAATAGGAGCGGTAGTGCTGAAAATATTAAATGCAAATATTGTCACAGATTTATAAACCAACTCTTAACTTTGATATAGATAGGGGTTTAAGACATAGCTCCTTTCAAGAAACTTTAAAAAAAATTGCTCCCCAATGAACGCTGTCTATATAAAATGACCACTGGAAGCAGAAAGGTCTATCATCCATTCCAGTACAAGAGCCAATGTTTCTTGCCTAGTAAAATTGCGAAGAATGATTTGTACCAACTTATTGGACACTGCTGAAGGAGGGGGTTAAACCGAAACTCTAACCAGTCTAAACCTTTTGATGAAGTTCGGAGAGTTTAGCTTTGATATGTATATATAGTCTTTGACATGTAGCCTTTCTGTAAGCATTGCAGTCGTGCGTTTATAAGCCCTCATATGAGCAGATCATTGAGCACGTTGACTGCAACGTCCGAGCTAAGCAGAAAAAACTAGAAACCCTGAAGCTGTCGTAATAGTCGCTATCAACTATAAATTTGGCCTTAATAGCTAAACATTGTTCGCTCTGGGTATGAAAAATAGTTCCTATATACCGCCCCTTTTGACACGATGGTAGGTAGCAAATATTAGTTTAAGACCTATACGTTTTCAATTTAGATAGGTATCAAATACCTCATTGGGAAAGTGTTTTTGAGTCAAATGTGTATTGAATTGTGACTACGAAGCAAATTTAGTGTAGGTTCTCAATGTGGTTTGTATTTATAGCTGAACTGAATAATTGCTGATTAAATACTCTATAATAATCTCGTTTAATTTCAAACTGACACAAACGCAGGATGAATACAAATAAGTATGAACGGATGATCACAAGTTATTACAGGAGTCGAATGCACCCATCACGTCCTACATCTCATTTGACCAACGCGCCATCTCGCAAATCATAGGCTGAGTGGACCTTTGGGAGGGTACGGGAAA
>JACEVL010000490.1:1067500-1175000 GCA_020284085.1 Aporrectodea caliginosa | reverse complement strand
GATAGGTTTTCAATAAACGTCAAAGCACTATCAAGCGTGACACCCTGGTCACGAACACTGGAGGGAAAGTTAACCCTTTATAAGCGAGAAGCTCCCAGGGCAGGCACAGTTAATATAAATACATATTATGTATCGGTAAGAGAAAGTAATCAAGAGTATAATATTGTTGAATTGAAATCAGTAAAAAGGTAAGTGGTGGCAATTATATATGCCACTAGCTGTTTGGGCTACGCGATGAAGTGGCAACATACTTGCGACTAGCTGTTCATACACCCCAAATAACTGTAATCTGGTACCCTGTTTTGATTTTGTGTGTGCTAAAAAGGGTTAAACAGTATCTGGTAGTGACATCTTGTGAATCCACATGCACTAGGTTAGTGGCAAAATACTGTACATTAGTTGTTTAGTATACCGCATGAAAGTGATGTAGTGGCAAATATATTGCCTCAAGCTTATAAAGGGTAGCCTGCGAATATTTAGGCCAACAATTGGAGATCAAGCTTTTGTAACTTTTGTTTGGTTTTGAACCAGATCAGTTGAGTCTTTGAGGGATTGAGGTTAGGTCTGTTTGTTGTCATCCAGAGGTGGAGATCTTACAATAGTGACCCAGTCGTTCCCACCAGAGATGTCTGCTCAGAAGATGAACCATGCTCAAGAGCTTGGACAAGAAAAGAACCGCATTCAGTCGGCGATGTGGCGTCTGATTCGGCTGCGGTACCTGCCAGAGGACAGACCAACGTTTGGACATCTTTGCCACACTGCTGACTCACTCTTCTTCTCTGCGGTCTTGGGAAACCCGGAGCATATACTCCATGGGCTACTCCCTCCCAAAAGGCCGCTCCCCTACTCTCTGCGCCCAAGATTACGCGACCGTTTTATTCCACAAGAAGACAATGTCACACGCAGATCGTTTATGATAAGAATGTATAACTCTGTTTAGATGTATGTACACCAAAGTGCGGATATGCAATTGGTTTAATAAAGAATATACTTACTTACTTACTTTATCATCAGCATAGAGATGTCCTTAGCCTCGTGTTTAGCCAGGACAGAGGGAATGTCTGCAGTAAAGAGAATAAAGAGAAGAGGGGACCTAAGACCGACCTCTGTGGGACACCTAAGTCAACCCTAACCAAGGGTGTTCTAGTGTTACCCAGGACCACCATCTGAGTACGATCAGTAAGGCAAGATTTAAACCAATTAAAGAGTGTGTCGCATGAGCCAAATGAGAGGTATACAGGGTGGGCCAAAAAAGTAACCCCCTAAGTATTTTTGCTAATATTTCCGCTAAGAGTACGAATTTTTAAATCACGTTTTACAGGCTTATAGGTAATTCATATCTACGTATAATGGCCAAATTTCACCGAAAATTTTCAAACAGAACAAAATTTATATCATTTTAGTGAGTCCACCCACTGTTTTTTGATGGTTCAAAAACGTTACGCAACAAAAAACAGCAAAAACCGATTTTACAAAGTCACTTCTCAAATAATTGTTATCAAACAAACTTGATTATTGTTTCACAACTTGAGTTCAATGTGTCCACCACCAGTACCCATACATGTTCTGAGTCTTTTTGTAAAGTTTTGATGTCTTTGTTGATCAGGGACGTAACTAGCGTTGAGCTTGGGGGGCTAAGCCCCCAAACGAAGCTGAAGCCCCCCAAATAAATCAAACCGCCAGGCTTCACTATAGGCTCGGGCTACCGCATTCGCAATGTTCTAGGCGTAAAGCCCCCGAACGAAAAGTCCTAGTTACGCCACTGTTGTTGATGGGTTCCAGAGGTAAATCTTCCCACATCAACTTCAATGCGACCTTCAATTCTCTTATCGTTTTGGCTTTGGTCGCAGATTGTGGTATTTCTCCAGCATAGCTCCCCTTACGTGATTATCCATTTGTTGGAGTGGGAAAGATTTCAGCCTTCCGCTGCCTTTACGACGTTCCAGAGCCGATCCCCTTTCATCAATAAGGGGGCATATTTTTTTAACGGTAGGCCTACTCAGCTTCCACTGTTTATCAGGGCAAGCGTCGATTAGAGCTTTAGCTCACAGACCCTGCTCGATAAGTGTCTGCATACTCATTGCCATTTTGTCTGTCATTGACACCTTGCCCATCTTGATATTTTAGAAATTTCAATTTCATTGTTTCAATAAAAAATTATTAATCTGAAAAATTCTTTATTTACCAACTTGATCGTCTTCTTGCTAAGTGACGTCACAGTGACGTGCAGCTACGCTGGTACCCCGTTTCTTTTCTAAATAATAATAAGTATCTGGTAATATCAAGTTTGTTTGATAACAATTATTTGAGAAGTGACTTAGTAAAATCGTTTTTTGCTGCTTTTTGTTGCGTTAAGTTTTTGAACCATCAAAAAACAGTGGGTGAACTCACTAAAAGTGATATAACTTTTGTTCTATTTGAAATGTTTTGGTGAAATTTGGCCGTTATACGTAGATATTTTCTCCCAGTATTCAGACTCTTTACCCCAGTGCTGTCCAACCTTTTTGACACCGCGGGCCACCGAAGAAGTTATTCTTGAAGCCGAGGGCCGCACTCGTACATTCAAAAGCAAAGACTAAAATTTATTGAAACTTATTAACTGTATTAAAATTTATTATTAGTAATACTAATGAATATTATATGTGTGCCATGTATGATTTTATGGCATGCTTTACAATAGTTCAGGGCCAAAAAGTATCAGTAAAAAAATGACCAAGCACCTCTTTAATGAGATATTTGGCTCTGAATTGCACTTGCAATTTTTTTATATGCGGTTCGTATTCCGTGACTGCAGCCCTCATGACATTTTCCAAATGTTCATCAGTCAAACAATTTCGTTTTTTTGACTTTATGTTCGTCATAGCAGAAAATCCTGCTTCACAGACGTAGGTGCTTCCAAACATCGTCAGTACCTTTTTACAACATTTCCATATTTGTGGAAATTCAGCAGAAGAAACATATTTCATCCAGAAATCAATTGGCGGCGTATCCTTGTGTTTGTCACGAAGAGCAATATTATGCTGAATTTCAATTATTTCAAGCTGCACTGCACCTTCATCTCCTCCCAACAACTGCATATTTGTGGCTACATTAGAAACATCACATGTGAATGGATTTTCAACAAAAAGCAGCAGGGGAGTCATATTGCGAATGTCTTTGAAACGAGCAGAGAAATCCAATTTCAACTGTTCTAATGACAAGTTGAACTGCTCACTTTTGACTATATCTGGATACTCTTGTGCAGACTTGGAAAGTGCTGGAAAGTGTATAAAATTTGACTGATTCAATTGACTGATGAAGAAGTCTAGCTTTGCTTCAAAAACGTTAATTTCCTTCAACAGAGTTGGCAATATTTGATACCGCCCTTGCAATTTCAAATTTAATTTGTTCAGGTGATCTGTAATGTCAGTAAGAAATGCTAGCCTTACAATGAACACTGGCATTTCCAGATAATTTAACAAATCTCCTTTGGATTTCACCCTGAGTGAGATTTTGATTTCTTCGATTACATCCAAGAATCTTGCCAGTACCTTCCCCTTGCTTAACCAACGAACATCAGTATGAAGAACCAAATCACCATAATTGCTTTCATGCTCTTCTAGCAGTGCCTTAAATTGCCTGTGATTTAAAGGATTAGCTCTGATGAAGTTGACAATTTTAACAACAATATCCATTACATTTTTCAGTTCATCATCTTTCAGTTTTGAACATAGGGCTTGCTGGTGAATGATACAATGATAAGCTTGGAAACCTGGGAAATCGTTATCTGCCATCAGGAGACCAATCAGGCCCACTCTCCGTCCCACCATTGCTGGGGCACCATCCGTGGTAACCGATATGAGTTTCTTCATATCAATGCCATTTCTTAGTAAACAGTTCTTCAGTGCTTTGTATATATCCTCACCCTTTGTTGTATTTTTCAACGGAACCAGTGCCAGCAATTCTTCTTTAAAGTTATCTTCTATGTCGAATCTAACCCAGATTACAAGTTGTTCTGTGTCAGTGACATCACATGATTCATCCAATGCTAGACTGAAACCAGATGAATTCTTCAAATCAAACAGCAGCTGCTCAAATATATCACGGGATATAATTTCTACACGTCTGGCTACAGTCTGGTGAGATAGCTGAAGACTTGATATCTGTTTTTTGATCTCATCTTTGTTCTTAAATTCTGCAAATAAGGAATCTGCACTTTCTTGGAAACATAGTTTAACTGTTTCACCATCTGAGTATGGTTTCTGCTTTTTAGCTAAAACCCAGCTGATATTTACAGATGCCTCAGTTGCACAGTCACTTGAGGTCAACATTCGACGAAAAATACTTTGCTGGCCGTTCAGATTCTGTTTTAAGGAAGCAACTTTGTCTTTTCTTACTTTCGTACCAACTGGATAATGTTTGTCAAAATCCTCATGCATGGACGTATGGTGCCTCTGTAGATTAGTTTTTTTCAAAACAGAGATAGAATGCTGACATATCAAACATACCGGCTTATCATTTGACAACGTAAACACAAAATCCAGTTCCCACGACGCATTAAACGCACGGTTCTCTTCCGTAACTTTCCGTTTTTTCGCTTCGATCGATTTACTCGTCATTTTTTCAGAATGTTAGAAATAACTATTATTATTTAATCATTTTAATGAATATCCGCCGTGTAGTAATTACTATTACAAAACATATGCGCGCCAGCGTCCTGGACATCCGCTTCCGGTTTGATTAATTTCAACGGGGTGTGTTTATTGTAATACTACCTTCTAGTTCGATTATTCGCGGCTCGCGTCTTTGGGTGACACGGTATTTTAACGTACTAACTTACTGGTTATTTCTCCGTATCATTCCATAGATATTTTGTTGCTTCCCGCTCACGTTCAGAACGGCATGTCTTAAAACTTTAAACAAGTTTAATGCGTCGTAGAAACTGGATTTTGTGCTCACATTGTGAAATGATAAGCCAAGATACAAACAAAAATAGCTATGCAGGTAGGCCAGTGACTGTTTTTACTTCATTTTTATATAAATTGTACAAATTTAGAAAGCCCCGGCGGGCCACTTAGAATCAGCCCGCGGGCCGCATGCGGCCCGCGGGCCGCGTGTTGGACAGACTCTTTACCCCATCGAACCAGGGCGCATATATACAGGCGATAGAGGGCCTGAAGTTGACCGATCCACATAAGGCGATCAGCAGGCTCTTTGGAACGTCGGCAACGTCTTTCCAGACGAAGCTGGTGGCATTCTCCATCGAACCAGGCCACAAATGGCCGTATTGGCGTCTTTACCTTACGTGGAAGTAGAAGTCTGTCCAACAGTTCGCTCAGCGTGTTGTGCAGATATCGAAAAGGTCCGTCACCAGTGCATCAAGGGACGGTAGTCGGAAGCAAGTTTCGATAGACGAATTTTGTCCCTGAGCGCTTGATAATCCAGAAATCCCTCACCAAACAGATGGCGTGTATGGGTTGAGTGTGTAAGAGAGTGAACGGTCCAATACCAACAGTGACACTTTTTCTCGCAGCTGTATCGGACAGTACTGCATTAAACATCTAGCCTGCTCCCTGGGACTATTGTGAAGTTGTTTTTTTTATTAAACTCAAAACTGTAGTTTTGGCCCTACTGGAGTTGGGAGCGCCTTTGACTAGTCCCCTGGCGGAGGTGCTATATAAATTGATGAATTAATTAATTAACATAGCGCAAATGCGAAAGGGTGGTGGTACGAGACCATGTTTAAATGTGTAAAAGGTGCTTAAACAATAATAGGCCTATGCGAAAAGTGTGGTTATAACTCTGCAAAGGCTAAACAACAGCGCAGCGGATTGAAACGAGTATTCAAGACAGAATGGAGACGGCTGTCGTCCATCACCATTTGAAAAATTAATCAATTAAACAAATTATGTTATGGTAGGCCCCTACTATGATATTTATCGTGGACGATTCAGTAAAACATTTACAATGGATCAAGTGCCATCAGTCTCGGTTGAGTAACTTCGTCGACTTAAAGAGGAATTAGAAAAGGAAAGAATTACCATTGGACAGTCTATTTAGGTCTAGAGTTTCTTGTGAATGCATTGCATATGGCGCCTATATATTCGCGACTGTTTGCCTGAGGTTTTGCTGATACCTCAGGAAAACTCTAGACCTAAATAATCGAGGAGATATCCTGCGTAAAAATTTGTAGAGGACTTGCACAAAGTCGATAACTGAATGCTCGGCTCGATGCTAGAAAGGTTCGAATACGATTAAAGAGATGGTAAAATACTACATACATTACCTCTTACGTAAAAGGTGTGTATATGTAAAACAGAGGTTTAGAGCTAAATAGGGAAAGCCAAGATTATAGATTTTTAATGCTTTTAAAGTTGTTGAGCTTACGGAGCGACAACGGTGGAATCGGTCCAGCATATTCAGTTTAAAATCATGGTGATTTTGAAGCGCCGAGTTGTTTTATAAACTTTGTACCCGCTTTTTCATGGTCTTCTTTGTTTAGCTCGTTTTCTGCCTCGTCGTCGACAATAGGCCCTTCGGCTGTTCCAACAGATTTCTGCCGGATCTCGTCTTTAATTGCGCAGTGCTTTTCAATTTCTTCAAGAATTAGTTTAAATTCATCTCCTCTGATCAGATTAACCTCGAACTCCAAACACCGTTCAAAACATGGTTGTGAACGGTGTTGAGTTTACTGCTGGCACGCATATGGCTTCGTGCTTCGCCGCCTTAGCCGAACATCTTCGGCTGAAAGCGACTTCTGCAACATCGGGCAAACTGGCCAACACTGTAGCCCCTCAAGAATTCATCCAGGCACGAGCCAATTACGTTGCCAATTACGAAGGCGCAGTTTGCATAATTATAACCACACTTTTCGCATAGGCGAGGGGGTTTATGGTAATGGTAACACTCTGGCGCGTAGAGGCAACGGACCCGGAATCGCTTCCCGGTACCCTCCCTAAGGTCGACTCAGCCTTTTCGTTCGCTAGGTGGCGTTGAAAAATGAACTGTAGGACGTGATGGGCGCCTTGCATGGTTGCCAAACAGTTAAACTCGACTCCTTGTGATCATACTATGAATTGTAATTATCCTGCGTACTTGTTAGTTTGAAACATTGAACGAAGATTATTGCTATTATTGCTATTATTATTATTATTATTATTATTATTATTATTATTATTATTATTATTATTATTATTATTATTATTATTATTATTATTATTACTATTATTATTATTATTATTATTATTATTATTATTATTATTATTATTACTGTGAACAATCTAGCATGGTAATGTCGAAGAAAAGCGGATGGCGTTTCCGCGTTGGAGAGCTACCGAGAGCCTTTGAAACAGGTAGCTTGTCTCGAGCGTGTCATGTGTTGCATCGGTTAACCTTCGTCCTTATTCCAGGACAAAATCCAGTCCTTCAGAATTATTCCAAGAACTGCTGGACTCTAATGCAACTGCCACAAAAGCATGCGTTCGGGTGATTGTAGCGTATTTCAATGTCTTGGCGGCGGCTGCTCGGTTTGCGGCCTCGCCCGCTTCGGTTGATGTTGTTGCCAGATGTGACTTTGCGAATGTGCCCGAAACTGTCACATCCCAAGTGAGGCATCTTCCGCATGACCACGGGATGAGTGTCACGCCGTCCGGTCGTTTACCATCTTCTCTGGTGAGGCCCAACGGTTCTTTCTGAGAAGGGATGTTCGCTCTTCCAAACGATATCCATATGATGTCGTTCAGCATGTTGTGCCGTTGATGTCTGCCAGCGTTTTTTCTGCAGGCCAGAACGCGGAGTCCTCTGGCGTCGACTCTCTCACCACAGTGACACACATGTGGTTCGCATAGTGTCGTTCCGAGTCGAATTCCAACCGCGATCCGTATTACTTCGTCAGTTAAGCGGAGTCCCAATGCAGTAACCGGAGGCGCTAGCAACCAATCTCCCGCGTGTGGTGCCTGAGAGGCCAAGAGACGAGCCCGGTCTAGTGCATTGTTCGCTGATTCGTGCAGAGTTGTCCATGCTTTACTTATCCAGCGGCTGTCCCATTCTCTTTGACGATGAGCTGCTGATCCTGTTGGTGGTTCTGAACCTGTGAGTAGTGTCCATGCTTTCAGAGCTGTATCTACGAGATCGTCTGAAGTATCAGCTGATTCCGGTGGCAGCATGTTTGCCTGGAGTTCGCTTGTGCTCGCAGCAGATGCCAAGAAGGCAGAAAGTGCCAGCGTAGCAGCACAGCGACTGCTGGCCCCGGCATCCCAAGGCCACCATCCTTCACCGGAAGGGATGCCTGGAGCCAATTCTCATCAGATAGTTCCACATTCAAAATACTGGACAATCCATTTCTTAACAGTGTGTCAAATCTGGTAAGACTAGGACAGTCGAAGCATAAGGCTGTACGCATTGTGTAGAGAAGCTTTGGCACGCTTAATCCATTTCGAAGCAGGATTAGCGCGTCGTGCGATTGAAGCATGGAGAGCCTCCCTACCGCTCGTTCCAGGTCATCCGCCTTCTTACTCGCCACCTTATCGACTGCTGGCCCCGGCATCAGAGGTGAACCCAGCAGCGTCGCCTCTTCTAATGGCGCGTGTTTAAAGCCAGAGAATGAGGGATCGTCGAATTTATTCTCGTAATTCTGGAAGATTATTTCGCATTTCGCGCGGTTGAGTTGGAGCCCAAGGTTAGCTGACTCCTGAGCGATCAGCTGAATATCGTGGGCCACCACATCCACCTTGCCTCCCAGTGTCAGGTCGTCTAGGAATGCCACTCTTAACTCATATTTAAGATTTAACAGAATCGGCTGTACTGTGAGGCAGAATTCCAATGGACCCATCGGATCGCCCTGCTGGGTTCCTTCTTCTGATCGAATAATATTAGGTCCATGTCTTAGCATCGGTTTGCAGGAATATGATGCATGTGCGAAACGATAAAGTTCCGGAATGTCTCTTGCAACCGCTTCCAGAAGTGAGTCCCTGCGAAGAGTGTTGAAGGCATTGGCGAAATCTAGTTTGACCAGAACACCATCTGTCTGCATCGAGGTGTCCCAGCGGCGGGTTGCATGTACAGCTGCTTCGGTGCCTCCTGGTACACCAACCCCCGTTGGATAGGGGCGAGCAAGGTAGACAGTCTGGCAACAGCGTGGACGTTCGCGCATTTAGCAGCTAGGCTTCGCAATGTGTATCCGACAGCGATTGGCCTGATGCCTCCATCTTTCTTCTTTAAAGCTATCAGATTGGCCCCATATATGACTTCGTTGACCTCGACCGGCAAGGTCCCTTCCAACATAAGATTAACCAGCTCACTGGCGGACGAGGTTGCAATCGATTCCAATAGAAATTAAGTCTTTGAGGTGTTGTGGAGTGATGCCGTCTGGACCAGCTGCCGAACCAGCTGGAAACGAAGAAATGACCTCGATGATCGACCACTCTGAAATCTGTAGCGGAGCAAACCGATCTGAAGACTTTGGGTCACAGATTGGTTGCCTGTACGACGCAGCTATTATTATTATTATTAATATTATTATTATTATTATTATTATTATTATTATTATTATTATTATTATTATTATTATTATTATTATTATTATTATTATTATTATTATTATTATTATTATTATTATTATTATTATTATTATTATTATTATTATAGTTCTAGGGACCCATTGTTCCAAGGCATGCGACAGCGTTGAACCGCTGGACCGTAACAGAGATTTTTTGAAACAGGAAGAAGGTGTCTTGTTGATCTTCCGTTGTTCTGTTCAACCGTCTGCCGAGTTCCTTAATGAAAGCCAGGCCTTCCTGGTCCAAAGGTCCCATCGTCTCTATCGCGATTGGGATAAAATGTATCTTATTTGAAGCTCCTCGTGTTTTTCTTCTTTCTAGTCGCAGATATTTCCGCCGCTCCACCCGCCGCTCCAGCTGTCTCGACCAAGTACGATGGCTCAAATATGTCTATAATTGTGACATCCCAAATCAGGGAACGCCCGTTGTTCCATGGAATCAGGCTTTGGCCATCTGGTCTTTTCCCATCCAGTCGGGTGAGGCCAGCCGGTTCCCTGATCGACGGTGTACCTACCCTGATGAGGCTGCGTAGCACAATTTCATTGATTGAAGAGTGTCTGGCTTGTCTGCCGAAACCCAACGTACAAGTCATACCAGGCTTATTATTATTATTATAATTATCATTATTATTATTATTATTATTATTATTATTATTATTATTATTATTATTATCATTGTCATTGTTAAAACACGGTAAAGTTTAGTGTTGTTGAGGTGGCCGCTCCTCAGCGCCTGGCAACCTCGACATGGTGCCCTGGAAGGCAACCGCGTTGAAGCGCTGGACCGTAACTGACAGGAACTGGAGGATGAATCCTGTCTCTCGGGTGTCTCCGGATATTCTCGTCAGGCGGCGACCCATCTCGGAGATGAAGGCGAGACCCTCTCTGTTGAGAGGGCCAAGAGTCTCCACGGCTACAGGGACGAAGGTGTACCTCCTCTGTAGATCTGCGTATTTGGCGTGTTTCCTTGTGGCAGCCAACTCCGCCGCCCTTCCAGCCTCAGTCGCCGTCTCAGGGATGTATGAGGCGGCCACGGTATCTACCACCGTCGCGTCCCATATCAAGGTCCGCCCGCAATGCAGTGCCAAGACGGATTACGGATGCTATTCTTAGCACCTCTCCTGACATCCGTAATTCTGCTGTTGTTATGGGGAGTGCATGAAGCCAGTCTCCAGAGTTTGGCGATTGCACGGCTAACAACCTGGCTTTAACAGCAGAATCACTCGCTCTTTCTGATAGACCTTGCAATGCATGTGAGATCCGTGTGCTGTCCCATTCTCTTTGCATATGATCCTTCTGCTCGATGGGAGGAGGTGCATTCGATCTTGATGACCACGAACCTCTACCAATGGATCCGTAGCATTACAGCGACTTCGTGTAGCAATCGGTCTTGAAGGCTTCGCGTGCCAGCGGCTGATGCCAGAAAGGTGGAAGTTGCCAGCATAACGGCATTACGAATGCCCAGACCACCCTTTCCCACAGGTAAAGATGCCTGAATCAGTGATCGTCGCATGTTTATATTGAGAAGGCTACACAGACCACTGAGACCAGTTCTAAAGACTTAGTGGAAGTCGTGGAGAAGTCCTTCGTTTAGGAAGCATGACGTGTATAGCAGCTTTGGTACGCTTAAGCTGCTCCTCAACAGGGTGAATGAGTCGTGTGGGTGTAGCATCTCAAGCCTTGTTATGACTATCTCCAGATCTTTGATCTTTTTCTGGATGGATCTATCGACAGCCTTGCCTGGCAGTAGCGGTGCTCCCAGCAATATCAGATCTTCAACAGCGACATTTTCAAACTCGGCGAAGGTCTGAATCTTGTTTGCTTCTAGCAGATGCTTCGCATTTTGCTCGATTCAGCTGTAGACCATACGTGGGCGTCTGTTCCTCTATCAAGCGCATGTCGTACTCAACTTGATCAATCGGTCCAGCAAGCGTAACATCGTCCATATAGCCTATAGTCAATGGAGTTAGAAGCGGATGTATCGCTAGGCAAAATTCCTAAGGGGTCGCCTTGTTGGGTGCTTTCCTCGAAAGAATGGTGTGCTGTCTGGTCTGTAGCTGGGGGTGTAGGCATAGTTGTCAAATACATAGCTGTAGGCCTATATTTCTGGAGTTTTTGCCGCTACCGCCTCTAACATTGAGACTCGTCTCAGAGCACTGAAGGCGTTCGAGAAGTCCAGTTTAACTATAATGTGGTTTTCAGGCATAGACTTCAAGTATCGTCTGGTTGCGTGGACAGCTGCCTCGGCACCTCCTGATTGTCCGACGCCGATTTGAAGTGGCGACAGATTATATGTTATTACTATAAGTATATTATTGTAATTTATAATTTATAATTTGTAATTTATAATTTATAATTTGTAATTTAATTTATTATAAGTATATTATTGTAATTTATAGGCTTATTACTTTGTTCATTTTGGCAGCAATTGGGCTAATAATTAATTTTTGTGTAAATAACATCAAACTTGTTAGCAACAAACCGTAACGTAATTAATTAGCCTTATTATTATTATTATTATTATTATTATTATTATTATTATTATTATTATTATTATTATCATCATCATCATAATTATTATTATTAGGCCTAATATTGTTTCAGCACCTTTTTCACATTTAGAACATGGCTTCGTACCAACACCCTTTCGTAATTGCTCTAGATGTTTAATGCAGTACTGTTCGATACAACTTCGAGAACAAAGAGTCGTTTTAATTAGAAGGTGCTTACATGTATTTCTTCCAACCATTTTTTTGCGTATACGATAACCTGCACACTTATTTAAATAGTACGCCGTAACCATAATATTCATGTTTGGGCGTGGGAGGCTCTTCGGCTGGGCCCCCAAACTGTGGTGTGTCTCTATAAGCCGCCTGGGAGGCCACCGTTTGGATGTTGCTTTACGTCTGTTATCAAATTTGCTTGACCGACTGTTCTGAGTCTCTGAGAGTCTTGATTTGCAATACTACTTGTTTATTTAAGTTTGATTCTGTAATAAGGTATGCAGTGTGGCTAGTCAGCAGTTGTCCTAGAGACGTCTTAGAGTTGCTTATTGTGCAAGATATTGTAATTCTTCGATAGCTAAAACGTTTGAATTTATCTTTACTTTGAGAGTTGGTTGTCATTAAAGATTAATACATTCCGATAGAAATCGGAGTTTGAAGATATTCAGGCGACTATTGTGATTATCTAAAAAATACTGCAGTACAAGACACAGAACAGTGCTGAATCCAGGGATAGAGTCATTGTGAATAGATCTGTAACCGATAAATATGCGATAGTCCGCCTTACGTTTCGGTTACGGCTAGTAGTGAGTCCATAATACAAGGTGTATAGAGACGGCAACTTATGTCAACAACTGCTAATAAAACGATAGAAATTATAAAGTGAAAACAGCAACAAGTTAACGCTTAGACTTTAAAATCTTAAACATGGCGAACTATACAAATAAAGTTTGTGTTATTTTTATATTTCACAAGTTTTCAAACACTAAATTTTGAGAGTTTAAACGTCATTTTGAATGGCAAGACATGTTAAATTATGCTTATTTTGCTAAAACAGACTTCAAGCTTCATAATTCACGGGGTCCATAGTGTAGTGGTAACATCAGTGGCGTGAAGAGCAGTAGGTATCGGGATCGCTTTCCGAACCCTACCAAAGGTCCACTCAGCCTATGATTTGCGAGATGGCGCATTGGTAAAATTAGATGTAGAACGTGATGGGCGCCTGGCATGGCTGCCGAATACAGTTAAATTCTACTCCTGTAATAACTTGTTCATACTGAATTGTAATCATCCTGCGTAATTGTCAGTTTTAATTAATAAACAATATATATATAATTTTATATATATAATATATCTCTTATATATTCTTGCATAGATGCCGCGTAATTCTGCGTCGGCCTATGTCACGAATGTACAAAATAACATGAACAAATACCATTTACATGGTCATTAAGACTTAAGAGACAACAAGTAATAAGAGTAAGATTCAGCTTAGTGTATGTCCATTCAAAATGACAACTACGACTAATTTTCGTATTAAATGGAAATGATTGCTTACTCCACGCCAGTAGCATTCGTTTGAGCACAAAGTAGTTTTCATATGATATGAAGACTGTGGCTTGAGTCTCGTAGAGGCTGTATATCTTGATCGTGAGCCAGAGAAATGATGTCAACAGAAAATAGTGGAATAGAAACATCAGAGTTGCGCATCCTGCCATATTGTAAAAATGCCACAGGGAAGCCAGAATGAAGAACACATTGAGCAGGACCATCGCGACAAAGGTGTTTATCCACATCTTACCAAACTTTTCAGACCGCAGACACCTGCAAGATCAAAATTCATCAAATAGCAAGAAACTTGTTCTCCATCTTAAACCAAAGAAACTCTATATTTCGGTTGCTGGACCTAGAGGCTGCAGCTCTCTCGCTGTAGCTGTTCGTTCTGCTCATTCGCTTGTCAGTTTGTTCTCACCTTAAGACCGTCTTTTAAAAATTTATCTTGCACCATAAGCTGTCTCTCTCTGTCTCACTGGACCGATCTGTCGGTCTGTTTTTGAGGTTTGTTTTTCGTGTGCTGTAAGTCGACGATTTGTGCATCTGATACCGACGCGATAGAAGTTATTAATCAAAAAGATATATTAAAATAATCATAATTATGATAATAATAATTTGACAGTTTTGATAGCCTGAGAGAATAGAACTACCGAGAGTAAAATAAAAATAATAATAATTGTAGATCTAATACTAATAATTGTTAACTTTGTTACAATAATAGTGGCAATAATAATAATAATAATAATAATAATAATAATAATAATAATAATAATAATAATAATAATAATAATAATAATTTCATCTTTTAAATCAATGATAGACGCGCCACTGAAAAATAACGTCGACGGCCGTTCACCATTTAAAGGTCTACGACGTCATCATCGCCAATGGTAACGTACTGTTTATAATGGCCGCGTAACTGAAAACAAACTGAATCAACTCAGTCGTTTCAATAATCTATAGCCTACTGATTCCCGAATGAGTCAAAAACCTACTAAGGGGCAGGGGGTCTGCACTGTCTGCCGGTCGTCTTTTAAGACTCATGCCTCTGACGGAACCATCCACCGACACGGACCTAGATCCGCTCCATGTCCGGGCTCTGACCAGCCACCGGCGGACTGCCCTACTAAACACACGGGCTCGCGTCGGCCGCCCTTGTCAGCAAGAACCCCTGGACCTTCTGGCTCAAAGGCCGCCGCAACACAAGCAGACCCCGAGTTTGACGATACTCATCACACTCAGTTGTTCGATGCCTCGGCTGCGGATGAGGACCCGGGGCCAATAAAGCCAATGCAGCATCCTTGCCTCTCGCGTGGTTTGCTCAGACATATCCCCAAGGGCGCCAGGTCGGGATGCGGCCACCTTCTAACCGGCATTATGGAATCCATATTGTCGGATCCCGCGAACATTGAGGGGTGGCGGCGCCTCCTCGCTTTTGGAGCGGGGCTGTTGGAGGTGCCCTTGAGGGGCGGCCGGCGCCGCAACCTTACGTCTGTCGTCAAGAAACGCGTCGCCGACTTCCATGACAAATGGCCGACTCTAGCCGAAACCCTCTTCGAACCAGATGAGGACACCACCGGCGGCCGCAGATCATCGGGCTCGAATGGGAGGCTGGCGTTGGCGGCGGCGGTGGCCGCAAAACTTGAAGACGGCAATATAAGTGCGGCGGCCCGCATCCTCTGCTCAGATGACACCCCAGCGCCGATTAACGAGGAGACACTAGAACTCTTGCGCAAAAAACATCCTGCGCCGCCGTCTGACCGCCCATTCATCCTCCGCTCAACATCAGACGCACCATTCCAGGCCAATGAGCTGGAGATCCGCACCATGATACGATCCTTTCCCATGGGATCGTCGGGCGGCCCGGATGGCCTGCGTCCCCAGCATGTCGCGGAGCTGATAGGAGATCTAGACGCGGGACCTGGACTACTGAGGGCGACAACTGCAATCATCAACCTACTACTGGCCGGCACCTGCCCTCAAGAGCTACGTTCCATCTTATTCGGCGGAACTCTTTTCGCCCTTCGCAAAAGCTGTGGTGGCCTAAGACCGATAGCCATTGGGTACGTCTGGCGTAGACTCGCCTCTAAATGTGCCAACGCATACGCCATTTCGCGCGTCACGCCGTATTTGGCCCCAAAACAACTGGGAGTGGGCGTTCCCGGGGGCTGCGAGGCCGCAACCCACGCCGCCAGGCGATTCTTGAACAACATGGAACCGGGATCAATCATTGTGAAGCTGGACATCTCGAACGCGTTCAACAGCTTACATCGAGACTCTATGCTGGCATCGGTTGATGATATCATCCCTGAATTGGCCGCGTATTGTCACCTTGCCTACGCTGAGTCGTCATCACTTCAATTCGGCAGATTTACCATTCTATCACAGGAAGGCTCACAACAGGGCGACCCCTTGGGACCCCTACTCTTCTGCCTGCCTCTCCAGCCGATCCTAAACGGTCTACTGTCACCCTTGGCCTTTGGATACCTCGACGACCTCACCTTGGGTGGGGACCCTGGGGTGGTAGAGGCGGATGTTGACACAATCGAAAGGCAATGCTTGCGTCTAGGCCTCACGCTCAACCGCACCAAATGCGAGCTCATTGCCTCCGACTTCGAATTCAACGACACCAACCGGAGCTCCCTACGGCAGTTCGCCCGGGTCAGTCCCTCATCGGCCACGCTTCTGGGGGCACCGCTGTCGTCGGCGGAGGCACTCTTATCGGCCCTCGTCGCCCGCGTTGCCGAACTCAGGACCGCGCTCGACAGATTACAACTCATCGCCAGACAAGACGCCCTCTTGATTCTCAGATACTCGCTTGGCTCACCTAAACTGATACATTTATTGCGATGCATACCTTGCCACGACCATCCGCAACTAGGGGTTTATGACGAGCTGCTGCGGAGAGGAATCGAGCGGATCTTGAATATTTCTGTGACCGACGACCAATGGATGCAAGCTTCCCTACCGATCAAGATGGGGGGACTGGGAATTAGGAGGGTGTCATCGCTGGCACTACCCGCCTTCTTGGCTTCAGCCGCGGGCACCCTCCCCACCCAGTCCCTCATCTTGGGAGCCGCACCGGTTGGCTCGGACACGGCTTTCGACTCGGAGCGGATTACCTGGCTTCAGATCGCTGGTGTACCGGAACCGATGGTCGCCCCAGGTCACAAACAGTCACACTGGGATAGACCGCTGTTGAACGCCGTTTTTTCGGCTGTTAACGATAATCTACAGGACCCCTACGACCAAGCGAGACTAAGAGCCTCACAGTCACCGCACGCATCGGATTGGTTGCATGCTCTCCCGCTTGTTGCACACGGCCTCAGACTGGAGGACGAGACCGTAAGGGTAGCGGTTGGCCTGAGATTGGGTGTGGCCATATGCGAGCCGCACGTATGCGCATGCGGTACTTCCGTTTCGTCTAGAGGTACGCATGGGTTGTCGTGCTCACTGGGATTCGGCCGACAAGCGAGGCACAGCAATATCAATGAACTCATCCATCGTAGCCTCAACAGAGCTGGCATCCCGGCAGTCAAAGAGCCGTCCGGCCTGACTAGATCGGATGGCAAAAGACCGGACGGGCAGACCTTGATACCGTGGAGTGGTGGACGGACCTTACTATGGGATGCGACGGTGGTGGACACGGTGGCCGCCTCATACATTTCGGAGACAGCGGCCGCGGCTGGTGGGGCGGCAGAGATGGCCGCCGCAAGGAAGCACGTCAGGTACTCGGAGCTGGAAAGGAGATACACGTTCGTACCTGTCGCCATAGAAACCTTCGGTCCCTTCAACAGAGAGGGCCTCGACTTCTTATCGGAGACCGGAAGCCGACTGTCGAAGACTACCGGTGACACTCGCGAAACAAGCTTCCTCTTCCAAGGCCTATCGGTCATTATCCAACGCTTCAACGCGGTGGCTTTCCAGGGCACCATGTCAAGGCTGCCGGGAGCCGACGAGCGGCGAACTCTGGACAGATCCAACAGAGGATATCGATAATAGAGCTACTTTTAGCCAACACTCCATAATAATAATAATAATAATAATAATAATAATAATAATAATAATAATAATAATAATAATAATAATAATAATAATAATAATAATAATAATAATAATAATAATAATAATAATAATAATAATAATAATAATAATATAATAATAATAATAATAATCGCCGTCAACGACCTCATCTTCCGCGGCCTCAACAGAGCCGGAATCCCAGCGGTCAAGGAACCGTCCGGCCTCACCAGAGCGGATGGTAAGAGACCAGATGGCCAGACCCTGATTCCGTGGTGCAGCGGAAGGGCCCTCATATGGGATGCGACGGTGGTGGATACCGTGGCCGCCTCATACATCACCGGGACGGCGGCTGAGGCAGGGGCGGCGGCGGAGATAGCGGCCACAAGGAAACACGCGAAATACACAGAGCTACAGAGGAGATACATCTTCATACCGGTCGCCGTGGAAACCCTTGGGCCTCTCAACAAGGAGGGTTTCGCTTTCATCTCAGAGCTGGGTCGCCGCCTGACGACAACTACCGCCGATAACCGTGAGACACGCTTCCTCTTTCAGAGCCTGTCGGTGACTGTTCAACGATTCAACGCAGTCGCCTTCCAGGGCACTATGTCGAAACTATCAGAAGGAGGAGTGCGATGGTCACAACAACACTAACGCTTTTTATGTTAACTGTCTCTTCTCATAATAATAATAATAATAATAATAATAATAATAATAATAATAATAATAATAATAATAATAATAATAATAATAATAATAATAATAATAATAATAATTATAATAATAATAATAATAATAATAATAATAATAATAATAATAATAATAATAATAATAATAATAATAAGCAATCACCATCCAGCGCTTCAATGGCGTGGCCTTCCGCAATACTTTTGCCCAACCAGAACTTGTCGAGTGAAGAGCCGTTCCAGACGTCCATCTTATTGTCTCTGGACTTTGTTTTAGCAGCATGAGGGATTAGAACTACCTCGGGTTAAAATAATAATAATAATTTTAACGACGGTTTTAACGTTTGTGAGCCTTAGAGCGGATATGCTGTTGAATCTTCACGTCACGGTCTCTAATATATGTTTGAATCTTTTTCCTCTGTTGAGAAACTTTAAAGAGAATTGTTCGGTTGTTCGGTTGTTTTCACGCTTGACTGCGCCTGCGTCATACAGGTGCATGACCTCTTCCGCTGGTGGCACGGCTGACTGTTTACATTGGGTCGTGGCAGTGCATTACGCATGTTCACTGCACACTTAAAAATATTTCTTCGTCGCGGCCCGCTTTCACCCACCCTTGTCGTCTCAAAACCCACAGGGACAAATTTGACCTGAATGAGTTTCTCATCTTTTCAGTCGCCTCGTTCGTCCTCCTCCTCTCGCTCGTCACGGAAGGCGAGGGGTGATGGTTCTGCACCCAACTTGAACTGCGAGACGGAGCGGCCGGCGGTCGGGAAGGGGCCACCTAGTGTGCGACTCACCGCTGACAGCTGCGGAGGATGCTTCCGCTGAGACGGGGTCTGAACCGTCGATTCAAAGTGAGGCCATGCCGCATGCGTGCCTGCGATCTACCCTCATGAGGCATATACCCAAAGGAGCCAGGCCAAGCACATGCGTCTTACTCACCAACATCCTAAGCCGCATCATAAAGACACCTGCTAGTCTAGAGAACTGGAAATGTCTGTTGAGCTTCGGTGCTACCGTTCTGGCACAGCCTGCGAGAGGTGGCCGTCGTCACAACCTGTCTGCCACCATCAAGAAAAGAGTTGGTGAGTTTTCAACAATTGGCCTTCGGAGGCTGAGAAGTTGTTCTCGCCGGACAACGATACCTGTGGCCGATCCGACAAAACAACAATAAATAAAGAACACACCATCAGATCGGCAGTATCAGCAAAAATAGAAGATGGCAACTTAAGGGCAGCGGCAAGAATACTGTGCTCAGGTGAGACACCGGCTCCTGTCTGTGAAGCAACCTATAAGGAGCTGTCGGTGAGGCAACCAACTCCGCCACTTGACCACATGCCTGGACGCCTCGTGTCAACGACGGAGCCATTTCAGACGTCGGAACAAGAGGTGCGCCGACTTATCCGCACTTTTCCGGCGGGATCATCGGGGGGAGCCGGACAAACTCGCAGTCCCCCAGCACATCGTCGAGCTGGTTGACACGGCCGAGTCGGGGCCGGCGCTTGTCGCTGCAATAACGGCCTTCATCAACCTCCTCTTGGCGGGCTGCTGCCCTCCGAAAATTCGTGCCACCTTCTTTGAGGGAACCCTCCTGGCGCTCAGCAAAAAATCAGGGGGCCTGCTCCCAATCGTGGTTGAATATCTTTGGCGCAGGCTGGCTGCAAAATGAGCAAATAATAATAATAATAATATAATAATCTTTTCTTTATTAAGCGCCTGACAAACGCACTGCGCTGTACATTTACATGTTATGCAATTGAAATCTTAACTACTAACAGAACAGACAGCCTTGTAATACAACGGGGCTAATAGCAGCCTACAAAGCGAATCCGCCCAACGGGGGCTCGAACTCGGTACCTCTCGGTCTCTGTGCTAGATGTAATCCAATGCGCCACGGCCCCCCCCCCATTCGCGATTACCATGATCGCAGGTTATCTGCCCTCGAGACAACTCGGTGTGGGAGTGCCGGGAGGGTGGAGGCGGCGGTGCACGCGGTGCGCCGTTTCATGTCGACAGCGGAGGAGGTAGCAGTCGTAAATTAAGATCGACTTTGCCCACGCTTTCAACTGCCACGATCGTATGTTGGCTGCGGTCGATGAGATGGTGCCGGAGTTAGATCCCTTCTGCCACCTTGCATACGAGGAATTGTCCCGCCTCAAATTCGGAATCTATTCGGTGGGGTTCCAGCTGGGCCCTCGACAAGGTGATCCTCTTGGTCCACTTTTGTTCTGCCTCCCGCTTTAGCCGATCTTGCTTAAGCTTCAGTCGCCTCTGTCCATTGGCTACCTGGACGATCTCTCGCTGGTTCAAAACCGCGATCACAAAACAGCGATCGTCAAAACCGCGATCACAAAATAGCGATCATCAAAACAGCGATTAAATTCGAAGATTGGCTTGTTTAATGTGTACCTTGATTGGTCCTGATTCCGAACCTAATTAGCGCTAATTATTTTACTAAATCATTTGAAGTTGTTGGAGTGGGAGCGGAAATGACAGCTTGATTGGTTCTGATTGCGAACTTAATTGAACTTAAAATGTTGTAGTTAAGTACATCGCAGGACAAATACCAAATACATCTCGAAGAATCTACAGAGAAACTGCAGACAAAATAAAAAGCATTGTCGGCGATTAGGCCTACACTAATCGACCTATATTGGACTACCTTCGTGGAATGGGACATAATTTAAGTCTTCAAATTTAACATTACACATTTGTTATAATTATGTATACTTCGTGATACATTTAAAACTTTCTATAATAAATCGGTGAAATCGCTGTTTTGATGATCGCTATTTTATGCAGTCGCTGTTTTGTGCATCGCTATTTTGTGATCGCGGTTTTGACGATCGCTGTTTTGTGATCGCGGTTTCGAACGTAAACCTCTCTCGCTGGGTGGGTCGCCGGAGGTGGTGGCGGCGGACGTGGAAACCATCGAGCGTGGATTTGCGGAGTTGGGCTTGAATCGCACAAAAGAGAGATCATCGCAACCCTGGGGTGGAGCTCGAATATGACGCCCTCAGACAGTTTGCCCGCATTGATCCGGGCTCCGCCATGCTACTGGGTGCGCCTATTTTAGCTTCGGATGCCCTGCGTGTGGCTCTGTAGGAGCCTGAGGAGGAGCTGGGCCGGGTCCTTGACCGGCTGGCTCTGATACGTAGACAAGTCTCCTGCGATGCTCTGTGTGATCACCAAAGCTGCTGTACACCATGAGATGCTCTCCATTTGACGGCCACCCGTGACTCGAGTTCTACGATCGCCACCTTCACAATGGACTAGATGCGACACTAAACACCAAAGTCACAATGCATCCATGGCGGCAGGCGACTCTCCCCATCAAGATGGGTGGTTTGGGCGTTCGTAGGGTGTCATCGCTGGCATTTCCAGCCCTTTTGGCCTCGGCCGCAGGTACCCTCGAGCTTCAATCGTCCATCCTTGGAGAGCTCTCTGCAACGTCAGACATCCGCTATCTGTCCAGCCTGGAGGAATGGCGGAGGAGGATGGGGAGCCGCGATGTCACCTAAGCGATGCCGCGCTCCCAGGCCGGTTGGGACCTACCCCTTATTCTGAGGAAGGTGGACGAGGTGGAGGCCTGCCTCGTGGGCCCAACGGAGCGGGCGAGGTACAAAGCAGTCTCGGCACAGCACGCGGGTGACTGGCTGTACGCGCTGCCAATCGCCTCTTGTGGCCTTCGCCTTCGCGAAGACGCGGTCAGGATTGCCGTTGGCAACCATCTGCGAACCACATTCCTGGGAAAACGTTTAACACTAAGTTCTGGAGATATTAGAGTAACATCTTATCTTTTCCAACGCATGTCTACCACCATCCAACGCTTTAATGCTGTTGCCTTCCGAGGTACCTTTGCCCAACCAGACACTGCCGAGTGAGTTGCCGTTCCAGACCACCATCAGTAACATCTCCAGATATTGTTTGGATCGCCTGAGGGATCATTGATACCAAAAAAAATAATAATAATAATAATAATAATAATAATAATAATAATAATAATAATAATAATAATAATAATAATAATAATAATAATAATAATTATAATTATAATTATAGTAGTAGTCGTGGGAGGTGTTGTGGTGGTGGTTGGTGGCGTTGTAGTAGTCGTGGGTGGGGTTGTGGTGGTGGTTGTAGTTGTGGGTGGGGTTGTGGTGGTGGTTGGCGGCGTAGTGGTAGTCGTGGGCGGAGTTGTGGTGGTGGTTGGCGGCGTAGTGGTAGTCGTGGGTGGGGTTGTGGTGGTGGTTGGCGGGATAATTGACGTCATCAGTTGGTGATGCAGGTCGACATTTTCTGACCTGTTGTAAATTCTCTAAATTATCCGGATTAGGTCGTCGTTAGAGTTGAATTTTTATATCTTTTGATAAGACAACTCCTCAGGATTTCGAGGACCTTAGCCATCGGGACCGTATCGACCAGGATTCATCACACTTTGGTCTGAAAATTCTGTTACCATTATTAGCGATCATCGCGCCCTTCAAAATTTCGCCAATTCGAATTTAAATGGCCTATGACGTCATCGTTGTTATGACAGCGCGTTGTCCTTTGAACGCGGAGCGTAACTGTTTATCCGCTTGAATAAGACTTTAATCGCTTCAACATAGCAATTCAAAATGGCGTTCATTGATGGCGGCAGTTATTCATCATCAGGCAGCCTTGTCAACCAGGTTTCATACGATCATTTCTCATCGTTGGCGGCTCCCGCTGACCTACTCTATCGTCGCACACTTTCGCACGAATGAGCGTCTCAGTCCACCGGACTTCGCGCTCCTCAATCTGTATCAATCCCTCACAGAAGGACAAAGGGATTTGCAGTGTCTGTCATGTGTCCAGATTACTACACATGAAGGATGGTAATGTCCACCAACACGGCCCCAGGTCGAAACCATGCTTAGGCTCCAACAAGCCGCCGTTGTCACACCTACCGCTCACAAATAGCCAATTGTCTGCAAGAGATACAGCAACTAGGCCTACAACTACGAGCTGCAGTGAACAGCGGTGTGATGAAACAGCCGCAACGAGCGATATTGACCAGCGATTGCCGGACATTGACAGGAGGGAGCAAATAAAACATCCATCACTTCAACATAATCTACTTAGACATATACCGAAGGGTGCCAGATCGAGTACTGCACTGCTTTTAGCAGATGTTATCAACCGCCTCATATCGGATCCGACTCAGCTAGACAATTGGAAATGTCTCCTGAGTTTCGGAGCTACTATTCTAGAGCAACCCAGACACGGGGGCAGACGCCACAACCTAACATCTACCATTAAGAAACGCACATCAGAATTTTTCAACAACTGGCACACCAAAGCCGAAGAGATTTTTGATCCGGACCAACCCGCTCGTTCAATTAGCAAAAGGAAGACGCTCAGTAGCGACCAATCCATCGCAGCGGCGGTCACGGCTAAACTAGAGGACGGAAGCATCAAGGCGGCCGCAAAAATACTGTGTTCGGGAGAGGTGCCGGCCCAAGTCTGCCAGCAAACGTACGCTGAACTGCGTTCGAAACACCCCTCTCCTCCACCGGACAGTCCTCCGATTCCAGCTCCGCCTGACACTCAACCAATCCAAATCACGGAGACGGAAATCCGGAATCTTATCCGCACTTTTCCAGCAGGCTCTGCGGGCGGTCCGGACGGACTTCGCCCACAGCACGTCCTGGAGCTGATCAACTCGCCAGATGCTGGTCCCGCTCTTGTTTTAGCCATCACTGCCTTTGTCAACTTGCTACTGAAAGGCACCTGCCACGAGACATTGCGACCACTGCTATTCGGCGGCACTCTATTCGCCCTACGCAAGAAATCGGGTGGCCTGCGCCCAATTGTAATCGGCTACTTCTGGCGCAGGTTGACATCTAAGGGTGCAAACGCCTACGCTGTACCAAGGTTAATAGCGTACCTTTCGCCACGACAAGTAGGAGTGGGGACACCGGGTGGAGTGGAAGCAGCAGTCCATGCCACACGTCGTTTCCTGGAAACTATGGACAAAGACTGCATTCTCGTGAAACTAGACATCTCCAACGCTTTTAACAGTCTTTGTCGAGCTCGTATGATGTCCGCAATCAATGAATTAATTCCAGAAATTGCACCATACTGTTATCTGTCTTACGCGGAGGAATCTCAGTTGAAATTTGGTACCTACAGCATACAGTCCGGAGTTGGCCCACAACAGGGAGATCCATTGGGCCCTTTGCTATTCTGCTTGCCATTGCAACCGACACTCCTCAAACTATCTTCACCCTTAGCCTTCGGCTACCTCGATGACATCTCTCTGGGTGGACTGACGGCTGGAGTAGCGGAAGACATTGAGACCCTAGAAGAGGAGTGCGCAGGTCTGGGCCTGACTTTCAACAGAGAGAAATGCGAACTAATAGCTAAAGACTCTCAACTGACCAACCACAGATCTTTCAGACATTTTGGATACACCGATCCAGACACTGCAACACTGCTGGGAGCACCGTTGTCCACGGGCGCGGCCTTGAAACAAGCCCTAGGATCACGAGCGGAGGAGCTAGACAGAGCTCTGGCTAGATTAACCATAATAGCACGTCAGGAGGCCCTGCTGATTCTTAGACACTCGCTGGGCACTCCCAAATTAATCCACACTCTGAGATGCGCACCATGCGCGAATCACCCAGGATTGGTAACATATGATCAAATCCTGAGGAAGGGCCTTCAGAACATCCTAAATATAGACTTTACAGACATGCAATGGCAACAATCTACCTTACCCATTGGGTTAGGCGGACTGGGCATTCGAAGGGCGTCATCGCTGGCACTTCCCGCTTTTCTAGCATCAGCCGCGGGCACCTCCGAGCTCCAGTCAAACATCTTATGCGTACTGGACAGTCAACCGGATTTGCATTACACGAACCTATCCACGCACTGGCAGACAATAACTGGGTTGTCGTTGACGGAATACTCCCCAGCAAATATACAAGCCAAATGGGACAACCCGATTCTTCTAAGAGAGCATTCGGAACTACTCCTTTCCACCACAGAGCTGAGCGAACAGGCGCGCCTGAAAGCCGTGTCCTTCCAGCACGCCAGCGATTGGCTGCATTCTCTGCCAATTACATCCTGCGGCCTCAGGCTCAGCGATGAGGCCATCAGAGTGGCGGTTGGCCTTCGTCTGGGGGCCAACATATGCCAACCTCACGTCTGCACATGCGGCGCACTGGTTACCGCTAGAGGAACACACGGCCTCTCTTGCTCTCTGGGATTTGGTCGAGTAGCCAGACACGCCGCCATCAACGACCTGATCCATCGCAATCTTATCAAAGCCGGTTTCCCAGCGGTAAAGGAGCCACGGGGCATGCTGCGATCGGATGGTAAGAGACCGGACGGCACCACGCTTATACCATGGAGAGCGGGCCGAAACCTCGTGTGGGATGCAACGGTGGTCGACACGCTAGCGCCTTCCTACCTGCAGGCAACGGCCGTGACAGCAGGAGCAGCAGCTGAAATAGCTGACAACAGAAAAAATCAAAAATACCAGACCCTTCTTGACACACATGACTTCATTCCGCTGGCTCTGGAAACTTTAGGTCCAATTAACTTAAGAGGCCTTGACTTAATCACAGTGATGGGCCGTCATCTGACAAAGGCGACGGACGACGTCAGAGAGACGACCTTCCTCTTCCAAAGACTGTCGTTGACAATTCAGCGCTTTAACGCTGTGGCCTTCACCGGATCTTTTGTTGACCCTATGCCCGAGATGGAAGAGGGATAGCCCTTCCAGTTACACTAGTTTTTGATATAATAATAGTAATAGTAATAATAATAATAATAATAATAATAATAATAATAATAATAATAATAATAATAATAATAATAATAATAATAATAATAATAATAATATGCTGGCATCGGTTGATGATGTCATCTCTGAATTGGCCGCGTATTGCCACCTACGCCGAGTCGTCATCTCTTCAATTCGGCAGATTTATCACAGGAAGGCTCACAACAGGGCGACCCCTTGGGACCCCTACTCTTCTGCCTGCCTCTCCAGCCGATCCTAAACGGTCTACTGTCACCCTTGGCCTTTGGATACCTCGACGACCTTACCTTGGCTGGGGCCCCTGGGGTGGTGGAGGCGGATGTTGACACAATCGAAACAGAATGCTTGCGTCTAAGACTCACTCTCAACCGTAACAAATGCGACTTCATTGTCTCCGACTTAGACTTCAACGACACCAACCGAAGATCCCTACGGCAGGTCGCCCGGGTCAGTCCCTCATCGGCCACGCTTCTGGGGCACCGCTGTCGTCGGCGGAGGCCCTCCTCTCGACCCTCGACGCCCGCGTTGCGGAACTCAGGACCGCGCTCGGCAGATTACAACTCATCGCCAGACAAGACGGCCTCTTGATTCTCATATAGTCGCTTGGCTCACCTAAGCTGATACATTTATTGCGATGCATCCCTTGCCACGACCATCCGCAACTAGGGGTTTATGACGAGCTGCCGCGGAGAGGAATCGAGCGGATCTTGAATATTTCGGTGACCGACGACCAATGGATGCAAGCTTCCCTACCGATCAAGATGAGGGGGCTGGAAATTAGGAGGGTGTCCTCGCTGGCATTACCCGCCTTCTTGGCTTCGGCCGCGGGCACCCTCCCCACCCAGTCCCTGATCTTGGGAGCCACAGCGGTTGGATCGGACACGGCTTACGACTCGGTGCGGACTACCTGGCTTCAGATCGTTGGTGTACCGGTGCCGATGGTCACCCCAGGTCACAAACAGTCACACTGGGATAGACCGCTGTTGAACGCCGTTTCGTCGGCTGTTAACGATAATCTACCGGACCCCTACGATCAGGCAAGACTAAGAGCCTCACATTCACCGCACGCATCGGATTGGCTACATGCCTTCCGCTTGTTGCACACGACCTCAGACTGGAGGACGAGACCGTAAGGGTAGCAGTTGGCTTGCGATTGGGTGTGGCCATTTGCGAGCCGCACGTATGCGCATGCGGTACTTCCGTTTCCTCAAGAGGTACGCATGGGTTGTCGTGCTCACAGGGATTCGGCCGACAAGCAAGGCACAGCAACATCAATGACATCATCCATCGTGGCCTCAACAGAGCTGGCATCCCGGCAGTCAAAGAGCCGTCCGGCCTGACCAGATCGGATGGCAAAAGACCGGACGGGCAGACCCTAATACCGTGGAGTGGTGGACGGACCTTACTATGGGACGCGACGGTGGTGGACACGGTGGCCGCCTCATACATTTCGGAGACAGCGGCCGCGGCTTGTTGAGCGGCAGAGATGGCCGCCGCCAGGAAGCACGTCAGGTACTCAGAACTGGAAAGGAGATACACCTTCGTACCTGTCGCCATATAAACTTTCGGTCCCTTCAACAGAGAAAGCCTCGCCTTCTTATCGGAGACCGGAAGCCGACTGTCGAAGACTACCGGTGACAAGCTTCCTCTTCCAGGGCACCATGGCAAGGCTGCCGGCAGCCGACGAGCGGCGAACTCTGGACAGATCCAACAGAGGATATCGATAATAGAGCTACTTTTAGCCAACACTTCATAATAATAATAGTAGTAGTAATAATAATAATAATAATAATAATAATAATAATAATAATAATAATAATAATAATAATAATAATAATAATAATAATAATAATAATAATAAAAGTGCCTGGCGGAGCGTAGGCAGCGGTGCACGCATCTCGCCGATTTCTAGCATCGCTGGAACCGGATTCCGTCTTCGTGAAGCTCGACATATCAAATGCCTTTTTAATAGCCTTCACCGAGATCGAATGCTTTCCTCCATCAACACCCTACTACCAGAGATCGCGCCTTACTGCCATCTGGCGTATGAGGAACCATCTCAGCTCAAATTTTGCAGTTACTCTATATACTCTAGAATGGGCCCACAGCAAGGAGATCCGATAGGTCCCTTGCTTTTCTGCCTTCCACTACAAACGGCACTCCTCAAATTGACCTATCCTCGCGCCCTCGGTTTCTGGACGACATATCGCTGTGTGGACCAACATCAACGGCCGCAGCGGATTTGGCTTCTTTAGAGGCCGATTGCGCGGACTTGGGCCTCACCCTCAACAGATTAAAGTGCGAGGTGACGGCCAAGAATCTTCGGCAGATTACCAACGGCTGTTTCAGTCAATTGAGCGAGTTGACCCAGATTCGATATGCCTACTGGGTGCCCCGCTTTCCACAGGACTGGTTCTGCATAGCGCTGGATGCGAGGGCGGCAGAGCTGAACAGAGCTCTGAGCATATTGTGCTTAGTAGCGCGTCAGTATGCACTGCTCATCCTGAGAAGCTCATAGGGCGCCCCAAAACTGCTTCATACTCTCAGATGCGCACCATGCGCAGGTCACCCCACTCTGGCCGTTTACGATCAAAGACTCCGCAAAGGCCTGGAAGACTTCTTAAACATCAACCTGACGGATACGCAATGGAACCTCCACAACCCGCCTTTCTGGCATCTGCCGCGGGCACCCTCGTTTTACATTCAGATATCCTCAGACAGCTGAAGGGCAATCCGGACCCACACGTGAGAGAGCTGGAGACGAGTTGGCAAGCACACCCGGGGATGGACATAACAGAAACCTTCCCAGGTCACCTCCAATCCAAGTGGGACAAACCACTTCTTCAGCGTTCTTCTTCAGAGCTGTTCACCACACAAGCAGAGAAATTCGACCAAGCCAGATTGAGGGCTGTCACTACCGACCATGCTGGTGACTGGCTCTACACACTACCGATAACGTCCTGCGGCCTGAAACTGAGCGACGAGGCGGTCAGGGTGGCGGTGGGACTGCGGTTGGGAGCTAATATATGCGAGCCTCACACGTGCGCTTGCGGTGCAGCAGTCACCGCTAGGGGCGAGGATAGCTTGTCCTGCCCTCTGGGCTTTGGCCGAGTGGCACGCCAAGGGGCCCTCAACGACCTGGTATACCGTGCTTTATCGAAAGCTGGGTTCCCAACAATCAAGGAACCGCAGGGGTTGCTCCGATCGGACGGAAAAAGACCAGATGACCCTCATCCCCTGGAAAGCCGGCAGAAGTCTGGTGTGGGACGTCACGGTTACGTCACGGTTACGTCACGGTTACGTCACGTCTCTGGCACCGTCGTACCTTACGGCATCAGCAGCCCGAGCGGGAGCTGCGGCGAATCTAATAATAATAATACAACATATAATGTTGAAGTCCCTGAGGAATCCTGTATAGCTCGGGGCATAAAAAATAATAAAATAATAATAATAATAATAATAATAATAATAATAATAATAATAATAATAATAATAATAATAATAATAATAATAATGGATGATGATATTTTTAATTTAAAATACCTGCGCTGCCTCCTACATCCATCTGACGTCGGCAATGCCTGGGGAGCAGCCGAACATGCCGCAGACAGGAAGCGTGCCAAATACTCATCCCTCCCCGCCACCCACGAGTTCGTACCCGTGGCCGTCGAGTCGCTAGGCCCCGTCAACCGGGAGGGCCGCGAGTTCTTGATGGAAATGGGGCGCCAAATGATAGCCGTTTCAGGCGACCCTCTGGAGACTGTGCACCTGTTCCAGCGTTTGTCCATATGCACTCAGAGATTTAATGCCGTAGCTTTCAGGGGCACTTTCGCACAATGCACCGGGGACGAGGACCACTAACTCCAGATTGATAGCACACCTTAGGATAGTTTCTAAGTCCCTGAGGGATCATGTATACCTCGGGGCAAAAAAATAATGATAATAATAATATAAAAAAATAATAATAATAATAATAATAATAATAATAATAATAATAACTCCAGATTAGGGGCACTTTCGCCGGTCAAGAGATAGATGAGTAGGGCCTTTCCAGACAATTTTCTACAATAGATAATGTTGAAGTCCCTGAGGGATCCTGTATACCTCGGGGCATAAAAATAATAATAATAATAATAATAATAATAATAATAATAATAATAATAATAATAATAATAATAATAATAATAATAATAATAATAATAATAATAATAATAATAGCAATAATAATAGCTTTTATATAATAATAATAATAATAATAATAATAATAATAATAATAATAATAATAATAATAATAATAATAATAATAATAATAATAATAATAATAATAATAATAATAATAATAATAATAATAATAATAATAATAATAATAATAATAATAGCAATAATAATAGCTTTTATATAATAATAATAATAATAATAATAATAATAATAATAATAATAATAATAATAATAATAATAATAATAATAATAATAATAATAATAATAATAATAGCAATAATAATAGCTTTTATATTATAATAATAATAATAATAATAATAATAATAATAATAATAATAATAATAATAATAATAATAATAATAATAATAATAATAATAATAATAATAATAATAATAATAATAATAATAATAATAATAATAATAATAATAATAATAATAATAATAATACGGGCCATTTGGGTCAATCGGAGGTCCTTCTGGCCGCTGTCAATTCCAAGTTGGAAGATGGCAATATTAGGGCTGTGGTACGCATTCTGTGCGAGGGTCCAGCCGGCGGCCCCTAACGAGCAGAACCTTAAATTACCACAGGAGAAGCATCTACACGACCCCTGCCCGTAGGCTCTCAGAGGTTTAGCTGGCCCGGCGTCAATGGTGGCGTGACAGGTGTCTGTAGACGAGGTACTGATCTGAAGCCATCAAGGCCCCCGGCTGAACTGATCGGGAAGGAGTGAACCGCTCCTGATGGCTTCAGACCCGCGCACCTGCTGGACCTGGATGAACCGCAGCCGCTTATTGAGGCCCTAACCAAATTTGTTAACCTACTCCTACGTGATGAGTGTCCACCCGAGATCAGACCAATATTGTTTAGAGGCAACATGATTGCCCTCAGCAAAAACTCGGGTGGTTTGAGGTCAAAGCCGTTGGCTATATCTGGATAAGGCTGTCGGTCAAATGCGCCAACAAATATGCATTGGCTAGGCTTTTATCTCACTTCGCTCTGCTCCAGTTGGGTATTGGGGTGCCCGGTGGCTGTGAGGCCGCGGTTCATGCGACGCGTAGATTCGTCAATGGGATGCACAGCGATCAGTGTTTGGTGAAACTACATTTCACCGACGCTTTTGAGACCTTGAGGAGCGACGTCATGCTGGACTCGGTCTTTCAAACCATTCCTTCAATCTACCCGTTCGTCCATCAGGCCTACTCGGCCCCGCCCGTCCTCGGATTTGGTCATCTCTCCCTATTGCCACAGATGAGCCCGCAACAAGGGGACCCGCTGGGCCCCTTCTTTTCAGTTTACCACTACAGCCCACATTGTGTTCGCTCGGCTATAGCCTTAAGATCGGTTTGTTTCCTTGACGATCTGGTGATCTGGTGATACTCGAAGGTGATTTGGACAATGTGACCAGGGATCTGTTGACAGTCGCAGTGCGTAGTCCATCTGTGGGTCTCCATCTCAATTCCATCAAATTTGAGGTCTTACTGCCGAATGCCAGCCTTGTTTTGCCACCCCTTGTCTGGATATACCCGAGTTGAGGCTGATAAAACATACTGTGTTAACATTACTGAGGGTCTCGCTCTTCATGGTGCCGGGCCTCTGTCTCAATCGTTAAACCAGTTCTTCATAAAACACATCTTGTTGAGCAACAAAATTCCAAAGCAGCTGAGTAGCGGCTTTTGCTAGCGCACAACGAAAAAGTCGACTTTGTCCGAGACAGTCCACTTGTTTTACCTCTTTGCGGGTTTTATTGGCGTCGGTCTGTTTCGAAAAAGGCCTTCGACGGTCGCCAGCAGTTTCGCCATCGATGTCGATGTCTTGTTATGATTACTCGACTCCATCGGTCTCAGACCATCAAAGTCGATGCTCTCCAACAGACGGCTCCGTCTCCGTCGTTCGTCTCTTCAAGGCAGGCGTGGAACTACTTGTTGGTGGGTCCGAAATCTCCAGGGTCGTATAGTCTGTATAGATGACGGTGTTTTCCTCGTCTCCTAACGGAATTCGTCGTAAGTAAGAAGTAAGAATATTCTTTATTTTATCACGGTCGGATGTTGACTGGTACCCTACTTATGATAGAAGCTTGGAGCGATTATGACACTGGCATCGGTGTCGCGCGGTCTCTACGATGAAAACGCGTCTCTCTGCCCTTCACTACTCGTTGTTCATCGAGCCGGCAGGTAGCGACGGCGCACAAGGGTTTTTTCCATAACTTCTTTCTGGTACTCGATGAATGGAGAGTCCTGCGTCGATTCGGCCTAGTTCATCTGACAGAGGGCTTAACGACACCACCGTCAGACGATCACGATTTATCACAATATATAGACAACACTCTACACGATTCTGCAAAACTTATAGTATAATAGTATTTTCGATACCAAGCTACGACACACGACAAATCTTTAATTTCTTCCACTCTTTTACTCACTCTATATTATTAACTGCTGGCTCATATATATGTTACAGGCAATTTGTAAAATCAGGGATCGTGTAAAATGCCTAAAATTTTTAGGCAATTTGTAAAATCCCCAATTCAGTCAGGCACTTTACAAAATCCCTGAAAAACATGGAATTTTGTAAAAATCCCTGAAATCTGATAATGAAAATTTTACAGATTGCCTTAAAGGAAAATGATGGACATAATCGGTTTGACATCGACTGTTGCACTTGACTTTCATTTGAAATATTTGCACCTAGGCCTATTTATCTTGCAGCGTCCAGTGGACTTTGAAGTTGCAGAATAATTGAAGACATTAGAGCAATAACCAGGTATGTCGGAAATTACGAGTTTCGGGAAAATGGCTTCAAAGATCTGATAATCCAAACTGCTATATTAAAGCTATTTGACGACATATCGACAAGCTGTTTGAAGCACCATGTAACTATTACTGTTTTTAATAACTAATATTGTTACATGATGCAATGCGAAAGATAACCTTATTATTTTTTACACAACATTTTTGCTTCATACCGGGTTATTGACATAAACAACACTTAATCATCAGTATCATTTCGGGTGCAGTAACAGGTTATGTGGACACCCTTTGCTCTCTAGCGCCTATGACACGTCATTTGGTGTTAGTTGACATACCTTATTATTGCACCAAATGGTCACACCATCAGTATCATTACGGGTGCAGTAACAGGTTATGTGGACAAAGTTTGTTCTCTAGCAGCTGCATTACCACACAAAGATCTGATAATTCAAACTGATATATCTAAGCTATTTGACGACATATCGGGCGTTAGTCGACAAACCTTATTCTTGCGCCAAATGGTCGCTATTATACAGTACGAAAATCGTGCAAGATCAAATCGTGTATGTCAAATAACCTGACTGTTGCACCGCTGTCAATACAAAGATTACAAGAAAAAAAACAATCTTGTTATCATACCTGGATATTGCAGCGGAGTAATGGTAGAACACTGCCGGATGCACAGTACCATATTATGTTGACATAACGTTTTTTTTAAATGACAATCAAAAATATTAAGATCTGTACCAAATTTGCAGGGTATATAGAATACTATATTCCGATCACGATGACATACTTTATCGCAAGAAAGATGTATGTCGACATACCTGGGTATTGCTCTAAGGTCTATTATTGAAGTTCTTAATTCTGTTGCAAATTGCTGGTCGTTAGGCGTTTGACTATATCACTAGTTATGTCCTCTTTCGCTATATTTCTAGTAATTCCGCCTTTGCTTTGGCTGCGTGTCCGACATATCCGCCGGCTATGTTTCGAGTCATGTCCCCAGGGCCTTACTTGCGTGTTCCCTTCCCCTTATGGTATAAAATAAATCTGTGTCAGTGCCAGTCCCAGGCCTGGACGAAGGAGGAGGGTGACGCTGATGATGTTTGTTATCACACAGTGTCGTTAAACTGAAACTACTACTACTACTACACAGAGGGAATCGTGTGATCAGAACAGATGAACAGTAGATGTTGATTCGTTTTCGATTCGTCATTAATAATAAGCTACTATTGAACTGTGTTGGTGTCGTCTCTTCATCGCACATCTTCAGTCGATCATCAGTGGTGTTGCGAAGCCCTGTCAGACCGGGGCGGCTGGAGTCAGTGGACATTGAAAGAAGGGAGGATCCAGAACTCGCCATCCAAGGTACAGTAGGCCCTACCAGAAGAAAGAGGGATAGAGAGAAGGATGCACCCAGGCAGATCCCTGTCGAACTACCAACCTTTCTGATATATATTCAGCTGTCGACAAGTCTCAAGTTACTCTTTTGGCTCTCTTTGACGTCTCCTCAGCCTTTGACATGGTCGACCATGAAATTCTACTACAACGGCTTGAGACCTCCTGTGGACTCAAGGGTCCTCCTCTCCTTTGGCTTCGGTCCTACCTGTCTGATCGCAACCAAATGATCATCTCTGGTGACTCCAGGACTCAATGGGTCCCTGCTATTTTGGGTGTTCCTCAGAGTTCTGTCCTAGGCCCACTTTTATTCATTTTATACACAGCTAATATTTCCTCTCTTTTCCCTAACCGCTCTGCGACTGGCCACCTTTTTGCTGATGATGTCTATGCTTGTGTCCATGGACTCCTTCTGCTCAACTCCTTCTCGCTAGTCAAATTGAGGCTCTCTCCCAAGATCTTCATCTCTGGATGTCTTCTAATCGACTTTCCTTAAACTCCTCTAAAACCCAGCTAATTTGGTTTGGAACTCCTCAGCAGCTCAAAAAGTTAACTATGCATTACTCTTTGAAAGGTTTCCTAGTTTTACCTTTTCGTATAGTGTCCGAGACCTGGGTGTTACTCTAGATAGTACTCTAACTTTTACTGAACACATTGCCAAGCTTACTCGTTCTTCCTACTACCAACTAAGGCGTCTCAGGGCTATTCGCAAATCTGTTTCATCTTCGACCTTTACCTCAATTGTCCACGCTTTCGTCTGCTCTCGAATAGACTACTGTAATTCTCTCCTTGTTGGTCTCCTTAAGGTTCGCCTATCTCCTCCACAGTCAGTACTTAATGCTGCTGCTAGACTGATTGCTCGTCTTCCTCGATTCTCTCACATCTCTACATTCATGGTTGAAGAACTTCACTGGCTCCCTCTATGTGTCTGAATACAATTCAAGGTTCTTATTTTAGTCCTTAAGTCTCATTTGGGTCTTGCTCCGAAGTACCTTTACGATCTCATGCTTCGCCCACTCTCTGCCACTTCGCTGCGTCCTCTTTGATCCTCTGATCGGCTTGACCTTTTTGTGCCCCGTGTCAGGACTGCGATGGCTCAATCCAGATCCTTCGCCTGCATAGGTCCTTCTCTGTGGAATGGACTTCCTCCACCGGTTCGCTCTGCAATCCTTTCTGGTAGTCTCTCCTCATCTTTTTCTAAACTAAAATCCTGCCTTTTCCCTCGGGTTGCTCGTACTGGGAGCGCTTCTGAAAGGCTTTTGCTGTGAGAAGCTCTATATAAATAGCCAAATACAATACAATACAATACAATACCAACCGGTGGTTTGTCACAATACATCACAAATTATTCAATTAATTCTTTCATTCATTACAAAAAGAGCGACGCCCCGGAGCCATTCAGTTAGACAGTTTTGTCCTTTTCAGGGATGCAAGCGCAACGTCAAAGGGAGCCCGTTCCACAGCGAGGGGCCAGCCACTTAGAAGGCGCGATTCTGCTTATTAGCTGTGCGGGCAGAAGGGATCATGAGCACGCCCCGCTCAGTAGAGAGGAGAGAGCGACGCCCCGGAGCCCTTAAGTTAGGTAGGCGGGGGCGAGGCCCAGCAAGGACCGCCAGACCAAAGCGATGATCCGATACGAGATCCACTGCAGGAGAGAAGCCAATGAAACACATCCAGCAAATAACCTGAGAAATGGCCAAATCCGGGAACGCGTCCGCATGGGCGTGCGGCAGAGCGCAGGACCCGGTCCAGGTACCCCAATCGACCAACTGGGAGGTCAACATGGAGTGAGCAACAGTAATAAAGTCAGACTGTGATAAAAGAGTGGATGAGTGTAGCGGTGGAGTCTGAAGTAAGTGAGCGAGCAACAGTGCGGCACTGGCGCAACTGATACTATGAACCACGGCAGAGGCGGTGTATATGAGCGGCAAAGGTTAACTCCAAGGTAACGAACAACAAAGGAAAAGACAAAATGGGGGAAGTCTGCAGCAATGGTGGATAGGTCCAGGTTCACAAGCTGCTGCTGAGTGACCAGCCAGATAAATTGACAACAACGAAAATAGTTGAGCTCTTGAACAGAATAGTGTTGCAATTCAAGCACAACGTAAGCGAGCTGGATATTCCATGGTTGATCAGGCGGAGCGTATGGTAAAGCGTAGCCGAGTGATAAACGCTGCTGCAAACCCAGAAGACAATGTTGCCATACCTATACCCTCGTTGAAAGAGGACGGAGAGATCATCGAAACATAATGGGTGTTGTTTGTGATCGTGACAACAACGACCTCTATCGTATCGCTGTAAAGGCCGGAATGTTGACCGGGAAATACTCCCGCAATCAATTTCGTCTACGTTCCCACAAGTTACTAACTAACAATGATGCTTCAACAGAGCAGGGAATAGGACTCCGAAGTGCTGTTCAATTTGAATCCAAATCTGGTAGGCAAGGGTTTTTGAAATGCAACTGTTCAGGGACTGGGCGCTGCAAATGTTTAAAAGGGGGTGTCAAGTGCAACAGCCGATCTCATTCGAATATATCGTGTCAAAACAAAAACTGATGTCTAAAATACCATCTTAAAGTGTTAACCCTTTGAAAATAGGGCTTGTGTGCATAATAAACTTCGACTATGTTAATGTTCGTAATTTTCCTTTTAGGCAATCCCTGGTTTTTTCATGGATTTTGTAAAGTGCCTGAGTGAATTGGGGATTTTACAAATTGCCTACAAATTTCAGGCATTTTACAAATCCATGATTTTACAAATTGCCTGTAACATATATACTCAAAGGGTATGGCGGAGGCGAGGGACTGTAGGCTAGAGTCCCGCAACCGAAGGCGGAGTCCCGGGAACTTCACAAAGGAAACCTTGCAGGCGAAAAGCAAGAGGACAGAGGACAGAGGAATAGCAAAGGATAAGGATGTCATACACACAATCAATAAGCGAAAAGTCCAGCCCACTGCAGAATCAATTTCTGTCTGAGCGACAGAGTGAAGTCGAACTCACCAATTTCCATTCACCGTGTATATTATTGTAGCAACACCACACACACAGAAAAATGTCAAACTTGTCGATTCGATTTGCAAACTTAGAAACGCGACCAGCAGTACTGTTGTCTTCGACCGTATCTCGTAACTGCAAATGTTACCTAAGTATGGGCCACTTTATTATCCTTGGCTGGGCATTTGAGTCGTGCGGCCAGCTCTTTGTGTGTCCCTCTTGGTGTCAGTTTTATGACCATCTACCGACTGAGTGTAGGCTCGGAGTTCGCAAGTAAGGTCGTTTACAAGGTTCAGGTACGATTGTGATCAGATTCCTTGGTTCCTCTTTACACCTTGATCGAACTGTGCGCCGACTCATTGACTGGATCACCCGAATCGGTTGACTCTTTCCGTCTCCGCCGCGCGAGCCTCTGTATCGAAGGACGTTTGCTGTTGAGATGAATGCTATGGCAGATCGAAACGTGGCGTCAGTATATATATCCGAGAACTTGCACGCCTCAGAGTGTACATTTGTTCTTGACTGTATCTAAATGCTATACGGCCGGTGTACGCTTCGTCACGCTCCACTAAACCACAACGAGAGACCGCGAACATTTCCAAAGTTTGGATTTCTCGTAGTGGCAATAATGTGGGAGTGCTACTATCCAAGATGGGCCGCCCAATTAAAGAAGTATGTAGGTATCTAAGCTCATAGATAAGCTACAATAACAAATGAAGTGACTGATTCAATATTTTCAAGATCCAGAAATCGATATCTCGCAGTGGCAATAGGGTGCAAATGTCAATATTCAAGATGGCGGCCAATATGGCCGCCAAAACAGAAATAAGTATATCTCAGCTCATTGACAAGATACAATGACAAATGAAGTGTCTAATTTAAGTTTTTCAAGGTCAAGGTAACGATTTATCATAGTGGAAATGGTGTAGAAATACCACCATTCAATACGGCGGCCAACATGGCTGCCAAAACAGAAATAAGTATAACTCAGCACATATATAAGCTAGAACAGTAAATAAAGTGTCTATTTTAATATTTCCGAGGTCAAGCAAAATGATATCTTGTAGTGATCATAGTGTAAGATTGTTGCTATCCAAGATGGCGACCAATATGGCCGCCAAAACAAACACACATTACCTGTGAGCTGAGACATACATTGTGTGTTTGTTTTGGCGGCCATATTCTCCGCCATCTTGGAAAGTAAACTCCGAAATTATTGCAACTATTGAAATTCAATTCCACGGTAGACTCAACACTTTATTTCCGATTGCAGGTTACTTATAAGCATATATATGTCAAAATCACAATTTCATTATGAACGAACAAATTACGATGTTGAGGACGGCGTGGGGTAAATATTTAGCCCATGACACTTTGGACTCAGAAATTTGTTCTCCACAACATGACATTGTGATGGTTTTGGTGTCAGATATGTCATTGGTCTAAACTTGTAAACACATGGAAAGTCAAACTATATCTGCATAGAGAAACATCCAAACACCGCTGGGGTAATTATTTACCTCACGCCGTCCAATGAAGGTTACGAGACTCAAGTATTAAACCTTACTAAGCGATTAGCAGAAAAAATTTGCTCGCAGTTCTTTCACAGTTTCATGAAGTTTTTCAATCAACCTTTTAAATTGAACAATTATTCTGTCATTCAAGGCATTCGTGCCTCATCTCTTTCATCTTAGTAGCACGCATAGCGTAATTTTGGATCATCTGACCTATCGAAATTTAACCTGCCTTCCCCAACGATTAATATCATTATAAAGCGACCATCGATTGATGCCTCGGGCATTATACAATATAATAACAGCGCTATATGAGCCAATATTAGTTGTACTGAACAAAGAAAATTGTTTTCACTTTAAATTTGCCCTACAATATATAATTTCGAGATCAAATATACCAAACCTTAGCAGATATATATATACAAGTCTTATAATAAGTTTTCTTGTTTTATGAACAGATTACGTCCAGTATATACAACAATATGCAAACCTACAATTGTTATTAAATTGGTTGTTGACTTGCTTCAATTATTCAACAGGAAATCGAAAGACCATAGTATTTTCTCGAATTAACACTATGCTACAAATCGGAAGAGTTTTCGAGTCGAAGCTTGTTCGATTTACAAATGAACGCTTGTAATTTTTATTGCGTATATAATAACAATAATAATAATAATATATTTTCTTTAATCAAGCGCCTGACAAACGCACTGCGCTGTGCATTTACAGGTTATGACAATTAAACAATTCACAAGTACAAAAATGAAGGAATACATAAATCTTAACTACAAACAGAACAGACAGCCTGCAATACACGGCGCTAATAGCAGCCTACAAAGCATGTCCGCCCTACAGGTCTCGAACTCGGTACCTCTCGCTCTCTATGCCATTGTGTTATCCAATGCGCTCTCGGGCCCCCAGTCACATTTCGATGACACACCTTGTCACCTTGTGCCGTCAGTTCGTGGAACTCTAGCGACCGTCGTGACCAGCTTCCTCCAATCCTCCCTGCTTCGTACTGCATCCCATAGTTGTGCAAGGCTCATCGCTGTCCTCCTATTTATCTCCTCCATCCAACGAGTTCTCGGCCGACCCCTACTCCTCCTCCCCTCTCCTTCTCCAATCCCTGTGCTCTCATTACGTGTCCAAAGTACATCAATTTCTGTCTGATGGCCCTTTGCTGCAGTGTCAGGTCTCCTCTTAGTTCCCTATCTCCTGGATGACAGATTCATTTGTTCTCTTTTCTGTCCACGATATCCCCAGCAATCTTCTCCATATCCACATTTCGCACGCATTAATCTCATCTTCTGACGCTTTTGTTTTTGTCCACGTCTAGCATCCGTAAAACACTATCGGGAAAATCATTGATTTCACCAGCCCTGCTTTTGTCTCCATACCCACATGCCTGTCTCTCCATATCTTTCCCATTCCCTGCATTGCTTATTTCCCTAGTATTATTCTGCGTCCCACCTCTGTCTCACATCTACCCTCTCTTTCGATCATTGAGCCCAGAAACGAAAAACACGTTACGACCTGTATTTCCTCTCCGTCTATCTCGAATGTTTCCCATTCTGCCGTTTTCATGATCTTGGTCTTCTTGATATTGAAGTATAACCCTGCCTTCTCGCGTTCCCTCCTCAGTCTCCTTATGAGTTCTGCGAGGTCATCCTTTCTCCCAGTCAAAAGCGTTCGATGACACAGGCCTACACATATTGACAGACACAGAATAACACTCTCATTTATATTAAGAGATCTGCATGCATCTAATATATACTTACTGAAAGGCTACGAAAGTAACCGTAGTCATCGTCATGAAGAAAAGAAATACAGCGCAGCCAATGAAACTGATGTATCCAACCATTTCTGGTATGCGTTCTTGTTTTTGCAAATTCAATTCCTAAAAAAGGATTGGTGTAAGCTTATGCCTGTTAGAAATCACGAATTATGGTTTATTCACATAACACTAGAAGTACCGGTAGCCACTCAGTTATTGTATTATCTAGAAAGACATGAATTCTATAGAAAGCGCAAACCCACTGTAGTATCTAATAAATCATTATTACGCGATATCAACTGATTTGTTGTACACTTTGGCTTAAATAATTAATTTCCTGGTAGAGCTCTTCTATGTTTTCTGTCAAGAATATCAAAAGCGTGCTATCATAGGTAATCAAATAATATTCCCGGAAGGTTGCAAAATAGTTAGGCTATAGGCAGTGTTATTTCAGTTATGGTTTTTCGGTTACAATTACAGTTCACTAATAATTTTTTTAAATAATTTATTTATGATTCTTCAGTTACAGTTATAGTTACAGTTAACTGCAATCAGATTTTTCAGTTTCAGTTATTTTTTTATTTTTGAGTTAGTCACAGTTAGTCACAGTTTCAGTTATTAGTTTTCAAATGTCATGACTTACACACTGACCACAAGTATTCTGAACAGTTACCAGTAATATTTACGCACTAAATCAATCCGATTTAACGTATTGTGAGTTTACTTTAAGGAAAACACGGCGTTCCAGATTACCACTTGCTCGCGATCTATTCCGCTTTCGCGCGCATAAAATCAAACCGAGAAAACAAGCTCAATATATGCTTGTGAAGCTGGCGCGGATAGGAAGTCTTTCGCATACACATCTTTATGTTTTGCTGTGCAAATGATTTCGAAGATTTGTCACATTTTTTTCTGACTGTTAGGGTCTACCGTGCCACACTCATGCTTTCAGCGTCCTTGCCAGCAACAGTGCGAACACAACATCGACTCTTATCATCTGCAGTTTCGTAAACAAAATATTCCCACACGCCACTTTCTACTTTTCGACTGCTACTTGGCTTAAGCACTGTTCTCGTAGTCGTCGATAGTTTAACGGTTTAGCGCCAACGACAACACAATGAAAGGAGAAGAAACCGGAAGTGAAATGAGTATAGAAAACTGAAAAGGAACCGGGAGTGAAATGAGCATAGAAAACTGACCATTGACTAGAGTAGGATTACCATTCAAAAATTCAAAAAGTAAGTAGGGAAAAAGCACATGTTTCATTTTCAAGTTAACTTTTGTTATATTTCCGTTATACATTTTTCGTTTTTCTGTTACTATTACAGTTTCAATTATTCAGCATTTTTCAGTTTCAGTTACAGTTACAGTTAACTACAAGACATTTTTCATTATTTTGGTATTTCAGTTACAGTTACAATTAATAGAAATAACACTGGCTATAGGCTATCTGCCACAGATCGAACTCTTTCGCCCTGTATCGGATGCGGGTATTTCTTTACTTTAATTGCCATTCTCTGTACGAGTGTCTCTATCCCGTAACTACTGCAACTAGGTCCTTGACGGTCTTCCTGCACCTACCCTTCAACCTTTTACTACTGTTCTCCATTGTGCTGCTAAGCTTATCGAGAACCTGAATCCTCGGGATCACATCAAACCAACCCTTCGTGAACTTCACTGGCATCCCATACAAGCTCGTATTAATTTCAGAATTTAATGTACCGAATCTACACTCAAACACCTTCATACCTTTCTTCACTTGTTACAACCTGTTCCTCTCTCCAATCCAGACGAGGGCTACGTTCATCATTTCAAGGTGATTTTGTTGTGACGCGATCACTCAACAAACTTGGTAACAGAGCATTTGCGGTGAATGGAAACTCCCTGACTTTATCCGCAAATCAACATTATCGATTTTCAAAACTAACCTTCAAACTTATTTTCATTCATTCATTCATTCATTACGAAGTTTTATATAGCGCCCCTTCAAGGTTACTACTCAGGAGCGCTCCCGACCCCAGCACGGCTGAAAAGGACAGTTTTGAGGCAAGTATAGAAAGATTCAGAGTGGATTCTGGGATGCAAGCGCAGCGTCAGAGGAAGCCCATTCCAGAATGGAGGGGCCAACCACTGAGAAGGCCCGATTCTGCTTAGTAGCTGTGCGGGCAAAACGGACCATGAGCACGCCCCGCTCAGTAGAGCGGAGAGAGCGACGACCCGGAGCACCCAAGGTAGGGCAGCAGAGGTCAAGTAGATAGGCAGGGGCTAGGCCCAGCAAGGACCGCCAGACCAAAGCGATGATCCGATACGAGATCCTCTGCAGTAGGGGGAGCCAATGAAGCACATCCAGCATATAACCTGAGACGTGGCCAAATTTGGGAATACGTCCGCAAAGGCGTGCGGCAGAGCGCAGGACCCCCAACCGACCAGCTGGGAGGCCAATTTGATTAAGATTTACTAAGATTGATTTTCCTGTTACGCGCTTTTGTGCTAGATTCCTATTTTGTTCAGGCGTGCTATAAATGACAGTCTAATAATAATAATAAATAATAATAATAATAATAATAATAATAATAATAATAATATAATAATTAATAATAATAATAATATAATAATATATAATAATATATTAATATTAATAATTAATATTAACAATTAATTAATAATAATAATAATATTATAATAATTAATAATAATAATAATAATAATATTCAGAAAGAACCGTTGGGCCTCACCAGAGAAGATGGTAAACGACCGGACGGCGTGACACTCATCCCGTGGTCATGCGGAAGATGCCTCACTTGGGATGTGACAGTTTCGGACACATTCGCAAAGTCACATCTGGCAACAACATCAACTGAAGCGGGCGAGGCCGCAAACCGGGCAGCCGCCGCCAAGACATTGAAATACGCCACAATCACCCGAACGCATGCTTTTGTGGCGGTTGCATTAGAGTCCAGCGGTTCTTGGAGTTCTGAAGGACTGGATTTTGTCCTGGAATTAGGACGAAGGTTAACCGATGCAACACATGACACGCTCGAAACAAGCTACCTGTTTCAAAGACTCTCGGTAGCTCTCCAACGCGGAAACGCCATCTGCTTTTCTTCGACATTACCATGCTAGATTGTTCATAATAATAATAATAATAATAATAATAATAATAATAATAATAATAATAATAATAATAATAATAATAATAATAATAATAACTTGGTCGCATTCAACGGCACTTTTCCTGCAAACCCTGAAGACGAGGCCTGACCCTCCAGACAAATTTCCTGCTCCTTATAGCAATTTTTCATAAATCCTGAGGGATCCTTGATACCTCGGGTAAAAAAAATAATAATAATAATAATAATAATAATAATAATAATAATAATAATAATAATAATAATAATAATAATAATAATAATAATAATAATAATAATAATAATAATAATAATAATAATAATAATAATAATAATGACCGTTGGCTCCAGGCTTCTCTGCCGGTGAGAGATGGTGGTCTGGGTGTTCGTTGTGCATCTACGCTGGCACTTTCCGCCTTCCTGGCTTCTGCTGCTAGCACAAACGAACTTCAGGCATGCATCTTACCGACAGAGTCGGCTGAAATACCGTACGAACTGGCGAATTCAGCACTCACCGCTTGGATGACCCTGACAGGTGCAGAACCACCCACAGGAGCAGCAACTTATCGCCAAAAAGCAGTGGGATCTCGTACAGACAAGTCGGGAGTATTCAATCTCTCTCTAATCATCTCCACTCTTGGATGTCATCTAATCGCCTCTCCCTTAATGCTTCTAAGACTCAATTCATCTGGTTTGGTACCCCTCAGCAGCTCCATAAACTTGATTTTGCTCTCCTCTCTGAAAAGTTCCCACTCTTCTCTTTCTCGTCAAGTGTACGCGATCTGGGTGTTACCCTTGATAGTTCACTTACCTTTAGCGAGCACATCTCAAATCTCACACGCTCCTCCTATTTTCACTTAAGGCGTCTCAGGGTCATTCGTCGTTCTGTCTCCTCCTCCATATTCACAACTCTAGTTCATGCTTTTGTATTTTCTCGGATTGACTACTGCAATTCCCTTCTTGTTGGTCTTCCTAAGATTCGTCTCTCTCCTCTTCAGTCGGTCCTCAACACAGCTGCTAGACTGATAGCCCGCCTTCCCCGGTACTCTCACATCTCTACCTTTATGTTTGACGAACTTCATTGGCTCCCTCTGCATGCTCGCATACAATTTAAAATCCTCTCTCTGATCTTCAAGGCTCAGAAGGGTCTTGCCCCTCAATATCTGGTTGGTGTAATTCTTCGGCCTCACTCAGCTTCCTCCCACCGTCCACTTCGTTCCTGCAATAGACTTGACCTCTTGGTTCCCCGTAGTAGAACTGCTATGGCTCAGGCTCGTTCCTTTGTTTCTATTGGTCCCTCTCTTTGGAATGCTCTTTCTCCTTCTGTTCGCTCTAAAATTCTCTCTGGCAGTCTCTCTTCTTCCTTCGCTTTTCTCAAAACCTGTTTATTTTCACGGGGCTTAGCACACTGGGAGCGCTTCTGAACGGTTCACCCTACGAGAGGCGCTTTACAAATGCTTAAATACGATACGATACGATACTACTCGAGTCCACTAGCGCTCCATGTGATCGTGCCCGACTACTAGCTTCTCGAGCACCTCACTCTGGTGACTGGATGCTAGCTCCACCTGTGACTGCTCTGGGCCTGCGCCTCTCAGACGAGGAGGTACGAATCGCAGTCGGGATGAGGCTAGGCACGATACTCTGTGAGCCGCATTTATGCCACCACTGCCGGGGAAAAGTCGACGCAAGAGGACTTCACGGACTGGTTTGTAGAGGAGGAGGCGGTAAACAGCAGCGGCACAGTATGCTAAACGACGTCCTCTGGAGAGCCCTTGGCAGAGCGAAAATACCTGCTCAGAAAGAACCTCTCGGCCTCTCAAGAGAAGATGGGAAGCGGCCAGACGGTGTTACGCTGATCCCTTGGTCACGTGGACGATGCCTGGCATGGGATGTGACATTATTATTACACCTACAAAATGTTATCTTCGTTGACAGAGTGGTGCCCTGAGCTCTCCGCCTACTGCCATCTGACGTACGCAGAGCCATCTATCTTGAAGTACGGCAACTTCACTCTGCAATCGCAGGAGGGCCCGCAACAGGGTGACCCCCTGGGACCGGTCCTCTTTTGCCTCCCGCTCCAGGAGATTCTGTCTCAATTACAATCGCCGCTGGCCTTCGGATATTTGGATGACCTCACCGTGGGCGGCGCACATGAGATGGTCTGCGAGGACGTGGTTGCAATAACGAAAGGTTGCGCACGCTTGGGCTTAACGATAAATAGCTCAAAATGCGAAGTAATAGCCAAGGACGTAAAGATCGTCCTACCAGAGCCAGCGAACCAATTCCTGCGCATAGACCCATCAGCAGCAGAGCTTCTAGGCGCACCACTGTCTTCGCGACAAGCCCTCAACGATACTTTGGACTCAATAGCGTCGAACTTGGCAAGAGCTATGAAAAAGTTGGAGCAGATCCCAAGACAAGATGCACTCCTGATCCTACGGAGCTGTATAGGGGCTCCGAGACTTATACACATACTACGCTGCTCACCCTGTCATGAACACCCGGGTCTCTTGAAATTCGACGAAGGATTACGTGCAGGCACCGAGAGCATTCTTAACATCGCTCTCTCTGACGATCAATGGTCACTCGCTTCCATGCCTATCAGGATGGGCGGACTGGGAATAAGAAGAGCATCTTCGTTGGCACTTCCAGCTTTTTTAGCCTCAGCCGCAAGATCTCAGCTCACCCAATCGCTCATCCTCGCCCTGACACAGGTGCCCGAAGACTCTATCGTGGATATAATGAGAACCAGATGGCAGCAGAGCACCGCTGAAACGACCGACTTCCCGTCTTCAGACTGCAAACAGTCTTCATGGGATACACCGCTGCTGTCAGCCGCCATGTCGGGGATCGAATCCCACGCCCGGGACTCGTATGATCTGGCCAGGCTAAACGCCATACAGGCCCCACACGCTTCAGACTGGCTCTTCGCCCTGCCGCTAGCATCACAAGGCCTAAGGCTGAACGACGAGGAGATGAGGGTGGCGGTGGGCTTGAGACTAGGGGCGGTCATCTGTGCCCCACACGCATGCGCATGTGGAACAATGGTCTCAGCCAGAGGCTCGCATGGAATGGCTTGCTCACTGGGCTTCGGCAGACAAGCAAGACATTCTTCAATAAACGACATTGTGCTGCGCAGTCTCATCAGGGCAGGCATACCATCGATCAGGGAACCGGCTGGCCTTACCCGACTGGATGGGAAAAGACCGGATGGCCAAACCCTAATTCCATGGAAAAGCGGGCGTTCTCTGATTTGGGATGTGACAATCATTGACACTTTCGCGCCATCGTACTTGGCCGAGACATCAGCAGCGGCAGGAGGAGCGGCGGAAATAGCCGCGACTAGAAAGCAAGCCAAATACGCTGAGCTTCAGACGAGATACTGTTTTACTCCAATCGCGATAGAAACGATGGGGCCTATGGACCGGGAAGGCCTGGCCTTCATGATGGAACTCGGCCGACGATTGACAAGAACAACGGAAGATCTCCAAGAAACTTTCTTCCTGTTCCAAAAGATCTCAGTCACAATTCAGCGGTTCAACGCTATCGCGTGCCTGGGTTCGATGAGGCCCTAGAACCTTTATTTTAAGAACCATAATAATAATAATAATAATAATAATAATAATAATAATAATAATAATAATAATAATAATAATAATAATAATAATAATAACAAGATTTTAAGAACTTTGATTTTATAATAATAATAATAATAATAATAATAATAATAATAATAATAATAATAATAATAATAATGCGCCCCCCCTAATTTTTGCAATCCTGATGGATCAATAATAATAATACCTCGGGGAAAATAATAATAATAATAATAATAATAATAATAATAATAATAATAATAATAATAATAATAATAATAATAATAATAATAATAATAATAATAATACTAATAATAATAATAATAATAATAATAATAATAATAATAATAATAATAATAATAATAATAATAATAATCAGGACCGCGCTTGCAACTCATCGCCAGACAAGACGCCCTCTTGATTCTCAGATACTCGCTTGGCTCACCTAAGCTGATATATTTCAATTCAATTCAATTCGTTTATTGATCCCAAAACCAAAAACAAGAACAAAACAATAATGTTTCACAGCAGTTAAACACAAGGCATAATCATTATTAATATACAAATATCACTGCATAGATAAGGGAGCAATGGGCTTACCCGAAGGGAATAATCCCGCTGGATGGGGGCCTAATTACAAAACTATATTAAGAAATCTTAGTAGTGGTAAGTAATTAGAAGTGGCAGTAGCTTGGAAATCCAGAAATAACTGCGTCGAGGTAGCTTCCCTCGGCCTTAAAGTAAAAGAAAAACACTAAAACCAAAAAGAACTAAATAATTGCAATGTTATTTAACATTTTTTATTGTGTGTGCACGGATTTTAGTTTTAAATGAGGCTAGACTCATGGCTGCACGAATACATTCTGGTATGCTATTCCATATGAGGGGACCCTGGTATTTTATAGAAAATTTTCTGGTATTCGTTCTGGCAAATATGCTTATGTAGGCTCTTTTATTTCTAAAGACCTTGTTGAGTAAGTTTGGTTTAAAGTAGGCTGAAAAAGCTTGTGGGAGGAGGTTATTATCATATTGATACATAAATATACTAGTTTGAACAAATTTAATCTGAGATATTTTCAGAAATTTAAGTTGTAAATACAGTAAGTCAGTGTGGGTGTTGATAGGAGATTTAGTAATAATTCTTATGGCTTTTTTCTGTAGTATGTTTAGTTTTAGTAAGTGAGTGTCATATGTAGATGTCCAAACAAAATTGCAGTAGTTTAGATATGGATGTATAAGTGTGAAATATAGATTTCTGAGTATGTGGGTTGGAAGAAGATAGGATATCCTGCGTATTATTCCAGTGTTTTTAGAGATTTTTTTGGCAATTTCGGCAATATGTATATCCCATTTTAAGTGTTGATCAATGTAGACCCCTAGGAATTTAGATGAAGAGACTTGAGGAATTAACTTATTATCAATTGTCAGAGCATTGTCAGAAGTTGGAACAGGTTTTTTGTTAGACCTGAAGATGATGTAATTTGTTTTAGATAGGTTAAGCGAGAGTTTGTTGGCTTTAAACCAGTCGTTAGCTAATTCTAGATCATTATTTGCTAATTTAATTAATTGGTCATATGAGGCATGTGAGTAGAAAGCATTGGAGTCGTCTGCAAAGAGAATGTAATGAAGAAGAGATGCCGAATTGGGAAGATCATTAATATATATTAAAAAAAGTAGAGGCCCAAGTATTGAGCCTTGAGGAACCCCAAAGACTATGTTTTGAAAACTTGATAGTTTGCCATTACAAGAAACTTGCTGACGTCGGTTATTTAGGTAGCTTGAAAACCATGCAAGTGCAACTCCTCTAATTCCATAAGTTTCAAGCTTGTATAACAAGATTTTATGGTCAACCGTATCGAAAGCTTTGGCCAAATCGAGAAAAATTCCAATAGAATATTCATTATTATCCATGGCTTGAGAGATTTTATCCTGTATATCAATTAGTGACATATATGTTGAATGCCCTGGCTGAAAGCCATGTTGGAAGGGGTAAAGGATTTTAGATTGGTTAATAAAAGAGTACAGCCTGTCATACATGACCCTCTCAAACAGCTTGGAAAAGAAAGGTAATATAGAGACAGGTCTGAAGTTAGAAACCTCATTTTTATTTCCTTGTTTATAAATCGGTACTACTTTAGCCAATTTAATATCAGATGGCACCTCTCCAGTTCTAATTGAGCAATTTATTATTTCGCTTAGTGGAATTGCTAGTAAATCCATAAGTGGGGATAACACATGCGGATTGAGGTCATCAGGTCCGGTACTGTGAGTATCCTTAAGGGTTTTGTTTATAGCAATTAGCTCATAGGAGGAAGTCGGTAACATAGCAAAGGAATTCAATGAGGAGGCCGGCATATAATCTTGATAAGATTTTTCTGATAGAGTTATATTTTGTGCTAGAGATTTAGGTAAGTTCGTAAAATGGGTATTAAATATATCCGCTATAAGTTCAGAGTCATCTATTTTATTGCCATTAATTACTATTTCTTTTATAATCGTATCCTTATTTTCAGTATTAACAATGGATTTAATTAATTGCCAAGTTTTTTTAATGTCATGGTTATATTTAGCAAATTCATTACTATAGTAGTCTTGCTCAAGTTTAGTTCGTATTACTTTGTACTTATTACGGTAAGCGGTAAATATGGCTTTATTTGCAGGGGTAGGATTTTTTACAAATTTAACGTATAGTTTTTCTTTCTTTTTTGTAGAATTTAATAGTCCTTGAGTCATCCACGGATTCTGAGCTGCTTTTCTTTTAGTAGTGGTTCTGGGCCTTAAAGGAAAAGCTTGGTCATAATTAAGCTGTATTAATTTTATAAATAAAGCATATGCTAAGTTAGATTCATTTTTGCTGCAGAGTGATAAAACTGGTGACCAGTCTATCTTGTCTAGTAATAGTTTAAAGTTAGAAGTGGTATTATCATTTATAGTCCTTACTAATTGAGGATTACCTAATTTATTTAAGGGTTTAGAAGTATTCTCAATCCAGGTTATAATGGGTAGGTGGTCCGAAATATCAGATATTATTATAGCGGAGTTAGTGACAGAGACAGGAGAATTAGTGAAAATGTTATCAATTAGGGTGGCTGTAGTGGGAGTTATTCTAGTGGGTTGGAGGATCATGGGTAGGAAGTGGTGAGAGGTAAGGCAGTTGGCAAAGTCAGCAGTGGGATTATGAGTCTCCGAACCATCCACAACTAGGGGTTTATGACGAGCTGCTGCGGAGAGGAATCGAGCGGATCTTGAATATTTCTGTGACCGACGACCAATGGATGCAAGCTTCCCTACCGATCAAGATGGGGGGACTGGGAATTAGGAGGGTGTCATCGCTGGCACTACCCGCCTTCTTGGCTTCAGCCGCGGGCACCCTCCCCACCCAGTCCCTCATCTTGGGAGCCACACCGGTTGGCTCGGACACGGCTTTCGACTCGGAGCGGACTACCTGGCTTCAGATCGCTGGTGTACCGGAGCCGATGGTCGCCCCAGGTCACAAACAGTCACACTGGGATAGACCGCTGTTGAACGCCGTTTTTTCGGCTGTTAACGATAATCTACAGGACCCCTACGACCAAGCGAGACTAAGAGCCTCACAGTCACCGCACGCATCGGATTGGTTACATGCTCTCCCGCTTGTTGCACACGGCCTCAGACTGGAGGACGAGACCGTAAGGGTGGCGGTTGGCCTGAGATTGGGTGTGGCCATTTGCGAGCCGCACGTATGCGCATGCGGTACTTCCGTTTCGTCTAGAGGTACGCATGGGTTGTCGTGCTCACTGGGATTCGGCCGACAAGCGAGGCACAGCAATATCAATGACCTCATCCATCGTAGCCTCAACAGAGCTGGCATCCCTTCAGTCAAAGAGCCGGAAGCCGACTGTCGAAGACTACCGGTGACACTCGAGAAACAAGCTTCCTCTTCCAAGGCCTATCGGTCATTATCCAACGCTTCAACGCGGTGGCTTTCCAGGGCACCATGTGAAGGCTGCCGGGAGCCGACGAGCGGCGAACTCTGGACAGATCCAACAGAGGATATCGATAATAGAGCTACTTTTAGCCAACACTCACATAATAATAATAATAATAATAATAATAATAATAATAATAATAATAATAATAATAATAATAATAATAATAATAATAATAATAATAATAATAATAATAATAATAATAATAATAATAATAATAATAATAATAATAATAATAGAGTGCGTGTGGGGAAGTTCGACACATTAAGCATCTTTGCAAAATTTCTAGACTGAAACGAGGCCATAAAATTATAACAAAAATACTTTAAAGTACTATGATATCTACTCAAACAAAACCAATGTCACTTTTATTCTTTGCAATTTATTTGTAAAAATTACAAGGACCTTTTCTAAGGTCTACCAACTCAGAGGAAATTCGACATTGTGAGGGGAATTTCGGCACTTATTGTCTGCTACGGTGTTTTGTTTTTACAACTTGTACAGATGAAATAAATGTAAATGACAGCATTTGCACATGTCTCATGAGACCCTCGCACCTTATCCACTCTTCCTCCTCATTCTTATTTGGGCTAAAAATTCTCCATATTGGGTATCGGGTAATTGCTTGATATAAATTCAGTCTGCCTTCTTGAACAGCTGCTGCAGCTCAAACCTTGACTCAGAGGACCACGCTCCTCGTTTAGACTTTCGTTTTATAAACTGTCATCATCATCATCAGGATCCATGGGCCGAAGGCCCGTAGGTGTCCAACGCTTGCATCAGATCCATGGGCCGAGGCCCGTTTGGAGTCCAATGCTTGCATTGGATTTCATACGTATTTTTTCTTTACGAACGGAGTATCTGCACCCATCCGTTCGACCTTCGCACTTCTCCCTTAAAGAGAGTTCCAGGCTTAGGACTGGCTCTGATATCCACTATCTTGTGGTATCAGAGGCGGCGATGCCGCCCACGTTTGCCAGCTTTTCAGGGTTCCTGCTGAGCCTGTCCACCTCGCGTAGCGCCCTAGGTGGTACTTCAGCCAAGACCTTCACCACTGATGGCATAGCCTCAGCAGGCACTCCCCTACTTACTGTTGCCACCCCCTCACCACGTTGAGGTGTGAGTCGGACTTTTATAAACTGTAGGCATCTACAATAAGGAAACATGCAAAGAAGGAATCACTTGCACGCGCAAACAAATGAGCCACACACTGTCGAACTTCCCCAATCAGAGGTGTCGAACTTACCCGATCTTGGGTGGAAGTTCGACAGGTCACTTACTCGGCTGCTCACTGGAGAATGAGCACAATGCATCTTACTAGCCTTCTTTCCATTGACATTAGTCGTAGGTAATGCATTAATAACAATAAAATCTCTCTCGAGATGTGCGATTACGAACAAGCTCTTCACATCAGTTTTACATTGCACTATTTTTCCATTGATTATTTATCAGCTGCGTTAATTAAACACACCATTCCTTGGATTGCGTCAGGTAGAAATTTTAATCTGAGTGGGCCAAAACAACAACAAAAGAACGCTTTGTTCAAAAATATATCCAAAAACGGCGTGTCATTAACTTTCGTGAGTGAGTAAGTAAAACAGTTACGACTGTCGAACTTCCCTCCAATGTCGAACTTCCCCACACGCAATCTAATAATAATTATTATTTAATTTGTAATGGTTGAGTACGTATGTTTGCTGCTCTGTATTTTTATGTAGAATGCTACTCCTTGGTTTACTGGATAATGCCACTCTCTCCGTAGCCAAGCTCGTCGTCTTGAGCGCGTCTTCCAGCGTACGCGCTCTCCTGAGGATCGGGCAGCCTGAATACTCTTTGTCCGCTCCACACATCGGCGCTACAGGGAGAAAGAGGGTAAATACTGGGAGCGTCTGATTTCTTCCAGTGCTGGTGATTCTCGGCGTCCATGATCCACCTTCAAGGACCTCCTTGGCAGGTCTCGGTCCTCCAGCATGCAGACTGCCCTTTTCATGGTCGAGGCCTTCGCTGATTACTGAGAGTCCAAGATCTCCACCATCCGCCAGGACACTGTTCACTCACCGGAACCCGTCTTCGCCTCTACGAGCTGTCGCTTTGCAGCTCTGAGGTCTCGGATTTCCACCTCCGTCGACTGATCCTTTCCTATCCACCTAAGTCATCGAAGCTGGATCCTCTTCCTCCGTTCCATGTCCCGGAATAGTTAGATATCCTGCTGCCGATCCTCACTCTAATCTGCAACACCTCTGTAGCGGAAAGGAGTGTATTGCTACATGAGTTGATGTTGCCAATGTTGGGCTGTTGGGCTATTCACGCGTGAACTAAAGGTTAGGCGTGACTAGAAGAAAGTTAATAGTAACTGTGGGCCGTTATTCTATTACCTCGTTGCGGTGGGCGTGTTTGGAAGGAGTGGTCAGAAGTCAAGAAGTCTTTGGAGGTGTAGGGTGATGACGTTTGAAGGCCTGGAGTCGAGGAGTTTGTAAAGTGAGGCTACGGAGGCTTCGTATAAACGTTTGATATATAGACAGACGAAAAGGCGTATAAACTGAAACTGTTGAATTTAAATAGTTAGGCCTATGTTTGATAGACGGACGAGTACGTTGATGAGTATGAAACATGAACATTTATGTGTTTAAGTGTGTAACATGAAAAGGCATATAAAACGAACTGTTATTTAGGCCTATGTTTGATAGACGGAAGAATAATTATGTTGACAAGTGAAACATGAACATTTATATTAAAGATAGGTTAAAATTTATAGATAGACCAGTGAAGACTCTGTTTGCTATATGGGTATATTTCACAACCGTCAGCAAATTGGAGAAATTTCCGTCTTCTCCTGTGTACGGCTTACACAAACAGTAAAATTCTAATTTTTAATTTTTAAATACATTGTAGGGCATGAGTTAGTTATAACAAAATATTTATATAATATTATTTAGATGATTAGTATGAGAAAAAATTACAAAGTCCAATTTTAACCCGAAATTGCATTGTCCTTTCTAATGGTGAGTCAATTCAACGTTACGTTAGGGTACCAGCTGAAACGCTGAACTGATGTTTTATCATTTCTAGATCATTAACTTACATATATCCATTGCTCTATATGGTTTTTATTAACTTATTAACGAACTAAATAATTAAAAAATAAATAAAACCCTCTGTCTTCAAATATTGGTTACAACACCGTTACGAATGGGTTTCTGCCATCTGTGGAATAAATTGAAAACTCTCGCTTTTTGAATTGACATCTTCGATAGCAGGGAATATGTCTGCATTGATTTTACCAACATGAAATAAATATGTAGCCTATGTTTGATTCTGTTGACAATTTTCGGATATTTATCCGGTAATGCAATAGTATGAAAAAGATTTACAACTCCGTGACTGTAATTATTGCACTTTGCGTATATATATAATTTTTTTCTTTCAAAAATAATATCGAAATTGACAGCCTGGCCACTATGAACTAACTATTTTTTGTATCTTAACTCGTCCGGCAAGCATGGACCTAATTATGAATATTTTACAACTCCGTTACTACAACTCCGTTACATTATTTTTCTATTAAAATGAATTTATTTAATGGTACATGTAGATAATTTGTTGTCAAAATAATTTAGGTTGCTGTGTAATAATTTAATGCACACTTAATACTAATTAATCACTAATTATAAACAGTGCCGGTATATTGTATTGTGTATTTATTAAGTAACGGAGTTGTAAATATTTAGGAATCAAAGTTGTCTGTGTTTCACATAGCAAAAAAAATAAAATAACAAATTAGGCCAAATCTGTCAAATTTAAGCTCTGCTCAATATTAAGTATGCTTGAGGACTGCTAGAAAAATATTTGTGTAAGAAATTTTTTTATTTTGCGTGACTTTCTTTTTCTCTAATTCTATTTCTGAATTTGATGCCTGTTGTGAAATATACCCATATAATGTGTTTCTAGACCCTAGCAGTCGGTGTTGAGAAAACAAAAGAGCATTGTTGAAAAGATAAAGACCAGTTGAATTATACGTAAATTCGTCACAACCTCTTTTCGTGAAGGAATGCTGCCTCCTTCCCAGAAGCGATCGATTATCAAGCCGATGATCATGCAGCCGGGGTTTGACCCATCTGTTCCGTGCAGCTATAGGCCGATAGCTAATGTTACTTTTATCTCTCAGATCATTGAAAAATTCTTTAACTACTTGGAATCTAACAGCCTACTTCCTCCCTGTCAATCTGGGTTCCGCAGGGGTCACTCCACAGAGTCACTCCTTCTCCGTCTTTTTTTCTGATATTTATGGCGCTATGGATAGGTCTCCGATTACCCTGCTTGCCCTATATGATGTCAACGCTGCCTTTAACTCGGCCGACCATGACCTCCTCCTGAGCCGTCTCTCCATAACTGCTGGGAGTAGGGACTTACCACTCCTCTGGATCACTGCTTATCTTTCGGAGCGCTCTACCTTTACCCTTTTTCACTCATCACGCTCGCCTTGGTGCTGTGCTCCTCTTTGTCTCCCCCAGGGTTCTGTTCTTGGACTTCAATAGACCATTCTATCATCATCAAACGCCTTTCCTCTGTTTTTGGAATCTCTATTTGGAATCTCTATTTGGAATCTCTGGCACTGCTTTATTGTGGATAAAATCATATCTTTCATCACGCTCTTTCACTGTCAATTCCGTTGGTTACTCATCTAATCCGCACACCCTCACCTGTGGTGTTACTCAAGGTTCTGTTCTCGGTCCTCTGCTGTTTATTCTTTACACCTCCCCACTCAGCAAACTCATTTCCTCATCCTCTACTGATCATCACCTCTATGCCGACGACACACAACTCTTCATTTCTTTCTCCCCTCACTCCCTTCCAGATGCACTAAATCATCTACGCAACACAATCACCCAGATTTCAGCCTGGATGACCGCTAATCTGCTATGCCTTAACCCTTCAAAAACAGAATTCCTCATTATTGGCCTCCGCGAGCAATTAAACAAACTAGCCTATCCTCCCGAACCTTTGTCCAACCGATCTTGCTTCTCCCGCAACTTACTCTTCTCCTGTCCGCAATCTTGGAATCATCATCGATAAGAACCTCACCTTTTCCGACCAAATCAGCCAGCTATCTCGCACCTGCTATATGCACATCAGTGACCTTCGTCGATTGCGCCCAATACTTGATTACAAGACTGCATGCACATAGCCACCTCAATTGTTCATTCCAAACTCGACTACTGCAATTCCATTTTTTACAACATCGACTCTTCTCAAATCAAATGCCTGCAAACAGTCCAGAACGCTATCGCCCGCGCTGTCACCAAAACTCCCAAACACCACCACATAACCCCTGTTCTGAAATGACCCCATTGTCTTAAGCGCATCCATTTCAAAATAGTATCTCTTACCTACAATGCCCTTCAAACGTCTAAACCCTCTTACATTCGCCAGCTATTCGCCATCCAACCGCCTGGGTCTACTCGCTCATCATCATACCTTTGTAACCTTTCTCTACCCCGGCGTCCAGTCTTCGTCTCTGAAATTCTGCAACCGCTTCTTAGTCTACGCTGCACCAGCTCTTTGGAACTGACTCACAAAAGACCTCCGCCAGTTTCCTCATCCTCCCATCTTGCCTCTTAACTCAACCTCTCCTCCGCTTGCACTCTCCTTTTTCCACTCACGACTAAAAACCAAACTCTTCAAGATATCCTATCCTGATTCTACTCCTGCGCCACCACACGACCACCATAATCACCGATTGCCACCGTAGCACCATGCAGTCTCCTCGGCTTGACCTCCCCGGATTTTGACCTGGCACCGAAACGAACAGGGGCGTTTGGCTATTGCGGACTTGATTTGATATAGCGCCGGTGATTAAGCTGGTCTCTCTGACGTGGCTCTTATGGGCGCTGAGAAGTTTTCGAAGATTTACATTACATTATATTACATCGTCGCTACAGCTTATGTGGAGTATCTACTTGCATCCAGTTCTCTTATGAGTCAATCTTACGCTGACGTTCAAGCTTACACTCATTGCTGAGCGTTCCAAGCTGCTTCTGCTATCCGAACAAATTCTTGCGCAACAAAAATTTGTCGAATTTATACAAATTTCAATAAATTTTTTAAATGTAGTGCGCTAATTGTAATAGTGTTTAAGCATTTAATTATGACGTATTTAATGACCATGCAAATTAAATTTAATAAAATGACTGTATGTCAGCAATATTAAATAAACAATAAGCACTAAACATTATAAGCAATCCCAACAGTTGTAGACTTTAATACTAGTATGTCACTAAGTACTGAAAAGTGAGTCAATGCTCATTTATTTTATTCTGCTGATTGAACTCCGATTGAAATTCTGCTTTAGTATAAATAGAAGGTATTAGTTCCCGTGATTCCAATCTGGCAAGGATGGAACCATTTTTAGATGTTTGTCCAACCACAGCAGTAGATGCCTCATCAACAAGTTGTAGCCTACAGAGCGCTCAACCGATTGTGTGTGGCATGGAAATTGGGGAAAGTGGAGTGTTGGAACACACTCACTGGAGATAAATTCTTCAAGGTCAGCTGTTGAAATGCGCGGTGGTTCTGTAACTTTTACGTTTTGCCAATCAATCAGATCGATGTAATCATTTGCAGCAAAGTTAAGTTCTGGATTACGTATTCTGTGTTTCTGCTGACAATGTGCCTGACATTAATTTCTCGATCGCAAGACTCTGCGGAGTCCTAGAGCACGGATATGCTTCCAAGTGTCGGTTAGGATTCGATTAGCTGTGGTTATCCATCTTTAGAGCTACATTGTATTGTATTGTATTGTATTATTTGTATTTGAACACTTGTTATAGCGCCCATGGCTACATAGCAGCTGGTTACGGCTAGCAAAAAATTGAGAACAATAAACCCTTTATCACAGTGGTTTGTCTGCCAGTTGCATTCAAATGAATTGCCAATGCTAAATCTATTGGAGCTTCTCGACGGTGTCACTGCACGTCCACGGGCATTTACAGGGCCAATCGGCAAAGCCCATGGCATACTGTGAACAACTACCAGTTATTTTGTTTGAGGAAATTGATGTTGATTTTCTTAAATTCACAGCAAAATCTTAGCACTGATCAAAAGTATTTGTTTCAAATAATTATTTTCTATTCGAGAACTTAAATTTTCTGCAAATGACTACATCGATCTGATTGATTGGCAAAACGAAAAGCAACAGAACCATCGGTCATTTCCACACTTTCCACAGCTGACCTTGAAGAATCTATCGCCAGTGAGTGTGTGCCAAAACTCGATTTTCCCGAATTTTCATGCTATAGTATACGCACAATCGGCTGAGCGTTCTGTCAAACTTGGTGATGTGGTTGGACAAACATCTAGACATGGTTCTGTAGCGGAAAACCCCTCTCAGTCGTCTCAGTAAGACGATTCGAACCCTTCTTCGTGGTGCGGAGGCAGAGGTTTCTGCTCAGGAGGCAAATAGTCTCGCGCGTCGCTCGAAAGAGCGCAAGTCCGGCGTCTGGAGTATAGCAGACGACTTAAGGCACTCGCCGTTGACGACGTTCTCAAATCAACCAAGAAAAGTCAAAGTCACTAGGTTTTGAACCCGTATATTGCTGCCAAATCGTCAGCCGACTCTATCACGGTCACAAAGACCAGCAACGGCAGACTATCTCTCTATCAAATCAAACCAAGTCACAAAGTCAGATGCAGCGCAAGTTAATCTCTACACAAGAGCGTTCTCAATAATATATATACAATTGGGAAGGGGAGACCTGTCAATCACAGAGCGTGCAGAAGCCGGACGGGGAAGGGATACCCCGTGCAAGGCCCGAGGAGGCGGAGCGTGCAGAAGCCGAGAGGTGTGCAAGGCCCGAAGGAGGCGGAGCGTGCAGAAGCCGAGAGGTGTGCAAGGCCCGAAAGGGGGCGGAGCGTGCAGAAGCCGGACGGGGAAGGGATACCCCGTGCAAGGCCCAAGGAGGCGGAGCGTGCAGAAGCCGAGATGTGTGCAAGGCCCGAAGGAGGCGGAGCGTGCAGAAGCCGGACGGGGAAGGGATACCCCGTGCAGAAGCCGACCGTGCAAGGCCCAGGGGGAAGGGATACCCCGTGCAGAAGCCAAGCGACACACACACATAGAAACACGGCGACAAAACAGCAACGCACACATACAAGCACAGAAACAAGGCAGAACACGCACACACACACACAAAAACACGGCAAGCCAGACCCGCTCCCAGGGGGGCAACTCCTAAAATCCTCCACAGTTCCATCCTTGCCAGATTGGAATCACGAGAACTATTGCATTCTTTCTATGCTAAAGCAGAATTTCAATCGGAGTTCAATCGACAAAATAAAATAAATGACCATTGACTCACTTTTCAGTGATTAATGACTAAGTATAGTCTACAACTGTTGGGATTGTTTATATATGTTTATTGTTTATTGTTTATTTAATATTGCTCACATACGGTCATTTTATTAATTTTAATTTGCATGGTCATTAAATACGTCATAATTAAATGCTTAAACACTATCACAATTAGCGCATTTAATTTTAAAAATTTATTGAAATTTGTATAAAGTCGACAATTTTGTTTTAAATTGTCAAACTTTAAAACGCGTTGGGGGCAAATCTACTACTACTACTACTACTACTACCACTACCACTACCACTACCACTACAACTACCACTACTACTACTACTACTACTACTACTACTACTACTACTACTACTACTACTACTACTACTACTACTACTACTACTACTACTACTACTACTAAAACTACTACTACTACTACTACTACTACTACTACTACTACTACTACTACTACTTACTACTACTACTACTACTACTAATACTTTTATTATTATTATTATTATAAAATTAGCCTTACCGCTAAATGTGCAAAATGGCCTAGAGTAATGGACTCGCATACGATGTGTGTATCATTGTTCTTCAGGACTGTGACTTCTCTGGTTGAGGTGGATTCGAACCCGCAACCCTCCGGCTGCAAGCAGTGGCTTACCGAAAGGGGCACAGAGGGAGCGAGTCGCCCCGGGCGGTACTTTGCAGGGGTGGCAAAATAGGGTTGACGACAAATAAAAAATGATTAAATGTTCGATAAAAAATTAAAAAGTAGGAGAGAAAGTAACAAAAGTAGAAAAAGAAGGAAGGAAAGTCACTTTGGTCAAGTAGGCTTGGCATCCGATGCCGCCTCTTAGCCTCCGTTAGGGGCGACATCACTCTGAGAGGTCTACGTTAAACACTAAAAATAATTGTAAAATAAAATACAGCCCGTAAAAACAAAGTTTTTACTATATCCATCTAGTATCCTATAATGCGTCTTATGAAGCAGTTACCTCTACAAATATATAGTCCGCGTTCATTTTACGACTGCGGCCAATCACAACGCTGGCCAATCACAACGCTCCGTATCGGAAAAGGGGATTTCCCGATTCGAAAAGTTTAGTCCCCGATTCTATAAGCTAGCCTCTTTTGGGGGGAGCTGAAATTTTGATAGAATGAAGTGTGTGCGAGGGCGAGTCTATCTGCCAAGTTTCACGACGATTGAATGATTGTAAGTGATCGAACTAGTCGTCGCAAGATTTGACTTTTTAGCCTGTGGCTCAATCAAGCAAGCAAGATTCCCGCAAGTTAAACTAGATGGATATAAAATACAGCCCGTAAAAACAAAGTTTTTTACTATATCCATCTAGTATCCTATAATGCGTCTTACGAAGCAGTTACCTCTACAAATATATAGTCCGCGTTCATTTTACAACATAGCGTCCGTTTAATGATGCAGCGCGCCCGTTTCTGTTGCAGCCAATGGCAACGCTGGCCAATGGCAACGCTGCGTTTCGGAAAAGGGGATTCCCCGATTCGAAAAGTTGAGTCCCCGATTCTATAAGCTAGCCTTTTTGGGGGCTGAAATTTTGATAGAATGAAGTGTGTGCGAGGGCGAGTCTATCTGCCAAGTTTCACGACGATTGAATGATTGTAAGTGATCGAACTAGTCGTCGCAAGATTTGACTTTTTAGCCTGTGGCTCAATCAATCAAGCAACCAAGCAAGCAAGCAAGATTCCCGCAAGTTAAACTAGATGGATAAAAAGGAAGCAGTTCCTTATAATGTTTACTAATTATGAGCATATTATATTATTATCTATAACCCAAATAATCCAGCAAATAAAATACATCGTTTAATTTGGTTTTTATTGTTATCAAAACTGAAATTTCTATTGGTCAGATTTAGCCTTGTTTGCACCGTCACTGTACAGCGGAATAACGGTTATTAATAATCTTTGAAGAATGCAGAACAGCAGCGCTGTGTCTTGCCTTTTATATAACGGACAGAATCATTCTGTACGCTGCTTCCGTGAAATTATGACAAATAGAACAAAAATCTTAAATATTATAATTTTCTGTAAATAAAACTTGGACTGTCTTTAATTCATTCACTTCCATTTGATGGTTCCGTTTGGACTAACAAAGAGCTTCGGTGTCTCTGGGACTGCTTTAAACTGGTTAGCTTCTTACCTTGGTGACCGTAGTCAGCAGGTAGGCATCGGTACCGCTCGGTCTGAGTCCACACTTTGCACTGCTGGAGTACCACAGGGATCTGTCCTCGGCCTTTATTATTTACAGTCTTTACTTCCCCAATTAGTCATATAGCTAAGCACTTTGGAATCCAATACAGTACGCGGATGAAACTCAGCTACATATTGCTCTGTCACACACTGATCAGTCTGGTAAACTAAAACTTGAGGAGAGCCTCTCATCTGTGTATGCATGGTTCTGTTTCAATGGTTTGGCCATAAACCCAAACAAGTCTGAGGCAATTCTGTTCGGTTCATGCGAACGCCTGCGTTCTTTCCCTTCACTTTTTAGTGTCGACCTTTCAGGCACTGCTGTGCCACTCTTGGATACTGTCAAAGCACTTGGGGTAACCCTGGACAGTAAGCTCACATTCCGACCGCACATAACAAGCCTTTGTAAATCTTGTTTCTATCACATCAGGGCAATACGTCACATCCGGTCGGCTCTAACTAAGAATATGTCTCAAACTATAGCCTGTTAACTTGTATCCTATCGTCTTGATTATGCTAATTCCCTTTTTGTGGGTGTCTCAGATCTTGAACTCAAAAGGCAGGTGTATAAAACTGTATATGGTAAATCACAGTTATGGCTGGAACGAATCCAAAACTCCTTAGCTGCGTGTCCCACTACGAACATGCTCCTCAGTCCTACTCCATAAGCTGCATTGGCTTTCTGTTGAATTCAGAATAAAAATTTTAATTGGCCTGTTTGACCTACAAAGCCCTCAGCACCAGCACACCTACCTATATTCATGCACTACTAACTCCTTACATCCCTCCTCGTTGATTGCGATCATCAAGTACAGGTCTTCTAGCTGAGCCACGATGCAGAACAGTTATGGGCTCTCATGCATTCCACACCTCTGCTCCAAAGGAATAGAATCGAATACCACTCTCTCTTCGTAGCTCAAATTCACTTCCTTCCTTCAAAAATCGACTCAAAACTCACTATTTCTCATTGGCTTTCAAGGATTTGGAAATCTAAGTGCATCTTCATCTGGCGGCTGACTATCCGCGCCTCGGATTCACATTTTGGAGTGACATTGCGCGCGTTATAAATTTATTTAATAATTTTAATAATAATAATAATAATAATAATAAATAATAATAATAATAATAATAATAATAATAATAATAATAATAATAATAACTGTAACTAAAGAAATAATAACTTTAAACTTATTACTGTGAGCTAATATAATTGTTAATTACTAGTTCCTCTCGACCCACTCGTATTAACTAGAGACACTCGCAATATTCATTCATTTCGAATGAAAATGAGTAAGAGACTGAACTAAGTGGGGCTGGATTTTGAAAAACACAGAAAATTTGGGGCTGAATCACAGAGAAAATCTAACAGGTGGTGATGCAGCTATGCGCCGATATTTCGTTTCTTCTACATCCGCAACTGAAGCGGCGAGTCAGCGACAATCACAACTCATGCAATAAAATGTTTTATTATGTAATAATGCAGATTTCAGTTAGTAGAAATTGTAAGCTATAGCTAAAACGGATAAATAAAAAAATGCAATGAAAACTGATACATCCAGACAGGTTATCAGCTTTATAAAATAAAATTGTAGGCGTATATTTAATAAGATCGACGGTCGTCATGAAAACTGCAATCTCTTAGAGAATATAGCATATTCAAAATTAAGTGGCCAAGGGCGGCATTTTGGGCCGTCGCCCCGGGCGGCATTTCAGCTCCGTACGCCTCTGGCTGCAAGGCACCGAACATACCCCTACACTATGGTTTAGGCCTTTACTACTACTACTGTTGCTGCTGTTGTGCTGCTGTTGCTGTTGCTGCTGATGCTGCTACTACTACTACTACTACTACTACTACTACTACTACTACACTACTACTACTACTACTACTACTACTACTACTACTACTACTACTACTACTACTATTACTACTACTACCACCACCACCACCACCATTATTTTTTTATGCCCCGATGTATACAGGATCCCTCAGGGACTTAGAGATTACTATATGATGTAATTTGTCTGGAGATGACCCTACTACGTCGTTGTCCTGGTTGGCGAAAGTGCCTCGGAACGCGATTGCGTTATAGCGTTGTATCGTTAGTGAGATGCGCTGGTACAGGAAGGATGTTTCTCGTGGGTCCCCAGTGACCACACGAAGTTTTTTTCCTAGGTCAGAGAGACCTATGAAAAATTATTATTATTATTATTATTATTATTATTATTATTATTATTATAAAATTAGCCTTACCGCTAAATGTGCAAAATGACCTAGAGTAATGGACTCGCATACGATGTGTGTATCATTGTTCTTCAGGACTGTGACTTCTCTGGTTGACCATACATGATCTGAAAAGATAGAAAACTCTTCTGAAAGTGATTATTTGAGGCAGAACTCACAACTTGGTGGTATATCAGTTGTTGACAAGTTCGTCACTATGAACAAGTATAAAAGTTAATTTGGTTCGCTATCATCGCAGCACAATACATCCAGATGGCCTGTTATACATGTATAAAGGATACTTAAATCGACCAGGTTCCTTTACACGACACTTCAGCAGAGATGGGTACGATTAGCTAGAATTGCTAATCGATTAGAATTAGAATTAGCTAAGGATATTTGCTAATCGATTAGGATTAGAATTAACAACATCTTATAGATAATCGACTAGAATTAGAATTTGCAGCAGCTAATAGATTAGCAATTAGAATTAGATTTCGATAATCGATAGCTCGATACATATATTATTTACTTAATGAATTTGTCAGATTTAAATCAAAGCACATCAAGTTACTACAGCAAGTTGCTGTAGCCTATTGCGATACCTATTGTAATAGGCCAACCTATTACAATGGTAAAGACACTGGCATGGAGTGTGGTGCTGTATGGATCAGAGACATTGACAATGAGGAAAGCGGATATAAACAGACTGCAAGCTTTCGAAATGTGGACATGGAGAAGAATCGGCAAAATCAGCTGAACAGAACATATAACAAATGAAGACGTGATGGGAAGAATAGGAGAAGAGTTACGCACAATAAGAGAGAGAGAGACAAAGGAAATGGATCAGACACACGCTGAAAGGAGACTCACTACTAAGAGCGGTCATTGAAGGAAATATGGATGGGAGGAGGACAAGAGGAAGACCAAGACAGATGATGCTGGATTGGATGATGACAGATGGCTGAAAAAAGAGGCCCAACAACGAGAGAAGTGGCGACGTCGGACATTTGAACCTGCCTAAAGAGGCAGAGAAAACCAGAAGAAGAATTGCAATATCTAAAGCTGTAGCCTATTACAATACCTGAAGCTGCACAACTGCAATAATTATGTGAGAACAAGTCCACAAACCAGCAAGCAACACTATATCGGTAAATACATGCTGCAGTTATTTACATTGCGGTAAAACTGCAATTTAGTGTACTTAATTATGTCATGGAAACATATCCTGATTTTAGGTTATTTAATTATTTCAATTATTTTCGTGATAACTGTCATCAATCCAACTTCCATTTTAGCGCAAAGATTCTTTTCATCAAGCCAACTTCCATTTATGCAAAGAATTATTTCTATCAATCCAACTTCCATTTATACAGCCAAATAAGTGAGACTATGAAATACGCTGAAATACAGGTTTGCTTAAATTGCTACTGCATAAGCTCACCATTGCATTTGAACCTTGGAAAATGTTGAATTGAGACCATTAATGGCGAAACTTAATCCTAATTGGTCTATGCAGTTTATCTGCATGAAGCGCCATATTTTTCAACTTAGACTCACCTTAACGTGACTGACGAAGTTTGACGATACGTAAGATGGCTTTCAATTAACACTGATAATTAATTTTACTGCATTTTTTACACCTCCCTACTTATTTAACTCTTCCGTCCGATATCACTTTATCTCAATACTTTTAAAGAACGTTTTAACAAATTATGGATTTTTCTCATCAGTTGTCTGCACAGCCATTGTGAGAGGGATAGTATAAAACATTGGGGAGGGAGGATAGTATAAATTATAACGAGCCCGGTTCGATTCCCGTAAGGCCTTTGGGTTGAGCTCATGCCTTTATTTCATAGGTGGCAGCAAAATTACAATGAGCTTGCGTCTTGCATGGCTGCAACTTTGTTGCTTAATGTCTTCTGTAATTTGTGTTCTTGTAAATTGTTTAATCGTCATAGCATGTACGTTTGTCAGCGCAATGCGTTTGTCAGGCGCTTCACTAAAGAATAAATATTATTATTATTATTATTATTATTATTATTATTATTATTATTATTATTATTATTATTATTATTATTATTATTATTATTATTATTATTACTATTATTAGAATTAGAATTATAATTAAAATTAAAATTATTATTAGAAGCATAGAAAACTAAGCACAGAAATAAGAACGTACTTTTTCCTTTGTTTTATAACCATGAATTTTAAAGTTTGAAACAGCCTTCAGATAAATAAGTAAGCAAGAATATTCTTCAAACTCAATATTAACAACTCATTCTTAATGAAACAGCAAGTCAATCAACGACACCTCTACCAGAACAAGCGTGTCGAAGTCATACATCTTGGCAATGCACAGGGAAGCAAAAACACCTGGAACATCCTTTAACAGATTTATCTTCTTCATCCAGAATTCTCTCCTCAACCTAGTCACTCCAGACTGCCAATCCGGCACACCAAATGAGCTGTAATCCGCTTCAAGCTGGCACTCCACATCACGCCGCACGATATGTACAGAGCACACGCAGATCATCTGCCGTCACACCTTGCAAATCTGTTAAAGGCCGCCCTATCTTCTATCAGCATCTGCTACAAAGGATGATTTTTGTCCGGCGTTCATTCGTAGTTGCCGGGCCCTCCATCTGGAGCTGTCTACATCCTCATGTTCGCAGCTCTCTTAGCCAGACCATCTTTCGCTCTAGACTGAAAACTTACTTCTTCCATTCTACCTATGGCCCTTAAAGGTTACTTTGGCTTCAGTGTGAACATCATTCTGAACTTTGAAAGAAGTACATAATCAAATGCAGTACAGCTGTCCTGTATTGTATTATATTGTAGTGTATTGTATAATAAAGATGCAAAGAACTTGTGTTTGATCCAATTCACGCTTACGTTTCTGTGCGCGTTTAGTCCCCGGCGCCGCCGCCATCCGCCGCCGGCGCTAGTCGCTAAACTATCGACTGCGACCCAGTCCCCGCCGCCGCTAAGCCCTCAACTCGGAACCAGTCGCTAAGCTATCGACTGCTATCGACTTTGTTCACTTAATATATAAGCAGTTCTTTATTGACTGCCTACCGTTTACTGTACTATATCTATACGTACTTTCAAGGTATCTACATTTAGACTTACTACCAAAGGTCAGATTTTCGTGAAGCAGGCAACGTCTCTTCGATGCAAACGTTGCTTTGAAAATACGCTGGTTTCAGTGTCTTTAAACAGCGGTCCAAATAAAGTTGAGGCCGGAAAAATTGATGATATGTTTGTGAAATTAGGGAAAATAGACGTCCATTTGCGCTTTCGAGAGAAATCCGGTGTTTGGGTCCATTTTGGCGAACTATAATGCTCCCGGTGTGTCTGGGTGGGACAAACCAGCAATAGGCTTAGTACGGTACTACAGGCAGACTTGAATGTTGCATGCTTTAGTTTCTTATCTGATATGAATGTAACTCAAATGCGCCTGTCACCTTTCATAAATTCACATTGATATCTCACAGTCTGTCCTGTGTCAGCATGCCCACATTAAGCGGAGCCCATATATGACCCATGTTCCCATTCATTCATTCATTCAGAGCATTTATATAGCGCCTCTTCAAGAAGCTACTCAGAAGCGCTCCCGGTCCAGCGACGACTAAAGAAAAAAAACTTGATGGACTTGTAGAACCCTGACGGTTGGCTCACAAGTAAAGAGCGGAGCTTAAGCGGGAGGTCGTTCCAGATGGAAGGTCCCACAAACGAAAAAGCACGGCGTTGCTTAACAGCCAAGCGTGCCCGTGGAACTAGGAGCTCCCCCTCGTCGTAGAACGAAGTGCCCGACGCGCTGCAACGTCGGACACTGGGCGGCAAAGATCACGCAAGTAAGATGGAGCACAGCCAAGAACGCAGCGAGAAACTACAGCAGCAGTGCGGTATGAGATCCGCTGAGAGATAGGCAATATTCCATATTGGATGCGCATAGAGCCGATTAGAGTCCATATGCCATATGGGTCCCATCTAATGCCCACAAGAAATTATGTCACGGTCAGTAGGCTACAGACTTTACAGTACGCAGTAAAATAAATTTTATTGTTAGGTAACTAATAGACGTACCTGATTACCCGAGAAGTCGATTTCAAGTCGTTAAGTCAGTCGATAGGCTAAGCGACTTAGTCAGTCAATAAGCAAGTGACTCAGTCGACTGAGTCGCTAAGTCAGTCGCTATCTCTCCAAGTCAGTCGCTAATGCTTCTGTCGGCGACTTCGGGGACTATGCGCGTTCATAGACAAATAAACTTTTCCAACTTCGCGAAGGTTCTCACAAGCACTTTCGCAGAAATTACAAATATCATGAGTAAAATTTAAACGCGATTCAGATTCGCTAGGAATTGAATAAGGTTATTGGCAAATTATTTCGCTTTTGATGTGTCATTTTAGTTTTGTCATCGAATAATGAATAAACTTCGCTTTAAATTGTGAAATTTTTACTAATTCAATAAAACGACTGTTGGTTGACATAGCTAACAATTTAAATGGCCACTTAAGTAACATCAACACCATATTGTGAACGAGTTTTTACCAATTTTATAGTGCCTAAAGTTCGATACACAGATTTGCTAAGGAAAAGTATATTTAGCATACCCGTGTGTCTCTCATAGTTCATTTCAGTAATATACTACAGGAATCTGAATGTCTATCGAACTATTTGAAACTCTTTCAGAGACAATAAAGTCGTTGCATTATTTATCAGACAGAATAAGCAGAAACATATGCGCACGCCGCGCGGTATGCTACATTGCGCATTAAACTGTCCAAATGATTTCCATTAACCACATCAATCATGCTTACCTTGTTTACTCCAAAAGCCACACGTAGAGGGCAGGTTCACCTGAAATGAGCAAAACTGTGGTAAATTTACCGATGGGTGTTGAGAAAATTTACGGTTCAAAACGCATTTTCTTAGTATTGTTAATACACAGATTATCGAAATCTATTTGAAGTCAACAAAAAAATTCGAGTACCGTGTTATTGTACACTTGTCAAGCTCATCTGTATCATGTCCATCTGACAATAGCCGACCATCGATGTAGCTGTGGCCACAGATGGCGACAGTCACACTTCGTTTTATAGGGGATATTAAGTTGTATTAGACTGGAATGTGCTCTCTAATTCTAATATTTTTCCACAACCTTTTGTGTCCAGGGACGTGCTTCGAAGCGGTTGAACCTTAACTCGAATTTTCTGGTTTTGGCACTTTGTTTTGTCTAAGACCGACCTCGCTGGCTTGTGATAGAAGCTAGACGTTAGTGGACAGCTTGTCAGAAACTTTTTGATGCATTTTTAGCGGTTTTCCTCTGGCGTATTGGTTTCTCTATTTGTGTTGGTTTAGCTCGATTATTACCCTTAGTTCAATTAAAACTACTGGCTCAATTGCTCAATTAAAAACCTTAGCTCAATTAAAATTCTTAGCTCAGTTAAAAATCTTCGCTCAATTACAAACCTTAGCTCAATTAAAACCCTCTGTTTAATTAAAACCCGCAGTTTAAATAAAACTCGCGCCGTTGGCCTAATCTGAACCGGCTGGTCGGGCTATATAAGGCAGTCGTCAAGCAGAAACCGAGAGACGGAAGAAAAACGGAAAGGGGAACACGCAATCATCCTACGAATAGGCGGCGAAAACGTCCTATGAAGAGAATACGCGGTCGTCCAGACTGAAGAGCACACGCAGTCGAGGTCAAACCCGTTCTCCAACGAAGGGAACACGCGAAGAGGTCACTATACGAAGAGGGCACCGGCGTCGCTGAATGTTAGTTGTTAGTTCTCTCTTTCTTCCTGCCTTCGTCAAGACCGCGGTCGCGCTACTGGGGCACCGTAAGAACAAACTGTTCATTACCGAGTGACTGTTTTACTTGGGACTCCGATCTTCTCTTACTACGCGAGTGTGCTATTAGGACGTTCGAAACGTTCTGAGGACTGGTTTGCTGGATGGCTTGACTGAGTGACTGAGGCACTTTGTTCGGAAAAGGTTACGGCAACTAACTTTTTTACATTTCGTTCCTGACTACGGTGGATAACAAGGCTCACACTTACCTTCTCTTGAGCGGGCAATAAACCGCAACAAAGGCCAATTTTCTGTGTGTACTTCGACTGATAGTCAGTTTTATTTTTTATTGAGTAAATAAAAGGGCTTAAACGGTTGTACATCTCATGCCATACTCCGGGGAGAACCAACGGGTAATAACACCACCCCTCCGTAGCCGGAGACTCTGGTTCAAGTCGAATTCGATTCCGGTTACACAACAGTATTACAGGGCCGTTCGAGAAAAACAGGCTGTTTTCGAGCACAGAATAATGATGGAAAGTTGGTACTGGATGAGCGGATCTCATGTGATCAGAGTAATCCTTTAAAGTAATGGCGCTCAATTTTCCACTTGCTGGGATGCAGTAGGGATGGTAGAAATATTAATCGACAGGCCAATGGGGACGTTGAACAGCAGGTCTCCATTTCTGCTGATGGCTTCGTCAGGTTTTGGCAGAGAAGGTTACGGCTGTCAGAGCAGACTCGGATGACTTACCGGCACCGGTGATTAACCCCAATACCATACCCGGTCTGAAGGGATAGAACCCTTCGCTCTTATGTCGGGCGCTCTTTTGTCGGCGTGCCGGATAGTCACAATGTCAGGTATTTAGCGTCGTGACACTCACGAGCTAAAACACACGAACTACATTTCGACGTGCTGAAGAAAAATAGTCGATGTAGATGAACATTTGTTATTCGAGAGAAAACCGTTTTAGGGAACGGTTGGTCGAGTTTCAACCAGAAACGAACGATACAAAAAGTGCTACGCGAAGCGATTCTTTAAGCAAACCATGGACATCACTAGGCTGACAGTTACAGGATTTATCTTTTGAAAGACGATTGTCATAAGTTCCTCGAACATATCAGACAGTTTAAACTTTAAACCGACTACATTTCTAAATTGTGCGCAATTCTCCGGAGGTAGTCCAGGATTGGAACAGTACCATAACTGCTGGAAACCACCTGCAACTGACGAGTTAACTGAACGTATTTTATTCTTAGTGGAAGGCTGCCTTCGTTTGTCTATTGAATGTCGGGGCGCTGTTGTCGGCTATTTTGGGGCGCTACTGTCGGGGCGAATTTGTCAGGGTTTTTATGTGGTTTTTTGGCGCATTTGTCGGGGCGCTTTTGTCGGGGCGCATTTGTCAGAGGCGCTTTTGACGGGTCACCCTGAACGCCTTGGTTGCTGAACTTTCGACGGCGAGCGTGAGATCTACACAGAAACTAATCTTTCTCAACGCGGAGGTTATCTTATGCGATAATAATCTAATTTAGACTAAAACACTACTGATAAGTAAGATAAGATAAAGAACTCAGATAGCTCATATTCAATAAAACCATAGACATTTGATGCATGCAATTTATTAAATATTATATGTATCCATTCTTACAAGAGCCAAGAGCTGACTTTGTCTGATTTGTTGACATTATTATCACAATCTATTGAACTGAGCAATGGGACAAGGGTTGATCACAAGAGGCAGGACTCAAGATCAGGTGCGGTCACCTAACTGCTTAGAACCATTGATGGATCGTCACAGCTGATCACACTCAACTGTATCTCAGTGTCTCAGGCTGGAAGACTTTCAGATTGCATTGCAAGTGTTCAGAGTTGGATGGGCACCAATCGTCTAAAAGTTAACTTGAAAAAGACTCGGCTCGTATGGATTGGCACTAAATATCAACTAACCAAGGTTACTGCCGATGAACTCCAGCTTTACTCAACGTCTGTTCCATTCTGCACAACTATCAGCCAATCTGATCGCTGATGACACATGAGGTTAAAGAGCGCCTTGACTACTGCAACAGCGTGTTGCTTGGTGTGCATGGGAGTCTTATAAAGAAACTTCAACGTGTGTAGAATGCAGCAGCCAGATTCTATTCTGTCGCACGGAAATTCGACCACGTTACTCATGTGCTCAAAGCTGGTTACCATGTCGGTCGACTGATCGACCTTACTTGTTTGCTATGATGATAACAGTGTCAGCATGAAGTTGCACTCCATACCTGGCATGCTGGCATCATCGGTTTGGGACAATCTCGTCTGCGTTCTGCCGCGAATTGCAACTCATTATGGACGGGAAAAGTCAGCGGAGCAAGAACAAGGACATTTGCTGTGTCTCGACCAATAATATCAAATGCTTTGTCTGTTGCTCTTTAAGATCCTGAAATCTCGTTGGAGGGCTTTCGAAGAACGTTGAATGCCAATTGTTTATGTTATCTTACAATAATAATAATATAATAATGATTATAACAATGACGAATGTTTTTGACCTGTGGCGTAGTATTGGTTTGAAACTGTTTCTTGGATTTCTTAAGCACGTGGTTGCAGCTGTTTCATTTTAGTGCACCAGCATAGTTACTAGTGAAGACGATCAGGGGGTGTTTCGGGGTGGATTTTGGGTTCTTTTTGACTATTTTTGAGAGGAAATATGTGGTGAGCGATAATACAAATCGGTTCCATGCTGAGGCGCGCTAGCCAATCAGCGCCCTCTTCCGACCAGATCGCTGCGAGCTCCTCGAGTAATACGAGTAGTACGAACGTTGTACACAATGGGGTCAACATTGGAGTCAATGGTCCGGAACCGACTTGTAGGAAACGTGGCCAGTAGAGAGTGACGCGGGGATACAATCTCGTCCCCATCCCCGCCCCGCAGCAAATAAGTCTTTCCCATCCCCGCCCATTCCCGCATGGTTCGTCCCATCCTCGCCCCATCCCCGCAGGTTTTCTACCCATCCCCGCAGGACGACATCAGATTCCCGGCAAAACGTTTATACTAATTGAAATTTAAAAAATATCATTTTTAGCTTACAAAGCTATATCTATTGTTGACTGCATTAGTCTGTTATTATCTTATCGACAGTTTGCATTAACCAAGAACTATATGGCTCTATGTCCACTTTTTACCAAACGGAGAAAAACGATTTTTAAGATTTGCTGACGAAATTTTATTGCCCTGTTTCATTGATGGCAATTAAATTAAACTTGTTGGAAAACAATGTTTTCCCTTAGTACGATTATATGTGTATTTCGATCATAATGTAAACCGATTATGAGTAATTTGGCTATAATTATGGCAGGGGTGACTATTTTTGGACATAGAGCTGTATAACATTGTTGATTGCAAAGTGAGTGCTATAGGTTACAAGTTCAGTCACGTGTTAAGATCTCTCACTGGAATCGGCTGAAAACTTACGTCTTTCAAATTGCTTATCCACCTTAGGCTGCCTCTCTGTCTCTTACGGACTGATCTTCTGGATGTTGACCTGATTACGGCTTGGTTTTGGTGTGCCATCGGTTGATGCCTTGTGCATTAGACACCGGCGCAATAGAAGTTGCTAATTACATTACATTACATTGGCTATGGACATAACACCGTATAGGCCTAATTCTTTTTTCGAACCTCACTCGATCACGGTTATATATCCAATTCACGTGATAAAAAATTAATGATTCTATTGGATGACTGAACTTGTTCCTCTATAGCTATGAGAAACTGTCCAAATCAGGTCCAAATTTGTGGACATAGAGCTTTATAGCACTTAAGATAGAGCTTAAGAAAGCGTCTCCAGTTAAGCTAGACTATTCAGCACATAGCCCCTGTGATCCCGGTAACAGATATAGCGTTAGGTTAATTTTTCAAAAAAGTGGACTTAGAGCCTTATAATTCTAGGGGTACGAAGTCCTGATTATTTGTGACTAGTACGCTTCAGGCCATAAAAAAATCTCCTTGTCAGTTCTCAAGTTCTTAACATCACCCGGGTTTATTACCGGTTCATTCCCCATTTCCGCGGCATTACCGCGAGAGTAAACCCCATTACCGCGGTATTACCGCAATTGTTGTCCCCATTACCGCGGTATTACCGCAATTGTTGTCCCCATTAACGCGGGATTTACCGCGTTTTCCCGCGGAGAAATTCCCCATGTCACTCTCTAGTGGCCAGTCACAGGACTTAGCAGCCTGCCAGTCGAGCAATGTAAAAGGATCAAATAAGGCCCGTGGTGTGTGCAGCTAGGGGAACGGACGTTATCCCCTCTGGACATTATCCCCCGGACATATTCTCCCCCGGACAAAAGCCCCCGGACAAAATCCTCCAAGCTAGGACACAACCCCCGGCTACGATATAATCGTATAATATTCTTGATTCCACTGGAAACGTTTATTATACTAGTCTGCCCAAAATAATTGAAAAAATTGTTGGCCTAAATGGACATTTGATTCGTTGATTAAACTAATTCTAACTAATATATAATTGTTTGCGTAAATAGAAGCTGGACTGATTAAACGAAGTCTTTGTTTCAATAGAAGCTGGATCTATTAAGTTTTTTGCTTCAACAGAAGTGGCCAAGTGGGATTGACGAAAATAATTCTTGCCTAAATACAGCATGGATTGATGAAAAAAATCTTTGTTAAATACATTAACAAGTCTTTCAGTTAACAACTGAACGACATTAACACGTCAACCGTGGCCCAATAAATAACCCCTGTCCCGGATCTAGGCAACCGCCGCTGCGTATGGAGCAGTCGGATGGAGCCAGTGGGTGGCCGGTGGGGTCGACCCCTTGTCGGCTGGCCGAACGCAGGACAGGAAGACATGGTTTTCAAACTCGACCAGGAACTTGGTATGAACGAGAGCCGGAGACACAGTGAGGCAGTGTTGGGACTGGGCACGTTGCAATACCCTGATCACCCGAGGGGAAAAGTGCTCAAACACATACCAAGAGGGGCATGATTTGCATGCTCAAGGGCCCTCTCATCTATACTGAGGAACATCATGGAGAACCCGGAGGACGTCGATGCCTGGCGCCGGTTGTTGTGGTTTGCGCCGAGCATTCTAGCACAGCCACCGAGGGCAGGCAAGAGGCGCAACCTGGCCAACGTCATAAAGAAAAGAATTGACAGACGGCGGGAGCATCTGGATGATGAGATAGAGCTAGAAGGCGAACATGAAAGACTGGCAGGACGGGATAATGACAGAGACTTGCTCCTTGCTGCTGTCAACGCTAAACTGGATGCGGAAAACTTAAGAGCAACATCTCGCATCTTGTGACAGGGATCATCCGGTCAGAGCTACAGAGGAAAACTAGACAATCATACAGGAAAAATACCTAGTGGATGAACAGCCGACGAGGATGGCGGTTCTTTCTGATCAGGCAGACAACTCCCCATCATATACTGGAGTCTGAATTCGTGGGATTGGTGAGATCTTTCCCTATAGGCTCAGCAGGTGTACCGGACGAATTCCGCCCTCAGCTCCTCGTGGACTTGATAAGCAACAAAGAGTCTTCGCAGGACCTCATCCAGGCGCTGACAGGTTTTCTTAACGTCATGGTAAGAGGCGGATGCCGGAGGAGGTCATCAGACTGATGTTCGGAGGTACACTGATTGAACTATTCAAAAGCAATGGTGACCTGAGACCAATAGTAGTCTGTGAGTAGTTATCTTGAAGGGGCGCTAAGTAAATTTTATAGATAGATAGATAGAGTAATGATCGGATATGTCTGGAGAAGACTTGCAGCAAAGGCGGCAAACAAATATGCGGTTGATAAGCTGGCATCCTTCTTCACCCCTCTCCAGGTGGGCATAGCTACCCCTGGGGGTGCGAGACAGCGGTCCATGTGGCCAGAGCATTTGTTACAAACATGCCCGAGGGGCAGGTCTTCGTGAAACTAGATTTCAGCAACGCGTTCAATACCCTGAGACGGGACGTAATGCTACGCGCAGTTTATGAGACGATGCCCGACCTATATCCGTTCATTCATCAGGCATACGCAGCGGAGTCAATGCTCCAGTTCCGAAAGTGTGTGATCAGATCACAGATGGGACCGCAGCAGAGGGACCCTTTGGGTCCACTGCTCTTCTGCTTACCATTGCAGCCTGCCTTACGATCATTGATTTCCGGCTTCCGAATTGGATACTTGGATGTTCTCTCATTAGGAGGACGACCGGAGGACGTGGGTCATGGGATGGACATCATATTAGGCCTGGAGTCGACCCAGGGCATACGCCTGAATAGACAGAAGAGCGAAATTTTGGCTGGAGAGCAATTTGAAGAGAAGACATTTGAGGACTTCAAACGAGTTACCAAGGACTCAGTAACTTTGCTGGGTGCGTCTCTCTGCAGAGGCACGACGCTGGATGAGGCATTGCAGGACCATTCAGAGAAATTGGAGCAGGTAATGGTGGATATGAGGAGGCTGCCAACACAGGAAGCTCTGATGCTCATAAGATCGTGCTTGGGGCGGCGAGGTTAACCTTCCTGCTGAGAACGACACAGTGCTGGGAACACCCCCTGTTGAGAACAATGGACGAACAGATGAGACCTGGATTGGAGGCAATAATTAACATCAGACTGAGCGACATACAGTGGACACAGGCGACATCACCGATTAGAAAAGGAGGATTGGGAATCAGAAGGCTTCAGATGCTGGCTTCTTTCGCATATCTTGCATCAGCCAGAAATCTCAGATCCGCTATTCTTCACTCGAAGGACTGGCAAGACGCCTTCAATGATGAAATTCTGTCTGCTCGTAGGACCACGCGTTAGAGACCATCACGGCTCAAAAGGTTTGGGACAGACAATAATTGATTGAGAAAGATATATCTGATGTGTGGGCCTCCGCTCAACAGGTCTAGATTGGGGGGCAGTAGCTTTCGCCCATGCAGGAGATTGAATGGCTGTGTTTCCGATTGCATCCGATGAAGCTGTCCGGGTGGCGATAGGCCTACGCTTGGGTCTCGACCTTTGCGAGCCACACCAGTGCCAATGCGGTGTGACAACGGAGAAGGGAGGGCATCATGGACTCCTCTACAGACTGTCTGGAGGGAGAACTACCGGGCACTTCACAATTAATTATATCATCTGGAGGGCTCTCCAGCGAGCTGAAGTTCCGAGCACCAAATAACCAGCCGGTCTGTTCCGAAGCGATGGCGAAAGACCAGATGGAGCAACGTTGATCCCATGGTCAAGAGGGAAATATATGACTTGGGATGCCATCAGTGTACACACATGTGCAACCTCGTATATAAACATGACTTCCTTAACGCCGGGAGCAGCAGCAGAAATGGCTGCGCAAGAAAGATCACAAAATCCACAGAAACTCACAGTATCCATGATTTCATTCCAGTGGCATTGGAAACCCTGGGTCCCATCAATGCCCAGGGCAGGGATTTCTTATCAGAACTAGGTCGGCGCTTGACCATTGAGACAGCACGCTTGTTTCAGCGTCTTTCACGCAGCGGTTTAATGCTGTTGCATTTCGAGGCACTCTGACGCAATTGACCGTTGAGGATAACCGTTAATTCCAGAACGAAAAAGCTCTTGAGATAGTCTGTTAGAGCCTTAGGGATTACTTCTACCTCGGGCGATACAAAAACAACAAAATTAATAATAACAACAACGACGACGACGACAACAACAACAACAACAACAACAACAATAACACTAATAATAATAATAATAATAATAATAATAATAATAATAATAATAATAATAATAATAATAATAATAATAATAATAATAATAATAATAATAATACTAATAATAATAATAATAATAATAATAATAATAATAATAATAATAATAATAATAATAATAATAATAATAATAATCCACCATCAGATTCACTCGCCTTTCAGACAACAGAGGGCGAAGTGATGCGCGCAATTCGCTCTTTCCCAGCTGGGTCGGCCGGGGGGCCCGACGGGATTCGCCCCCAACATATACTCGATCTGATAAACTGCAAAGAGGTTGGGAATGATTTCCTCACATCACTCACTGCCTTAATAAACATCTTATTGGCAGGCACCTGTCCGGAAAGCATTACACCTCTCTTGTTTGGGGGCACCTTGTTTGCTTTAAGGAAGAAATCGGGGGGTCTCCGCCCCATTGCAGTTGGCTACTGCTGGCGTCGTTTGGCATCAAAGTGTGCAAATGCCTTTGCTCTCTCACGTCTGCCCAACTATTTTGCACCTTTGCAGCTTGGTGTGGGTACGTCGGGGGGCTGTGAGGCTGCCACACATGCTGCCAGGCGCTTTCTGGCAGACCTACCATCTGGCGCAGTCTTGGTCAAACTGGACTTTACAAATGCTTTCAACAGTCTTAGTTGCGCAAGCATCCTGGCAGCTGTTTCCGAGCACATTCCTGAGCTCTACTCATACTGTCACTTGGCATACAGTAAATCTTCTAATCTCAAGTATGGTGAATTCTCTCTTCAGTCACAGTCTGGCCTACAGCAAGGCGACCCTCTTGGTCCCCTTCTATTCTGTCTGCCTATTCAACCCATCTTGTCCAGCCTCCAGTCCTCACTTCGTATTGGCTATCTCGATGACTTGACCTTGGGTGGGACTGCATCCACAGTGGCTACAGATGTCCAGACTATTATCAGAGAGGCAGGTAAAATGGGTCTGACACTTAACTTTGCAAAATGTGAGATCATAAACACCCACGAAGTCAACCTGCCATCACCCCTGGACAGTTTCACCGTTACATCCTCTTGTGATGCATTCCTCCTCGGGGCACCTCTCTCGGCTGATAGAGCTCTCCATGATGCCCTGGAGATGCGCTGTACAGAGCTTTCACTTGGCATTTCTCGACTGGCTTCTGTAGCCAAGCATGATGCCCTCATTTTGTTTCGCAGCTCTCTCAGTTCACCTATTCTTCTCCACACCCTTCGCTGTTTTCCATGTATGGGACATCCAATCTTATTCCAGTTTGACCAGATAATGCGCACAGGTCTTGTGAACACCCTCAATCTGGCCATTGCTGATAGCAACTGGGTTCAAGCCACTCTACCTGTTAAGCATGGAGGTCTTGGCATCCGTCGCGTGTCCTCGCTGGCATTACCCGCCTTTTTGGCTTCCGCCGCAGGCACCGCTTCTTTGCAGGCCTCCATCTTGTCCAACTGTGATGTGCCCCAGGATTGCTCCCTTGCAATGGCCCAAGAACAATGGTTGATTGATTCGGATGCTCCACTCCCTGAAGCAAATCTATCCCATAAGCACCCTCTCATTTTGAAAGACCTGGCAGCTTTAGGGGCTTCAGTAGTAACCGATTACCACAGGGCCAGGTTGAGAGCAGTCGCCTCACCACATGCGGGTGATTGGCTCCTAGCACTCCCCATAAGCGCTTGTGGATTGAGGCTAAGCGACGAGGCAGTCCGTATTGCAACAGGCCTGCGCCTCGGGGCCGATTTATGTGCTCCTCACGAGTGCCCTTGTGGAGCGACAGTCCAAGAGGACGGCTCACATGGCATGTCATGCAGCCTTGGGCCAGGGCGTACTGCCAGACACGCCTCACTAAATGACATCATTTGGCGTGGCCTCACCAAAGCTGGCTTCCCGGCTACTAAGGAGCCTACTGGACTTGCTAGGTCTGATGGGAGACGTCCAGATGGTGTGACGCTCATTCCATGGGAGGGTGGCAAAAGCCTTGCCTGGGATGCCACTGTCATCGACACCCTGGCAGTGTCATACCGCACCAGATCAGCTGAGGTTGCTGGTGCTGCTGCTGAGATCGCAGCAGACAGAAAAACAACCAAATACACTGCCATTTTGCTATCTTACTGCTTTGTGCCCTTGGCCTTTGAAACGCTGGGTCCAATAAACCAAGAAGGCCTTGCTTTAATCAACCTTCTCGGCTACCGACTTGCCCAAACTTCTGGAGACAATAGAGAGACAACTTTTCTTTTTCAGCGCTTATCAATGACTATTCAGCGCTTCAACGCAGTTGCTTTTTCTAGCACTTTCCTAACCCACCAATCCATCTGTGAAGATTAGCCATTCCAGAACAACGCGCCCCCTAATTTTTGCAATCCTGAGGGATCATATGTACCTCGGGGGAAAAAAATAATAATAATAATAATAACAACAACAAAATGTAATGTAATGTAAATCTTCGAAAATTTCTCAGCGCCCACAAAAGCCACGTCAGGCGCTATATCAAATCAAGACCGGGTGGGTTGGTGCCCGCTTATTCACCAGATTAATTTCTCGGATCTTTACTATATCAAATACAACACATCACAATACAACTGTGGTGTAGGGGTATGTTCGGTGCCTTGCAATTGCGGGTTCGAATCCCACCTCCGCCGCGTAAAAGTCCTTCCTCTGCGCTTCGGTTCGTTTCGTCGGGAGCGCCTCTGCTGGTTGGGGCAGGTTCAAATACAATACAATACAAATCAGTCAAAGCCAAAACTCCTCTGTTCGTTTCGGTGCCAGGTCAAAATCCGGGGAGGTCAAGCCGAGGAGACAGCATGGTGCTACGGTGGCAATCGGTGATGATGGTGGTCGTGTGGTGGCGAAGGAGTGGAATCAGGATAGGATATCTTGAAGAGTACGGTTTTCAGTCGTGAGTGGAAAGTAGAAGAGGAGAGTGCAAGCGGAGGAGAAGTTGAGTTAAGAGGCGAGATAGGAGGATGAGCAAATTGGCGGAGGTCTTTTGGGAGTCCGTGGTGCCATAACTAAGAGCTGGTGCAGCATAGACTAGAGGTATGATGATGAGCGGTAGACATGAAATAGCTGGCGAATGTAAGAGCGGATGACATTGTAGGTAAGGATACTATTTTGTAATGGATGCGCTGGATAGAGAAGTGATTTGGTATGATGATGCGCGGGCGAGCGTTCTGGACTGTAGAAGAGTCCAGTAGTCGAGTTTGGAATGAACGAGGTTGGATGGATGAATAGCTGGCGAATGTAAGAGGGTTTAGACGTTTGGAGGGCATTGTAGGTAAGAGATACTATTTTGTAATGGATGCGCTGAGGGACTTTAAGCCAATGAAGTGATTTGAGAACAGGGGTTATGTGGTGGTGTTTGGGAGTTTTGGTGACTGCGCGGGCGAGAGCGTTCTGGACTGTTTGCTGGCGTTTGATTTGAGAAGAGTCGATGTTGTAAAAGATTGAATTACAGTAGTCGAGTTTGGAATGAACAATTGAGGTGGCTATTGTGCATGCAGTCTTGTAATCAAGTATTGGGCGCAATCGACGAAGGTCACGGATGTGCATATAGCAGGTGCGAGATAGCTGGCTGATGTGGTCGGAAAAGGTAAGGTTCTTATCAATGATGATTCCAAGATTGCGGACAGGAGAAGAGTAAGTTGCGGGAGAAGCGAGATCGGTTGGACAAAGATCGGGAGGATAGGCTAGTTTGTTTAATTGCTCGCGGAGGCCAATAATGAGGAATTCTGTTTTTGAAGGGTTAAGGCATAGCAGATTAGCGGTCATCCAAGCTGAAATCTGGGTGATTGTGTTGCGTAGATGATTTAATGCGTCTGGAAGGGAGTGAGGGGAGAAAGAAATGAAGAGTTGTGTGTCGTCGGCATAGAGGTGATGATCAGTAGAGGATGAGGAAATGAGTTTGCTGAGTGGGGAGGTGTAAAGAATGAACAGCAGAGGACCGAGAACAGAACCTTGAGGAACACCGCAGGTGAGGGTGTGCGGATTTGATGAGTGACCAGCGGCATTGACAGTGAAAGAGCGTGATGAAAGATATGATTTTATCCACAATAGGGCAGTGCCAGAGATTCCGAATGCAGAGGAAAGGCGTTTGATGAGGATAGAATGGTCTATTGTGTCGAAGGCGGCAGAGATGTCTAAGAGGCACAAACAAGAGACTTGTTGACGGCCTATCGCCATGACAAGTTTGTTGTATAGCGAGGCAAGGACAGTTTCGGTAGAGTGATGCTTGGTGTAGGCAGATTGATTTGGGTTTAGAAGATTGTTTGAGGTGAGGTAGCCGTTGAGACGAGAGAGGACAACCCGTTCCGAGAGTTTGGATAAGAAAGAGAGATTTGATATTGGACGGTAGTTGGAGAGGAGTTCTTTGTCAAGGGATGGTTTTTTGAGAAGTGGTTTGACAACAGAGTCTTTGAAAAGTAAAGGAAAAGTTCCAGTCGATAGAGAGAGGTTGATGATTTTGGTTACAGTAGGAACGAGGAGGGTTACACAGTCTTTAAGTAAGGAAGTTGGGATTGGGTCGAGGTCGCATTGTTTGTTTTGAGAGGCTTGAATGAGGGTAGTGATTTCTGCTTCAGTAGCAGGCTCGAATAGGTTGAAAGATGCAGTAGGTGGTAAAGTTGTGTCATTGTGATCGATTGAGGGGAGGAGTCAGATTGCGTAGAAGTTGATTTTGATAAGAGAGTCTGTAATGAAAGGCGGAGGGAGGAAACCTTGTCAGTGAAGAAGGATGCAAAAGAGTCGGCAATGGATGCATGTGGGATTGAGTTTGGGAGTGGGTGAGAGGAGCCACGGTGGAGAAGACTATTTACAGTTTTCCAAAGATTTCGAGGGTTGGATGAATTTATATATAATTTCGTTTATTGAAAATAGAAAGTTGACAGACCGCAACTTCTCACATAGAAGAAAAAAGAGGGAAAATAGCTATAATTATTAGTGTTATCGTCAGATGTCAGTACGGCAGTGAACCGATGGATTGGATTGAGTTACGAACAGTTCTATCTCTTTGATATTGACTTAAAGAGCACACGGGGGATGAAGCTACGATCGTCTTTATTTGGCAATTCAAAGTCATGAGGTCTTTGGCGCAGTGCATAGCTACGTCGGACTGTCGGTGGAAAAAGGCTACGCAGAACATGACTTGAGTTCCATATGACTGCCTGAAAAAGCTGATTGTCTGCCTTTTCCATCATACAGACTAAATCAGGCTGCTGAGGCGGGAGGTAGCCCATTCGCTTGACTCGTTGTAAAAACCTTTGTAGACTGTTTCTTTCGCTGGCTGAGGTGTACCCCCACCAGGCCGGTGAGGCATACAGAAGGCGTGCAATTGTGGTAGCCCGTGTGACCTCGTGAAGCGCCGCTGATGGAAGACCGTGTGCCCTCAGAACTCTGATCGCATGTAGCGAGCTTGAGCGAGAGATGATAGATAACGTTTTTTGGCTGAAAGAAGTTGGCTGTGGTATCTATTTGTTAAGGTTTTAAGTTTTTTGAGAATAGAGACGTCGCCTGAATGTCTGTATGCTCGTTCCAGGCGACGGCGCGATGATTTGAGAGCTTGAAGGAAAGAATTGAACCATGGATTTTTTGCATGAGTTTCAGGTTTAGTGATGATTGGAGCGTGTTTGTTTAGGAGTTCTGACAAAGTGGAATTGTATGCAGACAAGAGATCGTTATGGTCTGTTGGAGGATTGAGCAGAAGGGAGGAGGATTGAAGGTCAAGTTTGAATGTATCGAGGTCGATGGAGCCAATACAACAATAACACTAATAATAATAACAACACTAATAATAATAACAACAACAACAACAATAATAATAATAATAATAATAATAATAACAACAACAACAACAACAACAACGACGAAAATAACAACAACAATATTAACAATATTAGCGTTTTAGCGCTGTGGCCTTTAGGTGTACATTTACCAACATAGACGCTGAATCCGTGTTCTAAATAATGTAAAAGTCCGTAGGAGATTCAATATACCTCAGGGCAAAACTTTATACCTAGAGGCAGAAAAATTTAAAAAATATTTTTAAATCTTATACTATAATTCTTAAAGTTTGTCCTTCCGTATGTATGTATGTATGTTTGCAATGCATCGCTGTCCGGCTAAAGGCTCCGAAACGGAACGGTTTAGCGAGTTGAAAAAATTTACAAAGCATTATTACGCAACGTCTAGGTCAACGCGACTATTTTCAGTTCGCAATTTTATTTAAACGCCGATATATGGCCATTTTAAATTTAACTTTTCAGCGAGCTTATTTCAATACCGCCCATAGTAAGGCCATTTGTTCACGTCACGCATGCTTAATAAGCAATCTTACGTCACACGGAGCATCTAGCAACCAATCAGAAGTCGCCACGGGCGAATTTCTAGGTCAGCGCAACCATTTACAGATTTGGTGACCTAATTACACTAAGCTCACATTTTTTGCAACCACGGCCATTGCCGATTTTCTAGGTCAAAGCAACTCGAAACTTACTTTAGCTATTCGAATTTCTATCTCATCCCAATTACTTTCAGCTCATAATTTGCTTTCAATTCCGATTTATGGACATTATAAGCATGCCCATTTGTCCACGTCACTAAAATTAATATGCAATCTTAAATTACGTCACGCGGCTAAATATGCAATCTTACGTCACGCTGGCCAACGGCAAATAATACGCCTATTATAATTTAGAAATAACCCGTGTAGTACGGGGAACAAAATAATACGCCTATTTCAGGTAGAGATAAATCGTAAAGAACGGGGAACAAAATAATAATATTGCCTATAATTATAAGGTAGAGATAACCCGTGCAGTACACGGGCAAAGCAACTATGTTCACCTCTAAATATCGTTTCCATTCAGATATATGGACATTTTTTAAATATTTGAAGCCCATCAGCAAATATAGTAAGTAAGTAGCCTTTATTTGCAGCCGTTAAAAATTACGCCTGGGGAAAACCCGGGCGAACGCCGGGTAAAAATTGCTAGTAATAATATAATCGTCGACTCATCGGCATGCCACTTTCCGTCAATAGCAATAATAATCTTTGTTTATTATTTCAAACTGACGCATCGCAATATAATTACAATTATTCATAGAATGAACGGATAATCACAAGCTATTACGCAAGTCAAATTTAACTGTTTGGCAGCCATACAAGGCGCCCATCACCTCCCACTGCTCATTTTACCAACGCCATATGGCGAATGAAAGGCTGAGTCGACCATTGAGAGTGTAGCGGGAAGCGATCCCGCGTCCGTGGTGAATTTCTGCCCTTCGTGTCAAAGTGTTACTATTACTCTACCCCACCCCCGTTGAAAATGGAGAAAGTCTTCGTAAACTTTCCAAGAGGTTTTTGATATTGCGCCAGATTCAGTTAGACCTTGAAGAGAACTTGAAGTTTTCGCATAATTTTCTCTTCCGTAGTTCCGTCGGGCGTGCGGCGGTGAAGGAACTCGAGCTAGTGGAGTTTGAATTACTGCAGGCCTGTCAGAATGGGATTGCAACAGCCGAATGCACTCGAGTGTCTTTGCGGCTAAACGATAAATTGCGCTGAACGACCTTCAGGCTATCTGACGCAGCTGGTAGTAGCATATTCTCATTCAAGAGCACAACCAGGTTGCGGAAGACGAATTGTTGATCCAAACAGATACTATACAATACAATACAAATGAACATTTATAGCGCGCTTTAACAAGACAAGTCTTGCACGAGAGCGCGTTTCGCTACATTCTTAGTCATAGTGCAAGGTAAACAGGTAGGTTTTAATTTTGTTTTAAACTGTGCAACAGATATGCACTGTCGAACTGAAGGTTGGAAGACAGTTCCATTCAAAGGGTCCTGAAATAGAGAAAGCACGGTTTCCAAACTTCCGGTTTTGTGCAAGTACGGTGAAATCCTCTCGTCGACGATCGGAGTCCTCTAGTATTGAAAAGTGAACATGGCGTGACCATGGATGCCATGTATGAGGGAGAGGTTCCAGAGTGAATGTGATACATGAGGAGGCAGATTTTGAAGGGTGATACGGGCGCTGATGGGAAGCCAGTGAAGTTGTTGCAGTGTAGACGTGATGTGATCTCTTGGACCAAGATCTTTTATTAGGCGAGCGGCGGTGTGTAGAACTGAGGTTAAGGGTTGCAGTGTCGATGAAGGAAGACCGGATAGGACAGAGTTGCAGTAGTCGAGGCGAGAGATGACGAGAGCTTGGACGAGGATACGAAGGCAGGTTTCGTCGAGGCAGCGTTTCACTTGTCGGATTCGGCGGGTGAAAATAGCATGCTTTGGCGACGGAAGAGATGTGTTGAGTCATGTTTAGGCTGCTGTCTAGCAGAACACCAAGGTCACGAACGACATCAGATGGTAGAATACTAACAAATTTATTCATTTGCAGTTAATCTTCGAACGCGCCTGGCATGTACCAACCAACTGCGTCTTCAGCGTCTTCATCAGATTGATTATTTAATTTATTTTATTAATATACTACCTCCCCCTTCCTATAATGGATAACACTCTTTCCTGAAGTTTTCACGGACCCGGTTCGATTCCCGTAAGGTCCCCCTGGGTTTAGCTCATGCCTTCATTCCCTAAAAAATACGCGCTTGCGCGTCAGTTAACAAAACAGTGGACAGTAACTGTCAGTAAGCTAGAAGAGTCACCACTGGCGGCCCAGCGCTCATGCGTGGAACCAACCAACGGATTCCCGTCGAAAGCTGAAGATGGCATGGATGTTCAGAGTCTCTGAGCCAAGTTGCGTCGATGGAGTAGAGCGGCCACAAGTGACAGCGTTCGCAAACACGGAGACGATGCCGACGAGCAGTCCCTCACTGGTAGAACATGACGCACGTCCGGCTTTTCGTCGAGGTACAAGGATCACGCGATCTTCTAGCTTACTGACAGCTACCGTCGTGTGTCGGTCGGTTTGTTGAAGCGCCCTAGTGACTGAAGGTCGAGGTAACTCCAATGACCCGCCTCGGTCGTCCTCCACCGATACGAAAATACTCGGCTACAGGCGGCGTACACGATCCGTATGGCTGAGGCTCGAGCATACATCAAAGGATGGTCTGGTGCAGTCATATGGGCCAAGTCGACTTACGCAGCCCTGTCAGAATGGAATTACAACAGCCGACACGAAACCCAATAACCGAATGCACCAGTGTCTGCGGCTAAACGAGAAATTGCGCCGAATGACTTTTGACTATCGATAGATCCGATTCCGTATGAGTAATTCTCAGCAACTACGTCGTATGCCACACTTACTTCAAGGACAGTAGTAGATTTACATGTCCAGAATCATTGACGTTGCAAGTGTTTAAAATGAGCCCTAGGACCCGCTATGTTAAATGTCCATTCTTGAAGGAAGCCTTCGGCATGCTGTCAATTTGTCTATGATGCGTATAATCTGCTAAAATTTAATAGTTATTTTATCGATTATCTTCTACGTCGAAAAATGCCAGGTCAGCAATGAATTGCAAACTGCACGCATATTTAGGCAGATACTGTGAATCGTACAATGTTACGCAACAAAAACAATAATGATGACGATGATGTTGAGTTCTCTCACCGGCTTTTATGCCATTCGTCCATTTATATCGAACATTTTGTATAGCGCCCCTTCAAGAAAACTACTCAGAGGCGCTCACCCTGGGATGATATGAGTGAGGTTGTTTCCTGTTGCCTTTCTCACATACAGCTGTGCCTGAGCAACTTGTTCAGGGTCGCTACGCAGTGGCTTCAGGTAGATTCAAACCTACGACCTTTCGGTTACAAGGCACATAACATACCGTTACACCACTGCGTCCCATAATAATTTTATTGTTACAGCGAAAACATACCAAAGTGCTGTCCTTTAGGAAGCTAATGGTGATTGGCTGAAACAGTTTTGATTCCGATCGGTTGACTACAACAGTCGATACAATGACGATAGGATTGAGACGAAGTTTGAAATCCGCGGTCGTTTTATTTTGGATGAAAATCAAGTCACGTCTGAAAACCTTCAAGATGACACGCGTCAGAGGCAGAATCGTTATCAACGAAGATGGAATTGTAACTCTCACATCTCCAACACCAGACTAGTACATGAATACAAAAAAGTTATATGAACACAGAATCAGATGAAATCGCAAACTCATTTCTTTAAAATTGCTTACCATCCTTTGGTCTCCCTGTCCCACTGGTTTTCAAATGGACTAACCTGAGTGGTTTATCGGATATGTTTATGACATATTTTAAATGCAGCCTTTTACTGCTTTTAGTGTAATACTGACATATTATTCTCATCCAATTTATACTTCTTTAAGAAGAAAGGCGTGTCAAAAATGTCCTAAAGTTTGATCGCCCAGTGCACACTAACTCCTCTGAGACTACGGCGCCAAACGCGATTTAAGTTTGATTGAGTAGAGCAGAGACGTGTGCAATGGTTTGGATAGTATTGCATTGACAAAAAGGGCAACCCTGAGTAGGAAGTTGGGCTGTTTGTGTGATCGATGTTTTCCGCTGATGGTTTTACACAAGCCCAAACGTGTCTGGATCACATGTGTCTGTAATGACAATTTCCATAACGTCAAATCAGTGAGTAATCTGATCGTTGACTCTTTCGGGCATGTCGACGTCGCAAATCTGAGGCGGGCTGACGAGTGACGACAGCAGTTCTTCTTGCTCTGGACGTTTTGTGCCAGTTGGCATTCGCCGGTTGGCATTGGAGCGTCCGACTGACATCAGCGGCTATTCATGTTTGATTTGGACGTGTCAGCTGACGCGGAACTTACAAACCACAGGTGTTCGCAAATGCACCAAGAACAGGATTAATAATAATTAAAACAGCAATGCGTGATGCCCAATGTAAGTATTTGAGTTATAATTATAATTATATAGTGATAGAACCAGGACTTAAAGTGGTCCATAAGACATGTAATCTGTATTAGAACCATTGCATGTTAAACTGTAATGCTTCATAGTTCATCCTTCCTGTAACTGCTTTAAGGAGGAGGGATGGATAGTACTTTAACTGAGACAGTACTTCCACTGAGACAGTACTATCCAAACCATTGCACACGTCTTGTACTGGAAAATGTCTGCGATTGTGTTCGTTTCGGTCTCTTATATAGTTTAAAGTTATGTCCTCGATCGCATTGTTTGGGGCTAATTCAAAGAACCTCTTCCGCTTATAACAGCCTCCTTTCCAGTGGTAATCTTGCTAACTTCAGTCGGGTCTCCTCTGCTCCCCCTCTCTCTAATTAATCCATGCCTTTTCAACCTTTCTTCGTAGCTAAAATCTTTGTAACCCCAAATAATTTTGATAGATCTTCTTTAGTTTTTATACAGTAGTTCAATGTTATAATTCAGGCTCCACACCTGGATGCAGTGCCTTACCAGTGATTTGTACACAATGATTTGTACGACCTACGTATTGATCTGTGTCTATACTAAATATTTTCCTTCTTATCATACGTAAGGCTGAGTTAGCCTGTTGAATGCTTAAGCGCAGTGCCGTGAAGATTTTGTGTGCTTATGCACAATCATCCTCACTTATTTTCAATACCTTATCGCATTTCATTTGAAAATTCTGTCTCTCTCTTTCCATATGCATGACTGCGCGCTGTTCCGACTTAACGATAATTAATAATATAAACGCACAGACATGTTTGTAATGTGTGTGTATGTGTTTGTGCACCGTGTTACGAGAAGCGGTCAGCAGCGGCGAGACTATATTGTGACGTCACACAAAGGACTTTATTTCCAATTATTGCCACAAGCAGCGGACAAGCAGCCGCGACAACCAGACATGTCTATAGGGCCGCTGAGGAGGGGCGGAAGGAGGCGAATACCGCGTGGGGCTGGTCGAGACTGGCGCAGCCAGCGTGTAGTCAAGTTAGAGGTCGTGAGTGAGAGCGACACCGCTAGGGGTCGCACGAGAATTGCGCAGCCAGCGAGTAGTCAACGCTAGAGGTCGCAAGATTTCTTTTGTTCCTCAGCATATTAAATCTGTCGCCAGTGGGCTCTCCGTCTCAAAGAGAGAACAATTCGCAGAAGAGAGGCAAGGCCAGGGGAGGGGAGCTGGATATTGAAATTTAAACCGTCGCATAGATTTAAATTTGCGTGTAATGAAAGTCGGTAGGTGGCGCTGCAACAAAGATTAAACCGTCGCGTAGATTCAAATTTGCGTTTAATCAACGGCGGTGGGTGGCGCTGCAATCAACTTAAAACCGTCGTGTAGATTCAAATTTGCGTGTAATTAAAGTCAGTAGGTGGTGCTGCTAAGAAATTTAACCCGTCGCGTATATAGAAATTTGCCTGTAATGAAAGTCGGTAGGTGGCGTTGCTATGACGTATAAACCGTCACGTAGATTAAATTTTGCATGTAATGAAAGTCGGTAGGTGGCGCTGCTATGAAGTTTAAATCGTCGCGTAGCCTATATTAAAATTTGCCTGTAATCAAAGTCGGTAGGTGGCGTTGCTATGATGTGTAAACCGTCGCGTAGATTCAAATTTGCCTGTAATCAAAGTCGGTAGGTGGCGCTGCAACAAAGATTAAACCGTTGCAGATATTAAAATTTGCGTGTAATTAAAGTCGGTAGGTGGCGCTGCTATCAACTTTAAACCGTCGCATAGATTCAAATTTGCGTGTAATAAAAGTCTGCAGTGGCGTAACGATGGGTTTCTGCTCCCGGGGCAAAGCTTAAAGACTGCGTTCAATCATAACTGTTAATCATTCACATCATAGGTCTAGTATAATACTCCATGGTAACAGTGTGTACTGATTTAATACAATTACAACTATGATATAGGTGCGAGATTTTATTCAATTGTTTTTTCTGTAATAAGTAATGCAACATAATTTGCAAAGGATTTTTATTTATGGAAAGACAAATTTAACGAACAAAGCGGTCAGCAATGAGCAGAGCTTTCACTTTTAAAAAATGTTGCTATTGTTACACAAGTAACAAATTGTCATACTTGTCTTTTAAGAGCCCGAGATTAACAAGGCTAAGAAACTTCAGAGGTATAAAGCTACTGGATGCGAGCTAATAGTTCTGGCTTTTGCAGATGCAAACGCATCTATTACTTTGTCAAAATCGAGTTGATACAAAACGTCAGTAGGTCGGTCGGTCGGGTGCAGAATCTGCAGATACTACCGGCCGTAAAAACGAAAACACGACAGAAATCAACCGGATGAATTCACACAAACAGAAGAACTGACAACTGACAACTTTTTATTTCCAGAAGCACAATGCATATAACAATTAACAACGATTATTATAACTTGACTATTACATATCTAGGGTTGCCACCTTTTCGAACTAGGAAGTCGGGACGCAACTTTAACTTTCTCGTAATCATCGCCGTCGATGCTCACGAACAGGAATTTTAGAACTGCATAACCTCTTTAAACAAGTTGACGACCGGGGGGAGTCACGGAAAACGACGACCGGGGGTAGTAACGACACTTTTCACTTTTCCTCAATTTTTCACCGCACAAAATTGCTTTTACAGTTGCACAAATTGATTTCCAACTGCACATTGTGTAGAACTGCACGCTAAAAAAAGCCCTGGTCACAAACATTTTGTTAGTTTGGTCACACATCTGAAAGTCGGGACATTTCGCTGTCCCGACTAGGTCAAGTCGGGACACGAGACATTTCCCTCGAAATCGGGACTGTCCCGACAAAGTCGGGACGGGTGGCAACCCTATACATATCAGAGTGCATTGGCTAGGGAACAGGGAAGACCCAAAAGGGGCACAAGCCCCGCTTAATTAGGGTCACCCCTTTTAACAATAATCATTTATGGCTGGTTAGTCAGTTGAAAGAAAGAAAGGTTCAACTCAATAATGTTCTTAACTAAATAAAACTAAAAACTAAAATAAAATAATAAGAAAGAATGCCGGTGTCACGAAATAGAGTATCCCCCATACATGAGCGAACTGGAGTATTCGGTTTAGTTTGCATTTTTGGCCATTTCTAAGTGTATTCAGTCGTACTGTTTGGATTTATTGTACACGTAAAATATTTTAAGTTGCGTATCTTTAGTTTGTACGTCGACCTGAAATTAATTTACTTCGTTTTTGGTGATTTTGACTGGATTTTCGTCGAGGCTATCGTGACGTGTATGACGATGGGGATAGAATGGTTTATCCCCCCGTATACTGTAAACCGGTTTATTCCATCCGGGGGATAATAAATTCATTCATCCCCCCCCCGGATAGTCTTAGGACGGATACTCTATTTCGTGATACCGGCTCGGACGTCGCCCGGACGAACAAGGTCTGCATCCGCTGTCGGAGGGAGACAAATGGAGACGGAGGGTGAAACATGTGCTTGACACCAACGGGCACTGAGCCCATGGACCGCAATGATGATGATGATGATGATGATGATGATGACGATGACGATGACGATGACGATGATGATGATGATAAAACGTCTTTTTCAATGCTTAGAATCGCCAAATTACTCATTCGGCTTTGGCTCGATCACTTCGTGAATACGTCAGAATCAGCTTCAGCTTTCTAAATGTTGGGTTTTACTAAAAACGTGCATGTATATCCAGCGATTAAATAAAAATTACTTGTGCATTACACAAAGAACATGCTTTTGGCAATACACCAGTGACGCCATCAAACAATTAGGCTAATCTATTGACAACGAGGAAACTTGCGGAAAAACTTTTTCTTCTTCTGAAACGACAAGATAATACAGCGGATTCTTGGTTTCTCATTATTCTCAGTACCGTAGTGAGGGGTGTACCAGCGATGCCATGGAACAGGGCGCAATTCTGGAGGGGGCGCGCAAATTTTTAGACTAGTTACTTTATCGTGAAATATGATTATATGAAATAGCAACCATACATGAAGAAATATAATAAAATGAAATAGCAAGTAATGGTTTTATATATAATATTAACAGATAGATACCTATGCAGGCCTATTTAAAATTGTCGTCGACTCGTCTGAAAATATTAGTAAATAGCCGTTCAGAACTGTTACATTACATTACAATGCTTCGTAGGCCTATGTCTATATACTTTAATTTGTTTTATCTAGGCTGTGTTCTCAGAAATTTGCATAATTTACGTCGTTATTGGTTAAGTTGATATTTGAGGAAGGGTGCGCTGTGGGCGCTAGTTTTACGTTTGGCATAGGGCGCAATTATAGCTTGCTATGTCGCTGACTATATTCTTGCCACATTTAAAACTGAAAATCAAACTGCGCTTATTTTAAATTTAATATATTGAATTATTGAATTTAATAATACAATTTCTGTCACATAGTACTTAACACTCAAAGCTAAGTTTGCGCCCGGGGGCGGCCGCACCCCTGCTCCCTCGTTACGCCACTGTGTGTAGGTGACGCTGCAATGAAGTTTAAACCGTCGTACATATTAAAATATACGCGTAATGAAAGTCGGTAGGTGGCGCTGTTATCAACTTTAAACCGTCGCGTAGGTTCAAATTTCCGTGTGGCGAAATTTGCGCTGCGCGATAGTATATTGCCCTGTATAGGCCCGCGGGTCGCTGGACATGCGATTTTAAGTGGAGCGTCCGACCTCCCTAAACTTAACCGTCTTAGGACGGGCAAACATCTAGTAATAGAATAATAGTCTTCGTTTTCTTGATTTGAAACCAGTATGGTTACAACCCATAGAACGATCATATGAATCGAATTTAACTGTATGGCAGCCATGCAAGGCGCCCGTCTGTCTCACTGCTTGTTTTCTTTATTTAAACTGAAGTATGGTTACAACCCATAGTACGAATGGATGATCACAGGAGTCGAATTTAACTGTATGGCAGCCATGTAAGGCGCCCGTTTGTCTTACTGCTGTTTTTTGGCCAGCGCCATCTTGCAAATGAAAGGCTGAGTCGACGTTTGCGATGGTAGCGGAGTCGATTCCGCGTCCATGTTGAACTTCTGCTCTTCGTGCCGCAGTGTTAACCGTTCACATCAATGGTCACTTTGATCATCGAAACATTCTTCATAGATCTTCTCGCAGTATCTCCACTTCTTTATCACACACTGCTCTACGTAGTTTTGTATTCTCTGCAAACTTATAAATTTGTGATAAAATCTCTCTATGTATGTCATGAATAAGGACCATGAACAGCAGTAGCCGAAATACTGATCCTTGTGGCGTTAAATTTAATACTGTCGTCCATCTACAATATTTGTTACCTATGTTTACCTTTTGTCTTTTCTACCTGGTAGCCAGCCAGCTTTGAATACATGTTAGTAGCTGCCATCTAATCCTGTATGCTTGCAACTTTGTGACCATCCTTACAATAGATACTTTGTTTGAAATATCAGTATTACAAATTTCGGTTAATCATTTACCGGTTTCCCCCTCATCTATGCTCTCATGATAGACTTCCTCAAAGAACTCTAATAGATTTGTCAAACACGAGCGACCTTTGGTGATCCATATTGACTGCCTTTCATGCTCATAAAGTGCTCAAATATACTATCCTTAACAAATCCATATATGACACAACACTGTTTAAACTGACTGGTCTGCAGCACAATCTCTTCTATGTTCCCTTTAAAAGTATGTGAGCATCTCTTCGTTCCAGTTGCACATTTCCAGTCTGTATTGATGTTTCTTACCTCATGTACGAATTTCGGATGTCATGGACTCTTGTCAGGTTTTAACTGCTTCGGTTATTCCTCCACATTTTTCTTAGTTAACAGTATCTGTGTTAATCCCTTCCACTGTCTAAAAATGTATTCTTAATTTCGAGGATGTTTCATAATTCTTTCAACGTAAACACTGAGCTCAAATATTTATTGAGTGCTTTAGCAGTTTCCACATCATCCACGAACACTTATCCATTTCCCTCTTTTTCTCAAGGGGTCTATCCTTTCTTTCGTATTTGCTTGCATCTATCGTAATTGTAGAAGCTCTTGCTGTCCTCTTTTACATCTATCGGTAACTTCTGCTCAATGTTTTTTTTATATTGATTTCCTGCGCTACACTTTCATAATCGAGTCCATTCTCCAGCTTTTGAAAAGTCTTCAAAACTATGTTCTTTAGCTTTCTATTCTTTAACTTCGCATGTTGCCCAACATCTCCTTTTAATGGCTCTTTTGTCCTTGGGGATGTTTTCCTCTATCCTTTGCTATCCTCTCCCCCGCCGACTGCTGCATTGGACACGGCAGGGAGCGTCCTTTGTGTTACCCGCTCCTCAGCGGCGACGTTCCTTTGTGTTACCCTGCCTTCGGCGCCAGGGCTCATCTTAAAGGTGTATAAATAGAGCCATGTAAGAGAAGATAAATAAACTCCGCCACTACCCTACCTGTGGTAGTGCCAGTCCCAAGCCTGAAGAAAGGAGGAGGGCGACACTAATCATCTTTGTCGCAGTGTCGTAACCAACAGAAGATAAATAGATTCCCGATATTGTCTACAGAAGAATCCTGAGACTGGCGGACTCGTCGAGTCTGTATGCAACCGAATTGACGGGATGCCACCGATTGAATCGGCGACAACCGAACGTACACGAGAGACAGGTTCGTCATCTTCACTGATTCCCTCAGCGCTGCGGAGTCGGTGAAAGCACAGCGGTCTGACTGGAGACCGACGATGATGGACAACATCAACAGACTTGGCCCGAGCAACGTCACGGTTGTCTGGATCCCGAGTCGCGTGGGTATCCGTGGAAATGAAGAGGCTGACACAGAGGCTAAAGATAGACTCCACCTGCGGATATTCAACTCCACTACGTATATCAAGAGAAAGGAGATAATCATGAAACTCCAACAGTACGTAGTTGGAAAGTGGCAGACGGAGTACACCGACATGTGAACCTTCTACAAGAAGACCGAGCCGCTCGTGTCAACCAAAATCAAGTACATGGATACTCCGCGGGAGCAAGAGGTCCAGATTACGCGTGCTGCTCAACCAGTGGTTTCACAAGATCACTTCCATCCTGACGGAAACTGCGAGGAGTGCGACGTCCCGGACACCATCGACTACCTCCTCTTGTAATGCACACGGAAGAACCTCAGCCGAATCATCCGCAACAAGTGCCAAGAACTCAAGTGCCTGCACCACAAAGAACATCCTCCAGATCACGGGTCTGCAGAGGGAGGTGGTTAGACTTATTGATGAGATCAACGATGGTGAGATTCTGTAGGAGAAGCGGACTTGCTCTTCTTCTACCAAAGCAGTAGGTTTATGTGTATCACTTTGGCATTATTGCATAAATATAGTTATGCACATATGAGAAATGTTTCATAACGTAACCTTGTGTAAGTACATTGTGTATATAAGAATTTACATGTGTAGTTTCAAAACTCAAGAAACACAAAAATATAAAAAAATACGTATAAACAAATATTTCTCATTAATGTAAATATATTTGGGTATATTTCACAACCGGAGGCAAATTAGATAAAGTTCCGTCTTCTCCTTTCGACGGCTTACACAAAGCGTAAAATTATAATTTTTTTTATTTTTAAATACATCATAGGGCATAAGTTAGTTATAAACAATTATTTCTCTTATATTATTTAGATGATTAGTATGAGAAAAAATGTATAAAGTTCAATTTTAACGCGAAATTGCATTGTCCTTTCAATTCAACGTTACGTTAGGGTAACAGCTGAAGCGCTGAACTGATGCTTTATAATTTTTAGATCATTAACTTACATATATCCATTGCTCCATATGGTTTTTATTAACTTATTAACGAACTAAATAATTACAAAATAAATAAAACCCTCTGTCTTCAAATATTGCTTACAACTCCGTTACGAATGGGTTTCTGTCATCTGTGGAATAAATTGAAAACTCAATTTTTTTAATTGACATCAATAGCAGGGAACATTTCTGCATTGATTTTCTTCTTCTTCTTTAAGTAAAAAAAAAGAGAAGATTTTACCAACAAGAAATCAATATGGAATGGATGTTTGCTTCTGTTGACAATTTTCGAAAAATTTTCCGGTAATGTTATAGTATAACAAAGATTTACAACTCCGCGACTGTAATTATTGCATTTTGGGTATACATATAATTTTTTTCTTTCAAAAATAATATTGAAACTGACAGCCTGGCCACTATGAACTAACTATTTTTTATATCTTAACTCGCCCGGTAAGCGTGGAGACCTAATTATGAATATTTTACAACTCCGTTACTACAACTCCGTTACTTTATTTGCTTATTTTATCTGCTGCCTCCGAAGTCTAATGAGTCAAGTCGATCGATTATCAGCCGAAGTCGATAGGCTATCCGGCCAAGTTTCCAGAGGGTCGGATGTGTCAAAGTGGCTGTTAAGGTGGGTGTCGTTTAGGTCGAGAATTGGAAGGTGTATATAAGAATTCTCGAAGAGGTGAGACTTTAGTTTTGAGTATGTATGTATGTATGTATGTATGTATGAGCAATTGATATAGCGCCCCTTCAAGATTTCTACTCAGAGGCGCTCCCGACTACAGCGCGATCACTGAATCGGAGTTTTCACGCCGAAACGCATGAGCAATTGCGAGTGAAGGATTTGCCTGGACTCCCTAGGTGCAAAATTTATATAGCGCCTCTTGAAGTGGATTCGAACGTATGCAGCGGCCGAATTGTTAGCTAAACAGTATGATAGCATTCCAACAATTCGCTTGCTTCTCTGACTCAGTTGTTTTCTTTGCTCAGGCTGTCGTTCGAAGTTGTCAACGAGGTCAACCATCTTCGAAATTGCGCAACTGTTACTCATAGAAAATCAACTCAATCAAACAATCAATCATAAAATTTATATAGCGCCTCTTCAAGGGCTCTACTCAGAGGCGCTAACATTAATGGCTGCCTCAGGGCTAGCTCAAGGGACTGCTGTTCTTCTTCTTATTCATTCTGAGGGATTGTTGTGTCGTACCTGAAAGCCGAATGAAGAACCTGTAATTGAAATTGTAATTGTAACCGAACATTTATATAGCGCCGCTCATAAATCAGCAGCGCTCTCGACCTGCGTCAGTGCCTGCGTCAGCGAACAATAAAGTCTTAAGGCGTCTCCGCAACTGGAAAGGTGAAAGGGCTAGTAACTCAATGCCAAGAGACTGAGGAAGAGAGTTCCAAGCTGATGGGCCAACACGGGCAAAGTACCTAGAGTGAGCCGTAGCACAGCGCATGCGAGGGACAACCATATGGCCACGGGTCGCAAAGAGACCCTCGCAGGATACGAAGGTGCAAAAGGACTTCAGGTAGGATGGTGCCACCCCAGTAAGGCAGTTACGCATGAGGGAAATGATTTTGAACTGTACCTGCGGTTGAATAGGGAGCCAGTGAAGGTTATCCCGAATACAGCCTGAGATATGGGCAAACTTTGGAATGTCGCCTATAAGCCGAGCAGCTGCATCAAGAATAGACTGGAGTTTGTGAGTATTAGAGGAGAAGAGACCAATGTATGCACCATTCCAAAAGTCCACCCGAGTGCAGATCAAGGCGTGGACCAGGGTAGTAATCGCATGCAGTGAAAGAGATATGCGAATGACGCAGGTGGTAGAAGCAAGATCAAGTAATCGGTATACATCTTCGCTTTGTGCATACTTTATACGAAAGACTACGACGGAATTAGCAGATTAGTCGATTAAAAGACTGAAACGTAATGTTGACACTGAAGGATCTTGCCACTGCTGACTACGAAATCGAAAGCTAACGCAGGCTCGATATCAGACGATTGGAGAAAATCCAGCATCAGCACAAGCTCTGTATCCGCTCTCAGTCTAATAGCGCTGGAGTAAACACTGTCCCTCGGAAATAAGTAATGTTTAGAATAGAAATTGGAAAATTGACGTAATCGCAGATGACTTTTGATGGTTGTTTGTTGATTATTAATTGTGCGAGGTTGTGCGTTGACTTTGACTGAATCAGTGTTAAATTTCATTTGTGCCTTGTAGTCGCATTATCATAATCTGCTTGTATTAATCAAACACTACTTAAAGAATGTCTAGTAGTCCTTTGATTGAGTATGAACAGAATTTTGATGATGATGAGGAAGGACAGGTAATGACAGCACCTTCAGATATACAGTCTGATTCGGCTCTAGACCTTTTAATGGCGAAACTAGATGCAGTGTCCACTAATCTATAACGGGTATTAAAGACTGTATCCCTTGTCTGGATCGGATAATAATGAATGTCTCTTCTATTCTGGAGCAGAGTCTAAGTGGTCTTTCATCCAATATCGACGAGATACAGGATTTGAACCGAAGGTAATTGCAAGCGGAACGAACTCTGTATGCGCTTGTTGTAACGACGACCGAGCAGGTGGACATATGGTTGGTGGAACAGGAAGTCGAATCAAAGCGCTGTGGGTTTTGATACAGACCCTGGTCGAAATCGGCTACCCATTATAACATAAGACAATATCGCGCCTGACCCGTTTGGCCATCTATGAATGCCATCGTTCATCACCATATAATAATAATAATAATAATATCTTTTCTTTAATAAGCGCCTGACAAACGCACTGCGCTGTACATTTACATGTTATGCAATTTAAATCTTAACTACTAACAGAACAGACAGCTTGCAATACAACGGCGCTAATAGCAGCCTACAAACATATCCGCCCAACGGGGGCTCGAACTCGGTACCTCTCGGTCTGTGTGCCAGATGTTATCCAATGCGCCACGGCCCCCGTGGCGCATTGCTACTCACTTCCTCTCGTACGTCAACATATAGATCAAATAGGCCCAGTTTGTTTCAAGGCCTCTCGATGATGCGCTATATTACTCTCATCTATCGCAATCGCAGCTGAGTATTCACTTCGGAACTTTCCTGTTCGATATTACTCTGACAATTGCTGCTTCGACGGATCAATGTCATTTAATTTCCCTTGTTCCCGACGAAACTGATCGTTCCTATCGACAAAACTTCACTCTAATTCGACCGATCAGAAGAATGAATTCCGGTCCTGTCCAACGCAGAGCATACTAAGTTCACAACCGTCAGCCTGATCACTGCCACGTCGGCTCGTCGCTTTGCACACCTCAACTTCGCACGCGGTGATTTCACAGTCCGTTGAGATTTTTAATTGAACCAATCACCGCCTACCGCACCACTTCGTTTAATCCAGAAATTGTGATATAGCCCTGAACCTTATCTACATATTCAATCGTTATGACACTGACCACAAATGCTGGCTCACTCATAATTATAGGCCTACGCATATAATTGCATACATAATTATTTGCATATTTCCATCATGTCTTAACACAACATTACAACATAACATTACCATATTATACTTATTACAGGATCATAGTGTGTGGTTAATGGGACATCGCAACACACCACCAGAGCTGTCAGTCTCCAAGTTCAGAAGAGTCCCAAAAATGTTTGTGCCTAGGGCCCCGCTTTCTGTAAACGCGCCTCTGACTGACACTATGATATGCAAACACATACATTAATATACATGAACGTCAGGTTCCACTGCTCGGCTTCTCTCGTTCACATTATTAAACATATAGGCCTAAACTGCTCGCAGTGCTCGAGCTGCAGTATCTTCGACTATACAAATTACACTTGACGATGACAAATATGAGAATGGAATGAAGCTGTGACACATTTCGCATGATTATAGCAAAATGTTTTTGTGACAGCTGCTGCATATTAGAGTCGGATTCAATAATTCTTTCACATACCGTCGTTGATTTATTGATCATTGCGAATGTATAATTGTGGACATCAGTTACATTTGCCTGCGATATTGATTGCGTCACAAAGTCCATCTGTAATATGTAGAGATTATCTGAGAAGATTTCGCTCATATTTTTATCCGAGTTAGCAACATTCGTCAAAAGCACATCGATGTTCATCAGGAATCTGTAACAGTTAATAATTATACAAGCTCTTCTAATTCATATATTTACTCCATTTGAGTATATACCATTCGCATTCAACTCGTTTATGCATTGCTAATACAAAGAACTTAGTCACTTGAATGGTGAATATTCTGGGTGTTGAGCTTACAGCGAAATTTGGGTTATCCAGCCACATTAAACGTTTGATCATAAAGGCAAAGCAGTCCTTTTATGCACTTCGGATCCTGAGGTCGCATGGGTTCTCTGGGGACAGATTATTTGATGTAGTTCGCGCCACTACGGTTGGTATGATGCTGTATTGCTCGCCTGTGTGGTGGGGCTTTTCGAGAGTGCAGGAACGGGAGGCCATTAAGGGCCCGAAGGTTGGTACACCAGAGGTACTTACCTTTATCTTCTCTCTCGTTGGAGACTCTCTGCAGCAATGCGGATACTAGACTCTTTGCCTGTATTCTGCACAATCCTTGTCATGTATTGCATAAATTGTTACCGCATCCCTGCTGCCACGGTCCCAAATTGTTACCCCATGTTTGACAACCTGACTCAGAAATGCTTCCTTGCCTGCTGCCAATAAACGGTTTCCTAGATCTGAGCTTCCCTTCATGTTTGCAACTAGCCCTAGCTCGTCTCAATATGTTTCCCTGATTGTAAGATCTCTCGTTCAATTCATTTTGTTTATATTTGTTTGAATGTATTAATCTTGCCATGTACAGTGCTGTGCGTTTGCCCTGTACAGCTTCTGAATAAACGATATACTTACTTACTTACTTACTTTCTTGTGAGTGAAACCGAGTTCCTTTTGCTTCTGTTTGTCTTAACCGGAGTTTAAGAATTACACATAAGCAATTTGGAAGTTGAGTCACAACTATGTCTATATGAAAAATATGTATCAACTACATATTCTTCATTCTCTTTAGAATGTAGAATACAGTAAGAAAGAAACTCATTTCCGGTTTTAGGGCCTTGATTTTGCATTTACATAAATCATAAGGTCATGGACACAAAGTTGTGCATGACTGGACCTGTCGTTTACTTCCCAGTTTGCAACGGTAGTAACTACTTGGAGATTAAGACACACGAGCGTTGACAGCTTATAGTCGATACAGAGATCCCGCTGAGCAGGCTCGATGCTGCAATCGCTGGATTACATATCAAGTGCGCTATTAAATATATCACCATATATCGCCGGTCTTGGATACGAGCAGGTGGCACAATACTTAGGGGGATGTCCCTTTACAGGGGGGACGGATGCCCCCCAAAACTTGAGGTGGGCGGACGGAGCTGCTTATATCCCCTCCAATATTTCTGAAATATTTCATGAATATAATAGTAATAACTACGAGTGACAGCTGGTTCTTATGAGCACTCAAATAATAGAGCAATTTTGTTCAGATGACAGCTTAAAATGCTACCATTACAGTGTGGAAATTCAAACAATTTTAGTGACTGGGGGATGGGTCACATCCCCTCCCCAAACCCCTCCCCTAAACTCAAACACGACTCAAACTACATGTTAGCTAAGAGTGACAGCTGGTTCTTATCAGCACTCAAATAGGTAAAGCAATTTTGTTCAGATGACCGCTTTAAAACGCTACCATTGCAGTGTGGAAATTCAAAAAAATTTAGATAGGGGAGGGTCACATCCCCAACCCCAAACTCAAACACGACTCAAACTACATATATTAGCTAAGAGTGACAGCTGGTTCTTATCAGCACTCAAATAATAAAGCAATTTTGTGTTCAGATGACAGCTTAAAATGCTACCATTACAGTGTGGAAATTCAAAAAAAGATTAGATAGGGGCGAAGGGGTCACATCCCCTCCCCAAACTCAAACACGACTCAAACTACATATGTTAGCTAAGAGTGACAGCTGGTTCTTATCAGCACTCAAATAATAAAGCAATTTTTGTTCAGATGACAGCTTAAAATGCTACCATTACAGTGTGGAAATTCAAAAAAATTGATCTATGGGGAGAAGGCACATCCCCTCCCCAAACCGTGTCCTCCCCTACTCGGCGCTGCGCGCCTCGCCGATCGTCCTTCGGCCGCTCCTTCGCCGGTCCCCCTGTGGAACACCCAAGACCAAGTTTCCGCCTTAACGGATACGAGTACGCTTTAGTGGCACAATACATTATAAAGATGTCCCTTTAAAATTATGATAAGGATAACGGTGGATAAGTTGAGCGGAAGTAGTGGCGGGCAATTATGATAAGGATAACGGTGGATAAGTTGAGCGGAAGTAGTGGCGGGCTCGTTTTTGGTAGTAAGTATAGCAGCACCTCTTGGACTGTCCACAAATCGTAATCGTAATCGTAAACTCTACAGCGCCCACAAAAGCGAAATCGCGGGAACCAGCTAATTCAAAGGCGCTCAACCAAAACAGAATAGATAGGCAGGGGGTCAAAATCCAAAGAGTCACTCAGGTAGACAGGCAGGCGGCTAAGGTGGATGGTGTTTGGTGTTGAGACGACGAGGTAGACAGGGAGAATGTTGGATTCAGGATAGGATTTATCAAAAAGCAATGTTTTAAGTTTCGAGTGAAAGACCTGATTAACTCTAGCGAGAGGTGGAATTTACAACATATCAATGACTTCGTAGGAATGGGTCGTAGTGCTGGCGGAAGTTTGTTCCAAAGAGGTGGAACAGCTATGGCTATGGAGCGATCTGCAAATTTTCGAGTGATAAGGTGATGGATAGTGCGGAGCAGTGTTAGGGAGGAGGAGAAGCGGGTTGGACGAAGTGGCTAAATCGTGAACAACTGACGGAGGTAGGAGGACTGGGAGGATTGAACATGTGTTGTACCACCCAGTGATATGACTTTTCATATCTATATTCGTTCAGGAATTTTGAGCCAGTGGAGTGATTTGAGGACAGGAGTGATGTGATGGTGTTTGGGGTTTTGGTGACAGCACGGGCGAGGGCATTCTGAATAGCTTGGAGGCGGTTTATTTGGGTCATGTCTATGTTTAGTAAAACAGAATTGCAGTATTCTAATTTAGCGTGAACAATAGATGTAGCGACTGTTGATGTAGTTTTGAAGCCGAGCATAGGGCGGATTCTACGAAGGTCACGGATATGCATAAAGCAAGAGCGAGAAAGATGGGTGGGTGATATGATCGGCGAAGCTGAGGTTTTGGTAAAAAATCACACCAAGATTGCGGACAGGAGAATTTGCACTTTTGCAGTGAATATGTGGGTAGGTGCAGAGTCAAGGTTGATGGAAATAGATGGATCTGGGATTTTCTTGAGTTGCCGTCACGGAGCATAAATTCAGTTTTAGAGGGGTTCAGGCACAGGAGATTTGATGTCATCTAGGAGGAGATTTGGGTAACTACATGGAGAAGATGATCTATGGAGTCGGAGAAGCTGCTTGGAGAGAATTAGATGAATAATTGCGTGTCGTCAGCGTATAGGTGATGGTCAACCGAGGATGCTTTGATGAGTGAGCTGAGTGGAGTAGTGTAAAGGATGAACAATAGGGGCCCGAGAACAGAACCTTGTGGAACACCACTGGTGAGAGGACAACCTACTATTCGGCCGATTCAACTGGCAATCGTGATGCCGATACGGAGTGACTTCCAGGTCAATGACAACAAAGACATACCCAGCTTGATCCACGACCGAATGATCGCCGAGTGATCGCAAATTAAGAGGAGACTTAGGAGGAGAATATTATGGAATAATATTAGAGCAGGTGGAAAGAAGCACATAGCCATGATGAATTGCGCCACTTGAACTATGAACCTTTACGTCAACATACATTTATTTTTGCTTATATTTGAAGTAAAAGTGACTGAATTAACTCTAGCGTCAGCAGAACCTGTTGCGCACCTCTACAACATATCAATTATCTTCTCCAACGTTCCGCCTCAATGGAAAGTCAGTACTATTAGGCCAGTGCCAGAGATTTCTCATCCATGTGAAGCTACCGACTTTCGCCCAATCTCGGTTACACAAATTCTTTGCCGGTTATTGGAGAAATTTATAGTGCACCGTTTCTTCTACCCAATTCTGCTCGAACCCCGTCTTAATCAAGATTTCGTGGATCAATACGCTTTCCGACCTCAGCTGCTCTAGTCGCCTTGACCGACAAGGCGACAACCTTGCGGATCTACTTAGAGACAATCAATTCGTACATCTAATTGTCCTAGATTTAACAAAGTCTTCGACACAGTGAGGCACTCTTACCTAACTGAACAGCAGTGCCTATCTTCAGATCGGGATCATGAAACCAAATACAATGGTATTTTCCACCATTGTTAACATCAACGCTAGTCCTGTTCAGGGGTGGGGTCTAATCCCAGCCAATTTTATTTAAACAATTTTAAGATAACAACTTCGGCCCAACCCGAAATAGGCTTATATTTGCTTATATTTTATGTGCAGATGATACTTATCTGCTGGTACCCTCATTAGCAAACGAACTCGACCACTGGACGGAAACATGTAGTCTTAAACTAAGTAAGAAAAACCTTCCATTATAAATAAAAAAGTGTAGATTATTTACAAGAGGTCGGCAACGGTCGTGCGATCGCCTAGGGGGCGTGCAGGACATGACATTGTTCCCGACGTCACCCCAGGATTCCAGCCTTTCTCTGTGGTCCTGATGAACTTGGGCCACTTAGGCTACTGCATAGTTTACTTTCACCAAAAAAGCCCATCAATTTTATACACCCTGCAACCGCGATCGCACGACCGTTGCCGACGTCTTGTAAATAATCTACACTGTACTCATATTGGCAGTTGATTGTTATTAAGACATTATGCACACTACACTACTAGAGTACGGATGTGCAATTGGTTCAATAAAGAATCTACCTACTTACTTACTTACTTTTTAATTACTCTCACAAGCTCATAATTAATGCGACCTTCAATACTAACTTATCGGCTGTGTGGTTGGCGTCGTTGCTTGCAAGCATAGCAGTTGCGTTCACTTCGAACACGTTACTGACAACCATTGTACAGAGCTCGGCTGTCTGTGCACGACAGAAACACGTTAAACACCAGTTAAGTAACAGGTTTGTAATTGTAGTGTAAAACATGACAGAGTTAGGTCGTATGTTACACAAATTACCACATTGAGCGAACGTTAAAGCCAAGATGGTAAATTGTTCGAAGAATGGCAAGTTCATTGGTAGCCGGTGCTACAAAGTCTACATATAATGCATAAGACTGCGTCGGTGATTTTCTTGACAACAGATGTTATGTTGCTGGAATCTTTATAGTTCATTTCTGAAGGATTACAGGATAAGCGCGTGGAAATTCGGATCCGAACTCTCCGTTTTTAGTTGTTGCCAACCAGAGGTGCAAAAAACCAAACTTTTTTAAAAATGAAAAGTTGTTTTTTTTTTTTTTTTTGTTTTTTATGTTTTTGTTTGTTTTTGTTTTGTTTTTGTTTTTGAGATTTCCTACTTCGGATCATAAACTCATAAAAATGCCATGATACCGTTCAAATTAATCAGATGCATATAAATGAAATTAACTAGAACAGTATACCGAAGAATGTCATAAAACGAAGTTAACAAAGACCATACAACAATTGCCAAGAGAGTTGAAGAGACGCCATTTTTGGCATTTATAATTTCAAAATTTGTAAAAAACCAAAAAACCAAAATTTGCGGTTTTTTCGATTTTTGTTTTTTTTTAAACCAAAAAAACCAAAAACCACGTAGGCGTTGTTAAAATCGTCCAAACCAGAATATTCCTTCCATGCGCTTGACTTGACAAGCATAACAGAAGCGGACTCGGATCCAATATAACCACGAATAGACGAGCCATTTGCAATCACACGTCTGGCGTCTTAAAATCCAATAAAAGTGCACATTCTTTCCGAGCAAAACTAACTTGGCGTTGACCGGATGTTCCGCCGGCGAGATCCCGAAACCTTGATATAACGTTTCTTAATTACCTCACAAAAGTGCTGCCTGTAAAAATGATGCTAAAGTCATTTAGAACAATTAAAAAATTATCACAATAGTAGATAACGCGGGAGCTCGCTACTTGTGGATAGAAGGCGAGCTCCTGCGGACACGCAAAATCAACCGCCTAATAACAGAATGCGCCTTAGAATACTCCGCTCGAACTGACAACAAAAGGTCGCGACTAGAGGACTAATACTAGAAAGACACGACTTGTTAAAGAATGATGGACTGACAATGGCAAAGCTTCCTTGTTGCTAGATTGACATGTTCTAACCATTGTGATTCGAACTAGTCGATTAGTCCTTTAGCGGAATTGTACGCCACGACCCCGTCCGTGGGCAGTGGTGGCGGGCCTTGCCCTTGAGTGCATTGGAGGGGGGACTGCTGGGTCCCCCGTGACCCGCCTGGAGGGGGACCTGCCTAGAGTCCCCCGGGACCGCCTGGAGAAGACCTGCCTAGGGTCCCCCGGGAACGACCTTGGGACCCCGGGTCCTGCCTAGGGTCCCTCAGGACCTGCCCAGGGTCCCCCGGGACCGGCCTAGGGTCCTCCGGGACTGTCTTGCTATGTCAGCAGTACAGTATAGATAGCGCTGCTAAAGACACTCGTAGCTCAGTCGTTGTTAAGGAAGTAGTTGTAAATCAGTCGGCAAGAGTAGTCAGTTCGCTCAGTTGTTAAGCTCAGTTCAGTTGTTAAATCAGATGAGTTGCTTCTTGTCGGTTGAGTTTGACGTGTCAGTTGAATAATACAAGTGATTGTGTTGACTTGGCTCTTGTCGTCTTTTAAGTAAGTAAGTAAGTAAGTAAGTAAGAATGTTCTTTATTAAACGCAAGCAAACCCTCAGCGCTTTACATGCAAAGTCATAAATAATTTATGTACAAAGAAAACGACAATTAAAGAAAAATTAAGTCAACTAGAAAACATATGTCTAACTGTACAACATCCTAGCTAAGAAGCCACGCCTGGTAAGGGAATCAAATCTAGGGAGAACACGGTTATGTGAGCGTGGGCGCAGGTCATGACCAGTGCAATTGACAGGGGGAGAAGGTCGTGGAGGGTGTGGC
>JACEVL010000490.1:815000-1065000 GCA_020284085.1 Aporrectodea caliginosa | reverse complement strand
CTTTGCATTCTTCTTTGCATTCTTCTTCTTTGCATTCTTCTTCTTTGCATTCTTTTTCTTCTTCTTCTTTGCATTCTTCTTCTTTGCATTCTTCTTCTGTGCAGTCTTCTTATTCTTTGCATTCTTCTTCTTTGCAGTCTTCTTCTTTGCATTCTTCTTCTTTGCATTCTTCTTCTTCATTCTTTGTATTCTTTACATTATTTGCATTCTTTGCATTCTTTGCATTCTTCTTCTTCTTTGCATTCTTCTTCTTGTGCGCATTCTTTTTCGCATTCTTCTTTTTCGCATTCTTCTTGTTCGCATTCGTCTACTTTATCTAGATGGGTACGGTAGAAGCCGTTTAAATTAGTAGAGGAGTGTCTGCAGGTAAATCGAAGATGTTTTTGCAAAGGAATGATTGAAGAAAGATATGAGCAATGAGCATAGTAGTTATTTTTCCAGATAAGAAAATACAGAATGACTCAGCTGTTGAAGTAGATGGAACAGAGTGTGAAAGTGAAGTGGAGGTGTTCATGTTTTCAAGAAAAGCGATGATTTACTAATCTGAAATTAACTAATGAGTAGTAAAAAACCTCTTTTTACCAGTAGCCGGGAAGGTGGTAATATTTATTTGTGGTAACTTTTAAGAAGAGAGCACTTGAGGATCACGGGTTCGTTTGCAACTGCGCTCAAGGTCATTGCTTTACATTAATTTTGTTTAATGTAGCAAGAAGGTGTTACTTTGATGGTGTGACTTTCTGAGGTTTCTTCTATGATGCCTGACTATTGATGCTAATGTTTGTTACTAACAGCTAATGGAAAATATTATCATAACTATGTAATCTGCACCTTACCCGGTGGCACTTGGAGTAGTCTGGTTCAGTCCATAGAACAGCACCTGTATCAGTTGCATTGCACCATCTGAAAGCAAATGAAGTTGAAGCCCCTTTAGCCTGGCCATATGGGCAGGAAACAGATGCCACCGTCGAATGGGAAGTAACTGGCCAATCGAAAGTGCCGTAATCACTTGTAGTGATGTCGCTTTCACACATTCCTGCAAAAATAAGACCAACTTCATTAATTAAGTGACCATTTAGTTAAATTTTTTAATAGAAATTTCATAGCAGAGATATAGTTATATAGCTTGAACGAATATAATTTATAACCTGCTCCGTAATTCACATTAGTCTGGGTTCAGAAAACGTCACTTCATCGTTTAGCCGATTTCGGACAGGCATTGCACTCAACCTTGTCAAACGAGTGCAACCCACTGATGCAGTCAGTGTGCAAGTGCAACCCGTGGCGCAGTGCAGACTATTGCGCACATTGTCCCTGTCTATCCGCAAACTCAATGCAATGATGATATCGCTTATGATAACGCTTGTTGGACGCAAAAGCTAGAAGAAGATTTAATTCTAAGATGGTCTTTTTTTATATAATTACCAGTTGTCTTCATTTTTTAAATTCTACGTTCTGTTTTTAGTCCTTAAGTTATCATACTTAGTTTCCTAAGTTATCCTATATTGACCATTACCTGTGTAGGTTAGGTGTTCAATAATCGTAACACTAGCGTTCAAAAACTTAACGCCAGCGTTAACATTATAAACGCCCGGACGCGTTCTATTAGTGTTACAATTTGGCGTTTAAACATGTGTTCTAGTTGTGAACACTCGGCTTTAGAATGTAGTAGTTGGTGCAGGACTTGGCCGAGGTCCGTCAGGACAGCGCCAGAGGGGCGAGCGTCGGCATTGCTGTAGAGTCGTTCAAACGTTGGAAGTCCTCGGGGCAAGTAATGAAGGCGTATCAGTCGGCGTATGATTATTGTAGCCGTTCCTCGTTTGCTACCCGGCGAAGCTCCACAAGGCAGGGGAGGCGTGCAGCATCATGGTCAAGGTGGTGGCACGCACAACATCGTGGAGCTGAGGGCATCTATCATGTGCCGCATGAATTCGTAATGGACTAAAGGACTGAAGTGACTGACAACAAATGCGGTCGCTATGAGAATCAAAATTAACAGATCCTCATAGAGTAACTCCTACAATCGGGGACTAAGGTTAGGCCAGATACAGCGCTTTGTACAATAGTCTGACAAAGTATCATTTCTGGCCAATGGAGTGATGGTTGAGTGGTAATACACAGGACCGAAGAACCGAAGGACGCGGGTTCAATATCCGCCCGCACTATTAGGTTGAGTCAGCCTTCCACTCCCAACGGGGTCGATGATAAAATGATCAGCAGTAGGACTGATCGGCGCCTGACAGGCAGTTATAAAGTCAACTCTTCGTTCATTTGTTATCATCTGTTACTACTATTACATGTAATCATACTGCGGCTTGCCAGTTTCAAATGAATAAGCGACTATTATTACCACATTACTTCCTGTGAGTTTAAGTTGCATGTGGTAGTTGTATCGGAAGACGGGTCAGTTATGCACTCACCGTGGCACTATTTGAAGGTAGCAAATATGTAGCTATAGGAAGACGTATATAATTAACCTGTTGCTTCGTTCAATCGCTCTGAGTTTAGATATCGTTATAAACATTTTTACCGGGTCCAAGCCCTGTACGATACTGGAAGCGGTGCTTATTAAATTGTATACAGTATCACAGAATTCGGTACAATGCGGCTGATTATTAAGAAGGGCAATAATCCAATTATAAACACAGCCCGGTGTAGTAAGCTCTGTAAATTACTAAGCGAGGTAGGCTTGGCTGGTTATATCGAAGGCCTTTCATAAATCGATAGATGGACACATTAAGAGGGCGTTAAGCAGTTCAGACAGATGGGGGTTAGGGAAATTAGGCTGCCGAGGCAGAACCAGTTGGTCAGAATGGAAACTGATCAGCAAAGTATTTTATTAAGGGTTAGGATAGGGTCAAAGAATCGATTAACTAGACGTTTTCAACAGTATTATACAGAAGACGGATGTGACAGGAATCGAGGACTGGTGTAATGGTACTTTCTTTTAATTGGGAAGGAAGTCTATACAGCAGTCTATAATCAATTGGTTGAAGAAGTATGGAAGTGGTTTAGTGCTGCATCGCTCAAAACCGCATTGCAACACCATCAGGTCCGGTGGTTGCATGATTTGCCAAATCAAGCCGTTTACAAATCATGTAGTAGTGAAAAACCTCCTGGTTCTGGTCTGATCTACAGTAGTAGATTGTATGCGGTGGGTGTGCATGCTTGTCAGTGCAGGGCGCCAATCACGTCCTACCGATCAATTTACCAACTCCACACAGCGAATGGCTCCTACAATCGGGGACTGGTTAGGCCAGATACAGCGAATGGCAGGCTAGTCGGAAGGGTAGCGGGTATTCATTCCGCTACCCTTCCGCTCGATGTTCTGCTCTTCACGCCAGTTATGTCACCATTCATCTATAGTGCAGAGTACGATTAGCTAGAATTGCTAATCGATTAGAATTAGAATTAGCAAAGTCTTCTAGCTAATCGATTAGAATTATGCATTAGCAGCAGCTAATCGATTAGCAATTAGAATTAGATATCAATCTTAACTACTAACAGAACAGACAGCCTGCAATACACACATACACATTATGTGACCCAAGGGATCAAAATGAGTCGGATGTCTGCAATTTACATTCCTAGGACAAAATATGATCAGATGTCCCTTTTTCTTAATTTCAGATTTTAATGAAAATGAGTGAAAAACTTTATTTTTACATTTCTGAAGTCTCACATTTGATGAAATTCATTGTTTTAATGTGTATTTTTAGAATTTTGTACAGATAATACTTCCATTTGTTGTGAATATAATATTAAAATAAATGAAATTTATTTTAAAATAACACATAGTCATTCGTAACTTTGTCAAAAATAAGGTAGAACCAAACTTTTAGTGTCGTTTTAAAGCGAAAAATGTGGTCTTTAAGAATATCTAAAAGGCTCATATTCTAAAAACATTTACCGTAAATAGAAGCTGGATACCTAGCTAGATGCATGGATGAAACTAAGTTTTCATTCAATAGAAGTTGGATTGATGAAAATAATCTTTTCAGTAATTAGAAGGTGGATTCCTCAGAATATTTAGCACGTTCTAGCAAAACTATTAAGAAAGCGGCCTCTGTTGATCAGCCGTAATGGATAAATATAGGCCTACACTTGTAGACGAAATGTCGGTAGACGAAGTGTCTGTAGACGAACAGTCTGTAGACGAGTTGTCGTGGAACCATCCTCCCGCCATCGCAGAAAATATCCATCCTCGTCCGAGTTCTTGAACGAGATGCACAGACAAGCCGGCCAGAGTGGACGGATCGGCGATGGCGGGGTTGGTAAGCAGCGCTTTCCGTAAGACCTCACGATCCAATCGTGACATGCTTTGTAGGCTGCTATTAGCGCCGTGTATTGCAGGCTGTCTGTTCTGTTAGTAGTTAAGATTTATGTATTATGTAATTTGTTGTTTCAATTGCATAACATGTAAATGTACAGTGCAGTGCGTTTGTCAGGCGCTTCAATAAAGAAAAGATTATTAGGCCTATTATTATTATTATTAATCTACGCCATCCCCGGACCTGCCTGGCAATGCATGTTGGCGTATCGTGGATGAGGGGTCGTGGCGATGATCAGGCAGTGGTCGGAGATTGTGTTAGGATATATGTTAAGCGAGCAGTCATCACGGGTGTGGATGACGTTAAGCCAGCCTCCACACCAATGGGTTGTTCCAGCGACGTGCTGCGTAAGGCCGAATTGCTATGTGAGAGCAGAACGCGAGATTTCGCCGCATGAGAATTAAAGTGTTCTATTTACGTTTTTGTTTACTTTTGAGTTAAGTACACAGTCCGATGCAGAGTAATTTGTTCTATCTTCGTACAAAATTGCGACTGTTGAAATGGTGTATTTGCTGGAAAAAGAACAGAGGTATTTTATTCTATTTGCTTATTCTTACCAACTTATAGTATTCTATATATGTTAACCGCAACCAACCTAGAGATTTAATCACGTGGAAATTACAGAACACGCTGTTTATTGAATTTTATATACATTGTCCAGGATTATTTTGTTCTATTACGGTCACGTGGTCTGAACGGCAAATTGTGATTCGCACATCCATACAGAGCATTATAATAGTAAGCGTGATCCGTTACATAAGGAAATAAAAAAATTATTACATAAAGAGACAAAATGGAGAGAATAAGTCGAAAATAATGCACATATAGGGCATATGCAACGATAGCAAGTATGACAGACTTTGACAGTTAAAAATGATATTACAAAAATAGCTTTTTCTCTAGAATTATTATATAATGTACTTTTATAACTAGGCTAATTACAGCGACAGTCGTAATTCATTTAACTAATAATTATAATGTTCCATGTAATGACGAATCATGATAACATTTAATTGTATAGAGCTATTTCTGTAATATTTTGTTCTATTTGAACAAATTCCGAAAGTTGCCTTCAAATTATGTTTTTTTACGCCAGAGGCTTCAATCGTCGTGATTGTTTAAAGTTGCCGATGTCCACATAAATGTTTTCTAAACATTCATTTTCGATTTTGTCCCACCAAAGAGTTTTCAGTACTAAATTCTCAGCCACTAAACTTTCTTTTCCCATTTTCTCCGTTTCGCCAAAAGTGCGCATAGAACAGTCTACTTCTCAAGCGGCGATTTGTCGACAGAGCAGGATCTTCAAGATGGAAATTGAGGTAAACGGCTATAATCACTTGGGTGTTGTATAGTGCGAATTGTTCCAGTAGCATGGTGAATTCGTCGAAGAACGCTGGTGATGGAGGCGCCGAGCCCGGGCGATAGACGGCCAAGATGGTTGAGGCGCCGCAGGGCGACCTGACAGATGCAGCGAGGACCTCGAAGGTGGTTTGGGGATTAGGTATAGCGATCCTCCGTGTTGGCACGTCACTCGGTGGTAGGTGATGAATCCTCCTCCTTGGCAGTCCGTCTCCAGAGGATTCACCCTCGGACAGTCGACAGCCGGGTGGCGCCAGACGGCACACAGTTACGTCGGTCGATGCGTGGTGCCAGGATTCTGTTATCACAAGGAGATCCAGGCCACTTGAAAGTACAGCATATAGCAGACGGGACAGCGTAGTAGCTCGCACCACGTCGTAGAGCTTTCGGCCAGCTAGACAGGCAGGTAATAGACTGTGTTGAGCGAATGTAGTAGGTTCACGCAAATACTTATGTATTCGCTGTACTATACTCCACAAATAAACTCGCCAAAACAAGAATATGACGGTAAACCAACAGTAACATGGGAAGGTCTGGTTGTAAATCGAAAATAGAACGAAGCAAAGCGCAACGAAGATACTGGAAGAAACGATCGCACGATTAACGTATGCGAGTGGATAGATGCCATCAGGAAACCGCCATTCAACCAAGAGATGTCCTCCAGCGACGTTGCAGAATAGTGAGCCTGATTTGCAATTGTCTTTGGTTCCGTCTCTAGCGGGTATTCTATTCCGTCCTATTATATTCTATTAACTGATTTGTAAGGCGCCTCTCGCAGTATAACCTAGTCAGAGGCGCTTCCAGTCATCCAGTGCGAAGAACCATTAAAAAAGAAGTCTTGAAAGAACGGGCAGAAACAATAATGCTTCTAGATAAAATCACAGCACGAGTTTTATCAGAAAGGTCATTCCAGAGCTACTTAGCACTTGTATTCAAGTACAACTTGTGCTATAATCATTTTCTTTAGCAATAGGTCTCAGTCATTAGTACATTCCTAACCCTCTTATCTATTTTACTATTATTTTTGTCTAATCGATATCTAAACTGTTGATTTTGTAATCTTGTTGCGTTTGTGTCAACGAGTTTGTGAAATAAAGGCCTGGGTCTCCTTGTGATAACAGTAGTAGTATTAGTAGTAGTAGTAGTAGTAGTAGCAGCAGCAGCAGCAGCAGCAGCAGCTGCTGCAGCAGCCACAGCAGCAGCAGCAGCAGTAGTAGTATAATGCATCGAACGACGAATAGCGTACTTTATATCGTGACATGTGGAGTTGACTATTCTGAAGGTCCTATAACATGTCATTGCCGGACTTATCATCACCAGCGTTCTTCCCATGTTACGTCGGTACTATGTTATACTGCTAAGCGCCAATAAGTTGTTTAGAGTTTTTATACGGAATCGAACCCGAAAAGCATCATCTACCAAGCTTGTTACTGGTTGATAACCTGGTCGCATACAATCGACAGAGTTAAGTTAAAAGACCAATCGATAGACTGTACCGATAATGGAGCAGTCTTTTCCAAAGTATCCCTTTTTACAGAGGCATTCGAAGTAATTCACTCGGTCGATGCAAAGCCCACTGAATTGACACGGTCGAGAAGCACATTCGTCGATATTCGTCTCACAGCTCTTGCCTAGATAACAGAAACTTGCATAGTTAGTAAAATAACTCTGTAGAATGTTTATCTGAATTATATTACATTAGCAAAGTTTCAAAATTTAAAATCGATTGAGCTCCAAATCGCGGACTCGCCATGTTATAGTTTAGTTTTAGCTCCATTAAAGAAACCGAGTCCCTATTACATCTGTATTGTAACTCATTGTATCTAAGCGTCAACTGTATCATGTCGACAACAGCTTTACTGTATTCGACAAATGTATCGTCAACATTAAACATGCTATGAATGATGAATCTACAGATTGCACGTTAGCTAAAAGCCATCGCCAGAGCTCCTTTCCGGTGTGTCGTCGTTCCAATGACGTTTAGCCTACAGCTATTTGGTTACTTCTTCAGATCGTGTGCAACCCAGAGCTCAGTAGTTTCAGGTCAGCTTCCTCTGTTCTTGTTCATGTGTGGCGAGGGCGCCCTGCTGGTCTTTTTTCTTGCCGGAAATAATTGCTTGTAAGGCTCTGGCATAGTGCCTAGAAAGCCGGAATCTACTGGATTGAGCAATCGCCGACACTGGGATAATAATAATGATAATTAGTTACAATTTATATGGCGCTGTAACAAAGCAATGCCGTGATAAGGGCGCCTCACAGTCAACTAATGTGCCTCGTGCACCGGTATAATAAAGTGATGGTGGCATGAGCTGCGTAGGAAATTTGTAGGGCTCTTTATGAGCCACACCACCGCTGGAACGCATCGAGCTTCATCTCCAGGCAAGCGTCCAGGTCTCAGCGCTATACAGGAGGTGGGGCAGTGTGTGCGTCCGAGTGTCGTGTCTAGCCGACTTTTCGAATTGTTCGTGTTCCATATTCCTCTTTGAAGGGTGGCTATGCGATCCTGTGGGTATGCGACACCTAACGTTGGTCGGGGCCTCTGCCACCGTTATTTTCTATATGTGAAACCCGCGAACCAACTCTGCTTGGTTTAATCGCCAAATGCACATAACCTAATATTGGACAAGGGTCTACTGTACTCTGATTTTTGTTCACGCCCAATTGATTGTATATGCTTTATTTTCCTTACTCCAAACAGGATTTCAAACTTTTTTGCAAGGAGCGCCATATCGTCGGAGAAGTTCACATCTGTAGGCCAATCTGACGGTATGAGGTTTCACCGCTGCACGGTAGTAGTTGAATAAGTGCGGACATGAGAGCCAATTCCGAAGCACTGCGGAATTCCGAAGCACGGATATGAGAGCCAATTCCGAAGCACTGCGGATATGAGAGCCAGTTCCGAAGCACTGCGGATATGAGGGCCAATTCCGAAGCAAGGCCGGTATGGGAGCCAATTCCGAAGCAAGGCCGGTATGGGAGCCAATTCCTGAATCAAGGCCGGTATGGGAGCCAATTCCGAAGTAGTACTGGTATGGGAGCCAATTCCGAAGTAGTACTGGTATGGGAGCCAATTCCGAAGTAGTACTGGTATGAGAGCCAACCCGATATGAGAGCCAATTCGCCTATGGGGCATAGTTCAACTGAGCTCATCTTCAGCGTGAAACAGAAACCCACTAATTAAAAGCGGTGGGAGGGGCATTTCAAGGTTCGATCTTGGTAGGGCCAGTGCCACACACACACACACACACACACACACACACACACACACACACACACACACACACACACACACACTCACACACATAGCCTTGTTTCTACATGTCAAATCTCAGCATTTCAGTGTTTTTAGAGCTTTCACGCCACATGCAAACCTCAGCATTTTAGGACGTTTAATTTTCTAGACGTTTTGTAGAGTTAAGTTGAGCGTATACTTAGCAAACCTAGCATTATCGCCGTTATACGGAGATGTGTTTCGAGAGCTCGAGTGCACTTTTAGTTGAGTTGCATAGCAATTATCCGATTGTAAGCTTTTCACATCCAAAAATACTGACACGTACACAGCAAAGCTGACTCGGTCGGTATGAAGTTTTCTAAATTGAAATGAGGCTGAATTGAGCGTTAAAATGACGTCCTTCTAAGATACAGAGTGAACTTGCTGTTTTTTCAAAGAGACAATCACTCCTGTATGCAGAGGCTATGAAGCGCTTTCTAGCTATGGCGATGCTGAGGCTGAGGTGACTCTCATTTTAGAAGACTATGCGTTTCTCATTGTAGAGAAGGTGACAGCGAGGCTAAGAAGCAGAGAGAGGCAGAGAGGCGCAGAGCTCGCGTTTTCTCTAGACGTGAGGAGGCTGAGTCAACGTGTAATTTTGAAAGACGGCAGAGAACTATTGGTATTCAACTTTGCAAGACACGCGGTTGACTTTTCGCCTTTAAAGCAAGCTGAGTTTTCTGAACGTCTCGTTTGCATCTTTAAAAATTTCCGAGCTGATGTTTTCCAAATTTTTAATCATCAGGTTTGCATCTTTTAGATTTCAGACGTTGTGGTTTTCCAAATTTTAATTTTCTGAACTTCTCGTTTGCATCTTTAAAAATTTCGGAGCTGGTGGTTTTCCAAATTTTTAATCATCAGGTTTGCATCTTTTAGATTTCAGACGTTGTGGTTTTCCAAATTTTAATTTTCTGAACTTCTCGTTTGCAACATTAAAAATTTCGGAGCTGGTGGTTTTCCAAATTTTTAATCATCAGGTTTGCATCTTTTATATTTCAGACGTTGTGGTTTTCCAAATTTAAAATTTCTGAACTTCTTCATTGCAACTTTAAAATTTCTGAACTTCTCCTTTGCAAATTTAAAATTTCTGAACTTCTCCTTTGCAAATTTAAAATTTCTGAACTTCTTCATTGCAACTTTAAAATTTGAGATCTTCTCGTCGACAAATTTAAAATTTCTGAACTTCATTGCGACTTTAAAATTTGAGAACTTCTTGTTTGCAAATTTAAAATTTCAGAAGTCGTGGTTTTCAATCCTTTAGATTTCTGAAGTTGTGGTTTCCTCCAACGTTAAAATTTCAGACACTCTGGTTTGCATCTTTTAGATTTCAGACCTGGTGGTTTTCAAAATTTTAATTTCAGAACTTCTTGCTTGCTAATTTAAAATTTCAGAAGTCGTGGTTTTCAAACCTTTAGATTTCTGAAGTTGTGGTTTCCTCCAACGTTAAAATTTCAGACACTCTGGTTTGCATCTTTTAGATTTCAGACCTGGTGGTTTTCAAAATTTTAATTTCAGAACTTCTTGCTTGCTAATTTAAAATTTCAGAAGTCGTGGTTTTCAATCCTTTAGATTTCTGAAGTTGTGGTTTCGAAACGTTAAAATTTCCGAACCTCAGGTTTCAAACTTTAAAATTTCACACATTCTGGTTTGCATCTGTTAGGTTTCAGACCTGGTGGTTTTCAAAATTTTAATTTCAGAACTTCTTGATTGATAATTTAAAATTTCAGAAGTCGTGGTTTTCAAACCTTTAGATTTCTGAAGTTGTGGTTTCCTCCAACGTTAAAATTTCAGACACTCTGGTTTGCATCTTTTAGATTTCAGACCTGGTGGTTTTCAAAATTTTAATTTCAGAACTTCTTGCTTGCTAATTTAAAATTTCAGAAGTCGTGGTTTTCAATCCTTTAGATTTCTGAAGTTGTGGTTTCGAAACGTTAAAATTTCCGAACCTCAGGTTTCAAACTTTAAAATTTCACACATTCTGGTTTGCATCTGTTAGGTTTCAGACCTGGTGGTTTTCAAAATTTTAATTTCAGAACTTCTTGATTGATAATTTAAAATTTCAGAAGTCGTGGTTTTCAATCCTTTAGATTTCTGAAGTTGTGGTTTCCAACTTTAAAATTTCAGACACTCTGGTTTGCATCTTTTAGATTTCAGACCTGGTGGTTTTCAAAATTTTAATTTAAGAGCTTCTTGTTTGCAAATTTAAAATTTCAGAACTTGTGGTTTTCAATCCTTTAGATTTCAGGTGGTGTGGTTTCAACTTTAAAATTTCAGAACGTTAGGTTTGCTTCTTTTAAAATTTCACACTTGGTGGTTTTCCAAATTTTATTTTTCTAAACTTCTTCATGGCAAATTTAAAATTTCTGAACTTCTTCATGGCTTCTTTAAAATTTCTGATCTTCTCATTTGCGACTTTAAAACTTCCAAACTTCTTCACTACAACTTTAAAATTTCGGATCTTCTTCACTGCAACTTTAAAATTTCTGATCTTCTCGTTTGCAAATTTAAAATTTCTGAACTTCTTCACAGCAACTTTGAAATTTTAGATCTTCTCTTTTGCAACTTTAAAATTTCTGAACTTCTTCATGGCTTCAGCCTCATTCTGCTTCTTTAAAATTTCTAATTCTTCTCAACTTTAAAATTTCGATCTTCTTCACTGCAGCTTTAAAATTTCTGATCTTCTCGTTTGCAAATTTAAAATTTCTGAACTTCTTCACAGCAACTTTAAAATTTCGGATCTTCTCTGTGTGTGTGTGTGTGTGTGTGTGTGTGTGTGTGTGTGTGTGTGTGTGTGTGTGTGTGTGTGTGTGTGTGTGTGTGTGTGTGTGTGTGTGTGTGTGTGTGTGTGTGTGTGTGTGTGTGTGTGTGTGTGTGTGTGTGTGTGTGTGTGTGTGGCACTGGCCCTACCAAGATCGAACCTTGAAATGCCCCTCCCACCGCTTTTAATTAGTGGGTTTCTGTTTCACGCTGAAGATGAGCTCAGTTGAACTATGCCCCATAGGCGAATTGGCTCTCATATCGGGTTGGCTCTCATACCAGTACTACTTCGGAATTGGCTCCCATACCAGTACTACTTCGGAATTGGCTCCCATACCAGTACTACTTCGGAATTGGCTCCCATACCGGACTTGATTCAGGAATTGGCTCCCATACCGGCCTTGCTTCGGAATTGGCTCCCATACCGGCCTTGCTTCGGAATTGGCCCTCATATCCGCAGTGCTTCGGAACTGGCTCTCATATCCGCAGTGCTTCGGAATTGGCTCTCATATCCGCAGTGCTTCGGAATTGGCTCCCATGTCCGCACTTATTCAACTACTCACGGTCTTACTCCATTGGGCACAGGAACAGATCTGGAACCGTTATAGGAACAGATTTGGAACCTGTCGCCTTCAGCTGTCCACCTTAACCCATTATGGTGTTACATCATCGACGCGTACTTCACTCAGGGTACACCGTAGACCCCTTAAATTAACTGGGCTGTAGGCACGCAGCCTCTGAACTTTGAACTTGGGTCCATTCTCAATTTACTCTTTTCATTCAAAAATGAACGATAAAGTTTTTTCCTTTGTTTGACTCGACATGAGCCACTACACCTACGGCAAATATTTACACTGAATTCGTGGTCTTCAATGGCCATTTCAGGGTCAGAAATATTAGATCTAGCAAATATCAGAGGAAAATACCACTAATTGTTGAAATCGGGTAATTATTTCTTGTGCTTCTCATCGTTATAGGAACTGATTGCGATAACAAATCAAAAGTTATTCAAAGATCAAAAGGTCAATTTAAAAGGAAAAATTGGGCAATAGACATAGCTTAGCCATATATTGTTCTAGCTGAATTATAATGTTGTCGATTTGCTCAGGCAACATTAAACAACACATAGTACTTAGAAACTAACACATTCTGAGATTATTTAAAGGTCAAATGGTAAAAATCAAGGGAAAAGGTCATAACTCTGGCGAATGTTATCATATTTAGGCGATTCTTCTACCTCTTTAGTGGGGTCGATGAGGGCTGCATTTAAGAAGATAAAGTACTAAAAGACCATTATAATCCAAGGTCATTCCAAGGTCAAACGCTCAAAATCCGTAGAAAATGGCCAATTGTTATCTTATTTGTTTGATTGTGAGTTATGTATGTTTGTATGTAAGCATGAGCACTTGCTATAGCGCCCTTCAAGATTTCTACTCAAAGGCGCTCCCGACTACAGTATCGGAGTTTCACGCCGAAGCGCATATAAAACTGCATCAGGAGTGTTAAAAGTTAGTAGCCTATAAAACTGCATCTGTTTTATGTGAAAGAACTCCTGAAGCTGATACCACCAAATCTATTGTCTGCAATGAAGCAACGGAAGATAGTTAACGGCGAATCTACCAGTCTTACTGTACACAAGGCTACATGTGGAGACTGACATCATGACATGAGCGCTTCTATTTAAACTCGGCACACATCAAACAGTTTCACTAAGAGCTCCGTGAAGAAGTCGTTGGCTGCTGCTATCAAAATCGAAATTGCAGTAGGCCTACATGAGAGCACTGGAGTACGGGGCCGTTGCCTATAACCTGTCTACTCATATCTTATCGTAATCGTAATCTCCAAACTTTTAAAGCGCCACTCGAACCCCAAGCGCAGGGCATCTGCTTATTCACGAGCGCTGGGTCGAGTCAGAGGGGTTGTCCAAAAGAGTAGTCCGAAGGAGATCCGAGTTCTCTCTATTCCTCCGACATCTGCTGCAGGTCTTCTGTGTACGAATGATAAGACTCTGAGCACAATGTGTTTATTGCGAACATTTTATCGAAAGTCAGACCCTGAGCTGGCAGTGGCAGAGCCTAAAAAGCTGCGATGTAGACGATTTAAAGTGAGATTTAAAAATTCTTCTTAGGCTATATGCAATGCTTTTTTCAGACAGAACGCTCCGGATCGACGTTTCGAGAACCCTTTTCGGTAATTAAAAGTAATTTACATGTAATTAACTTAAATTTTTAATTAAAAAATATTTAGTTACTTTAATTTAATTAAAGCGTTTTCAGTGTTTATTGATATTTAATGTGTTTTAAAATAAGGTTTAGCCCTTCGAAACTCTTCGAGTAGCTATCTTAGACTACTAGTCATTTGTTTTTCTTTCTATCTATCTGTACTAAGTTGCGGTTTGTCAACTTAACGTTTCAATAAAGGAAATATATATCATGATTGTTCTGAATTTGTATAGTTACGAAACCTTGTTCTAGAAAAAACACTGCTTATATGAAAGAACATCTATCACTATTTTCCTAAAGTTTTCTGTTTTATTCAAATTCTCAACTGTTGTAGAAATTTAGAATTTGTAACTGCATACTACAGCGTTGTTCTTATCGCAAGAAATAGTGCATAAGTAATACTTATTATGTAAAATTTTCAGATCGTCCAAACCCGGGTTACCGGGATTTTACGGCCGTCAAACCCCAAACCCGGGTTTCGAAAAAAGGCATCGGGTTTGCACTCCCTACCTGTAATGATGACATGACTGCGCATGTCAGCAGCCATGTTGGTCTCTGTCATTTTGGCAGATTACTTTGTCGGAATGCAGCATATGTTCGATAGGTCTCGCACGTTTGGTTAATTGCTGCTTGCTGAGTCGGCGTGTCGGATTTTTCTTTTAACTCTGCTACGGATATACTGCGTTTTGAACGGTTTTGTTGCGAGTCTCATAACTTCTCCATGGCTGGAACGGTCCACCTACAGCCCGAGGGGAGACAGGGTTCATCCAACTGACCTACTTACGCCGTCATCGTCGGTCAACTTTCGACACGGAGGAACAATGGCGGAGCGGGTCTTGGAGAGGAGCCAGTTGTCAATCGCGGATACGACATCAACCGCTCGACGACCAACCGATGCCTGTTCTGTGCGCGGATCTATCCGGGGTGAACCAAGTGATCTCTGGGCCGTTCTGACGGGTCTCCGACAAATTCAGCCACAAGACTACTGTTTAGAAATTACCATGTCAAAACGGCAAGGCATTTAGCTTGTCATGGTTGGGTGGGTGGAAAATGGGGTAGCAAGCGTCTAACAGAGCCTCTGCTACTCAAATGCCCACCACGACACCTTCACGAGGTCCCCTGTTGTACACAGAGTGCGTGGTGGACGACAGAGTCCTCGCCGGTATAAGCAGTGCCCAAGGGCGAAGAAACCGAAGGACGGACGATGGAGATCATTGACGCAGAGATTGTCTCGAGAAAAACACCGGGAGGAAGGCAACGGGAAACCACCTCTCTAACTATCCCGAGTTAAACAGAAAATGACGCCAGAATTGAATACAGATAATGGCGAAATTGGACGTACGAACCTGCCTAGGAAGGCAGAGAACCAAAAGAAGAGGTTGAAAATTAAATGTTCGCAGCTGCAAATTAAAGAACAGTTGAATGCGTTTTGTGAAAGACAGCATTAATCTTTTCAATGGTCATTAGTTATTTTTTGCGGGATAGTAATATTCTAATGAAACATTTGTGCTTAAACAGATTATCTGCGAAATGCGCATACTTTTGCGTATGCAAAAAACTGATCTTTCGATCTGTGCACCGCACCGAGTCAATCCTGCTGTTCAGACATCATCTGTAAGGTTTCGGGAAGACGGATGTGAAACGCTTCCATACGGCGGTCCTTGTGCCATAAACAAAGAAGTCCCGGTTACCTCTGGCGGCCCTTGCGCCATTAAGTGAGGGGACAGAATAAACAGAAGGCGACAAATAAGAACACCAAAGCGAACAAAGGCAACAACTCGAGCTGATGATCATCAACAAAAACTGTTTTATTGTAAATTAATTAAAAAACATAATATCACAGACTTGTGCGTAATACTGCAAACTATCATATAGACCACAAACACTATAATAGTGTACATAAAAGCCCAGCTATGTATCCAAGACAGAGGGAGAATACCCAACTCCACTCGCTGACCGAGCATTTTTAAATCCTACCTCCAGTCACCTCCATGGGTGTTTACACGTCCTTGGGAATTTATAAGTACGCTTAGTACCCTGGACTCAAATTGATCTGTGTGAAAGCTAGTAAATAAGTCTTCCACCTTAACTTTACCTTTACTCTTATTAACTTCCAGTTTAATTCACTTGTTACTATCTACAGTTAGGCCGTTTCTTGTACCTGTGATTCCTGCGATACAAGGACACCAGTAGAATCCGATTTCATTATGACATCGGGCCCCATTTAGGCACGGATTAGACAGGCATTCGTTAGTGTCGTCTTCGCAGTTAACTCCGCTGTACCCCGTTGCACACACACACGAGTAGGAGGCCACCTGGTCTAGACACGTGGCCCCGTTCACACAGGGCGTTGACTGACATTCGTCGACTTTAACTTCGCACAGTCTCCCTGCAGTCATTATTTTCATTAAAACCAGCTGAACACAAAGCTGATAAAATGCAGTTTTTTATTCTAACTGTTATATCTATGACATATGCTATATAAATGCTCTATCATATATGCTATTATAACTGCTCTGAAATACTGAATACTGAGCTAAGTCTATTACTGAAGATTATTTCACCTTCAAAAGTGGATCCTGCCCTTTGATGATCTTTTCAAAAGCCACATTCTCCGCCGCTGTACTAAATTTGGACATTTTTCTCGAACAAGAGCTTTCCAATCATGTTGACGATGTCTGTCGGATGATCCTTGTTATTATCGTCTTCGTGAGATCCACACTGTGCGATGATCGCTTATCACACAAGCTGTCTCTGCACTGATCCACGACCTTGTCTTCTTTCATAACAGAACAGACTTTAATTCCTTTCTAAAACCCTTGAGATACTCGTCTTTCTCAAGTTCCTGTCGTACCTTCAACAAGCCGGTCTCCTCCCTCCGAGGAGGATGTGGGTGTGTGCGTGCGTGTGTGTGGCTGGCTATTGACCAATCCCACCTGTATCTTCTGGCACTTTTTGATGTTTCTTCTGCCTTCGACATGGTAGATCATGAGATCTTGATCCAACGCTTGCAACTTTCCTGTGGCCTCTATGGTATCCCTCTATCCCTATTCACTGGTTTAAAATCCTACCTAACTGGCCACTCTCATATAGTTGCTATTGGGGCTCCTGTTCGCAGTGGGTTTATATTAAACTTGGTATTCCCCAGGGATCTGTGCTTGGTCCCATTCTGTGTATCCTTTTCACCGTGGACCTTCCTTATCTGCTAAACATGGAGCAACTGGACACCTCTATGCTTGATGATGCCCAAGCTTTTGTTCATGGTCCACCGACTCTCCTCTATTCGCTCCATTTACTTGCTCACTCAAAGACTGACACCTCTGGACGTCGTCAAACCGTCTCTGCCTAGATGCTGATAAAACCCAACTGATTTGGTTTGGGACTGAGATGATTTGGTTTGGTCGTTGACTGAGATGTTCCATTCTTTTACCTGCTTGTCCAATGGCAGGGACTTGAGCTATACAGAGCTCGACTCCACCCCACCTTCACTAACCACATATCAAATCTTACTCGCTCCTGTAATTTTAAACTGAGGCGGCAGAGATCTATCAGAAGATCTGTTTTGCTATCGAATTTTACTACCGTTATTCATGCGTTCATCTGCTTTCGCATAGACTATCCTAACTCACTTCCTTGCAGGCCTCTCTAAGCTGCGCCTCACTCCTCTTCAATCGGTTATAAATGCTGCAGCCACGCTCATCGCACGTCTAAGTTTGCTCATATCTCTGCCTACATGTCTGAAGTTCTACACTGGCTTCCTATAACTTTACGCATTCGACGTGGCGGCGCGTCGGGTTCTTCGCTCTGCGATGAGGGGTGAACTTTTAGTTCCACGGGCGCACTTAACTTTCTCAGTTGTGGGCCCTTCCATCTGGAATGATCTCCCGCCAGAGCTGCGTTCATTACTGCTGATCAACCCAACTGGGTTCCATAAGTAACTCCAGTCATTTTGGAACCTTAGGTTGTGGCTGGGCTGGCAGCGCTCGTTAATAGGTTTCTTCACGGGGCGCTATATAAATTCTCATAATGAATGAATGAATGAATGAATGAATGAATGAATGAATGAATTAATGAATGAATGAATTAATTAATGAATGAATGAATGAATGAATGAATGAATGAATGAATGAATTAATTAATTAATTAATTAATTAATTAATTAATTAATTAATTAATGAAACAATATTCTCCTTCTGGTGTCCAAATCTTAGTTAGGCCTTGCTCCTAAATATTTCTCTAACTTGATGCGCAAACCTTTATCTGCTACCTCGCTTCGTTCGTTGCGTTCTACGGACCTACTGGATCTTTTTGTCCCTCTAGCCCAACGTCGGTCATTTGCTGTTGTGGGCGCTTTTGCTTGAAATGACCTTGGCGTGCCAAATTATTGTCTGGGTTCTTCTCCTCCTCATCAGCTCGTCCTCTCGAGACGTTTCTCTTTCCCGGGGCTTGTACACTGAGAGCGCCTCTGAATATTCCCATCAGTCCATACTGTGAGAGGTGCTTAATAGATGTCCAGATACAATACACTACAATAATTTGTCCTCCTTGGAGTAGTTTTGAAGTCATTCCATCCATGCCTGGGGCTCTATCTGTTTAGTTTTGTTTATTACATCTCTTGTAGAAATGTTGGCATTTGCTGTTCAGTGTTGCTTGTGGACAACTTTCTGAGAGGGTCGTTATGTGTGTCGACAAAGTTGCTCAAAGTCTTCCTTCCAACGTGCCTGTATACTTGCATCTTCTAATAGTATTTTAGTATTTGACCGTTTGCGTCTTTGATTGATGCAACTTTAAGCTCACATTTTTCACTGATTAGTTTGATATACTTATATATATACATATATGTTTATATATATATATATATATAAAGATTGCATCTATAAGTTATGGGAATTTACCTGTGTAACCAGTTGAGCAGACACAGTCAAACGCGCTTATGAGATCGTGACACGTGGACAGATGCTGGCAAGGCACTGAAGCACACTCGTTGAAATTTACTTCACAAAGGGTACCTACAAATCCAGGTGTGCACTGGCACATAAAGGCGTTCACCTGGTCGAGACAGGTAGCTGCATTATGACACGGCAGCGAGTGACATTCGTTTACGTTCGTTTCACAGACGAGTCCTGTGAATCCCGGTGGACAGTTGCAGTAGAAACTGTTGATAAGGTTAAGACATTTAGCGTCGTTAAGGCATGGGGTCGAACTGCAACCAATAGCATTGATATCGCAGTTCACCCCCAAGTACCCGTGCGGACAACGACATGCATAGGCGTTTATCAGATCATCGCATGTCCCTTGTACGCAAGGACTCGACTGGCACTCGTTCAGTTCCATCTGACAGTTTAAGCCGGTGTACCCAACCAAGCAGGTGCATGTGTATCCGTTAATGGCATCTTGGCAGAATCCAAAGTTCTGGCAAGGCGAAGATGCACACTCGTTGATATTCAATTCACACTGATTTCCGCTATAACCAGACGAGCAGTTGCAAGAAAATCCATTGATGACGTCCAAACATTTAGCCCCATTTCGACACGGGTATGAAATGCATTCGTTAATCTCGAACTCACATCTATCTCCTGTATATCCAGGTGTGCAAGTACAGATGTATTTATTAACCAGGTTGGTGCAAATGGATCCGTGAGTGCAGGGAATAGAGGAGCATAAGTTAACGCTGTTGTTGCAGGTTATGCCAGTAAATCCATCTGCACAGATGCACATGTACATATTGACTCGATCGATGCATATGGCGCCATTAAGGCACGGGTTTGAGGCGCACTCGTTAACGTCCACGTCGCAACTGATGTCCTTAAATCCGGGCGCGCACGCACAGTTAAAATAATTGACAATGCGCATGTCTGTGACACCATGTCTGTTGTACTGAACTGAGACGTCTCTGAGAGAAGCCGGGTCAAGATTGGACTGAACATTCGTAAGCGTGCAAGTCGCTCCGTTGAAGCATACCTCCTGAGAACAGAACTCAAAATTCTGACAGTTGCTCCCAAATGTGCCTTGAAGACAGCTGCAGTTATATGAAGAGTTTGTTAAGTTACTGCACATACCATTGTTGAGACACGGTGACGTAGCGCACGGGTTATAGCTTTGGCATCGATCGCCATAGTAACCGTTCGTGCAGTCGCATGTGAAGCTGTTACCTGACGTGTTTTGACATGTACCAGCGTGTTGGCACGGATTGTCCTTGAGACATGGATTGTATTTCTCGCACTGCACTCCGTAATAGCCAAAGCTACAGGTGCATTGATACGCCCTATCTGACGTATTCACACACACTCCTGCATTTCCGCAGATTGTCACAACACAAGGATTGAATAGCTGACAATATGAACCATAATATCCATACTGACAACTACATATAAAGTCAGTATCTGAGATGTTGACGCAGACGCCTTGATTCAAACATGGACTTCTGCGACATAAATCTCGGCGTTCACATTTTGATCCATAATTTTCCAAGAGACATGCGCAGGAGTAGCTTGCTACTGAGTTATTTAAGCAGGTAGCGTTGTTAAGACACGGAGACGAGTAGCATGCGTTAAATCCTTCGCAGTTCCGACCGTAGAATCCTCCCAGGCATTGGCAAGAATACGACTCAATGTTGCTGTCAAGTTTATTGCAGAAGCCACCATTTAGACAGGGCCCCAGCTCGCAAGGATCGAAGCTGTGACACTGTGCCCCATAGTAACCAACTGAGCAGTAACAAATGTAACCACCAGCCACCGTAGTATTAGAACAGGTACCAGAATTGGCGCAAGGCGTCGAGAAGCACCCGTTGAGAAACTCGCAGTTACGCCCGTAATATCCCAGCGGACAATCGCACCTATACTTATTTGCGTCCACAAGGACACACGTGGCTTCATTCAAGCATGGGAATTGAGAGCAGATGTTGTAGTACTGGCAAACATTGCCATAGTATCCATTCCTGCAGGTGCATGTAAAATTTTCACTGCCTTTTGTGACATTCTGGCATGAGCCACCATTTTGGCACGGAATCAGAGAGCAAGGGTTAAAGAACTCGCAGCGCAACCCGTAAAACCCAGCCTGACACTGGCAGGCGTATTGAAGACTGGCCAGATTCAGACATGTAGCGCCGTTTATACACGGATCGGTCACACACGGATTGTACTTGGAGCAATTGTCATCGTACCATCCTAGACGACATTTACAGCTGTACTTTCCATCGCCAATTGACTGACATTCACCGTTCACGCAAGGATGACGACTCGCACATGAATCAATCTGTTTGCACTGGCTTCCATAAAAACCTGTAAGTATTTATACATACTTCTCATGAAGAAAGTAAAATCAAAGTCTAACTGCAGGTTTACAGAGAATTACTAGTTCGATTCGAATATTTTAAGTGACAGACTAAATTCCTTAGCAGGTTAATTTAATTTTAACATTTCTCAGTACCGCAATCGTAATCAATTTTAAATGTCTGTCAAAAAACCAGTGTTTTTTTATAGCAAAACGTAAAGGTGATAAACAGTAGCTGACAAAAACGTCTACTAGATGAAAAACTGCCTCTCTCAATAACTCATGTATTCTGTTGCGTTTTGTCGACAGTTTTATGTTAAATAAACGAATATGATGATGATGATGATGATGATGATGATGATGATGATGATGATGATGATGATGATGATGATGATGATGATGATGATGATGATGATGATGATGATGATGATGATGATGATGATGATGATGATGATGATGATGATGATGATGATGATGATGATGATGATGATGATGATGATGATGATGATGATGATGATGATGATGATGATGATGATGATGATGATGATGATGATGATGATGATGATGATGATGATGATGATGATGATGATGATGATGATGATGATGATGATGATGATGATGATGATGATGATGATGATGATGATGATGATGATGATGATGATGATGATGATGATGATGATGATGATGATGATGATGATGATGATGGTGGTGGTGGTGGTGGTGGTGGTGGTGGTGGTGGTGGTGGTGGTGGTGATGACATTTTGCAAGCATTTCAGTAACAAAACTACTTCACAATTTGCCTCCAAAATGAGATTGTAATTATGGTGATTGTTTTTAATGAGAATTTATATATTGAACAATATAATACATTTCTGCATCTCAGTTTAAACTGGTGCTATGCACAGGAAAGTTGTGTTTTTTTCATCCATGTGCTTCATAAATGCTTTACGAGAGAGAGAGAGAGTTTGCATTGAGGCGTAGCGAGTACGAAGCAGTTTCCACAGGAGGCAGTAGCTGACGAAGTTGAAGCTTTCCTCTTCGTATTTACTCTTTTAATTCGTTAATCCCTTAAACCAATGCCGCCTCATGTTGTCTGCGCCTATAGAACCGATTGCGCCTGATGAGCCTCAAATGCTGGGTCATTATACGTAGGTGATCACCTACCCTCACAGTCGTCTTTCTGACTGGAAAGAATACGTCGACTGCCGTCTTGATTTGTGTGTAGAATTGGGCAAAAGCATCTCAAATGTGCACTTCAGCATCAATAATGCCCCATGTAAGACTTTTCATGTCTGCAAACTGGCCATTTTATCAGGCGTTTGAAGATGTAATTCAAGTACGCTATAGGAACACTGCACACAGGACGCAGGGCGACAACACACAGCGGAGTGTTTAGTCTTATCAATTTATTTTATGATAGAACAGGTTTATAAATGCGCTCCGAAACGTATTATACACATGGCCCTCGTGTGTAAGCCTTTCGAATACTACTCACGAGGTTTCGCTATACTTGTGACATTCTGAAGAATGTGTTCGGCTGGAAAACGGTTAAAGTCTCCCAGCCGAACAGGACGCAAACGAAGTCACATGGGAAACCTGAATGAAATCAAATGTGGACTTTTATCATAAGTAGTTTCAGTTTAGCAAAGAACATTAGCGTCGCCCTCCTCCTTTAGCCAGGTTTGGGCTGGCACTAACAGATTACGACCAGTGGCGGAGTTATTTTTATCATAATGTTGTACAGTATTTGCATGATCTTGCACCTTCTTGATTACTCATAGTTAGCTCTGAGGAGCTAACATTCCGCATCAGATCCTCTATAAGCCTGTTTCTAGCTTTGCCAGCCAGACAGAGGACATGATGCCAAAAAGGACATGTTCTCATATTGCCGGACGTCGGGAGACCCTAGGTATTCCTTGTAAAATTTGTCTTTTTTCAGAAGAGTAGTGACGAGATATTTCTTGAAGACCATCGCGACGTTGCCAGAAGAGAATGTGTAGTGTATTCTAGGTTAACGTAGTAGAATGCTTAGTATTGATTGGTTATAATTGGGGCGTATTGACCTAGTTAATGACCTAGTTAAGTCTACATAGCTGTAGAGCAGGCAGTCTGATTCTGACCAGCGAACAGACTGGACGCTTTAATAAAAAGTTATACATAATACACAGTAGCTGGCGACGAGGTGTAAACAAAATGGCGGTAGCTATTCGGTAAAATAGATTCGTTTGACGACAATGTGGACGATTGGGCGACTTATATCAAACGAGTGGAACAATTCTTCATTACGAATGACACTGTCGACGAAAAGAAAGTGCCAGCATTACTCAGTCTTATCGGCGGGAAACCCTGTAGTTTACTGCGTAGTTTAACCGCTCCAGCTAAACCTTCTACAAAGTCGTTCGACGAGCTTGTGGCAACACTGCAGCGTCATTTATCGCCCAAACCGTTAGTAATTGCTGAACGTCTTCGTTTTCATAAAAGGGACCAACGTGAAGGCGAATAGATCAACGATTTTATTGTTGAAATTCGCAAACTGGCTGAACACTGCGAATTTGGAGAGACACTGGATGCAACCCTGCGTGATCGTCTGGTTTGTGGTCTCAAATAAGAAGCTATACAAAAACGCCTTCTGACAGAGAACGAGTTGACGTTTAAGCGGGCTACCGATATTGCTACAGCCATGGAAACCGCAGCTAAGGACGCGATGGAACTACAGAATGTTCGTAAATCGACCGATGTGGAAGTGCACAAGGTGGTTACAGGTAGGCAGTCTACACTATCAGCATCTAGGCCATCTCCGTGTTACAGATGTTCTACGTCAGATCATGACTCATCTGGTTGTTGATTTAAAAACGCAATCTGCCACAGATGTAAGAAGACAGGCCACATACGACAAGCTTGCCAGGCACCAGCAAGGTCGAATTTCAATCGCGGGATGGATAGAAACATGCGAACAGATCGCCAACAATATGTCCACATGGTGAGCAGTGGTGATGAAGCAACCGTAGGTTCTATAGACGTTGTTACCAATTTCAATTTAAAAACAAAAGGGCGTGACAAAATATGGTTATTAGTGCACGTGAATTGCAAACCGCTGCGCATGGAACTGGATGCCGGATCTGGAGTATCAATAATCACAAGAGATGATTGTTGGAAATTGTTTCACACTGCTCCTTTATAGCACACAGACATTTTATTTCGTACTTATACTAGGGAGTGTATGAAACCAGACGGTTATATGGAAGTTACAGTCAGGTATGAGGAACAACAACACAACTTACCGTGGTTAGCAAAGGCGGTCCACCTCTGTTTGGACGAAAATGGCTTAAATACATTAAACTGAATTGGCAGAACATTATTGGTGTGACGGCCACAGAAATAAAACGCAATACGAGGGCTAAATTAGAGGACTTGTTGGAGAAATATAAAGAGGTTTTCAAACCAGGATTGGGAACGTTAAAGGAAATGGAAGCCAAAAGCATGACAGGGGAGGATGTGGAACCAAGAGCCCGACATCTACACTATCAGCACCTAGGTCATCTCCGTGTTACAGATGTTCTACGTCAGATCGTGACTCCTCTGGTTGTCGATTTAAAAACGCAATCTGCCACACATGTAAGAAGACAGGCCACATACGACAAGCTTGCCAGGCACCAGCAAGGTTGAATTTCAATCGCTATGTTAGTTCTGAAAGCCAAGGTTGAAGCGGAACTGGACCAACTTGAACAAGAAGGAGTTTTTTATAAAGTGGATCATAGTGAATGGGCTACACCCATAGTTCCAGTCGTTAAACGTGATAATACAGTCAGAATTTGTGGTGACTTCAAAACAACATTAAATCCAGTATTACGAGTAGACCAATACCCACTTCAACGCATTTAAGATATTTCTGCATCGTTAGCTCGGGGTCAAATGTTCAGCAAGATTGATTTGAAACAGGCATTTTACGCTCATCACTGATCATCAACCTATGGTGTCAATCTTTCACCCAACTAAAGCATTTCCAGCAATGACGGCTGCACGCCTACAAAGATATGCGATGTTCCTATATGGACTTGAATACACGATTGAATTCCGCGAGTCACGCAGACATGGCAATGCGGACGCTCTGTCGCGTCTTCCGGTGATTACAGGAGAAACGAACGAGCCAGATGCGGCGGATGTTTTCACATTGACACAGATGGAGGTACTTCCGGTGACTCATGCCATTATAAGTCGAGCTCTTCAACGAGATCCGCTCTTGTCGCATGTATTTCAGTTGACCAGTACCCGATGGACTGTTTCTGCCAACACTCTGGAACTAGCACCATTTTACAGTCGTCGTAGTGAATTGTCGATTCACCAAGGGTGTCTGATGTGGGGTGGAACGGTGATTGTTCCACAGAAGTTACGTCAACGGATTTTAGACCAGTTGCATGAGGCCCACAGTGGAATGGTAAAAATGAAGAGCTTGGCTAGGAGTTACGTGTGGTGCCCGGGAATAGATGCTGATATCGAGAAGATAAGTCAAGCTTGTCAAGGGTGTATGAATACACAGAAAGAACCAGCGAAAGTACCGTTACACCCATGGGAGTACCCGAGCAAACCTTGGCAGAGAGATCATATACAGGGTGGGCCAAAAAACGAACCCCCTATGTATTTTTGCTGATATTTCGGCCAAAAGTAAGAATTTTTAAATCATGTTTTACAATCTTAAAGGTAATTCATATCTACGTATAATGGCCAAATTTCACTGAAAAGTTTAAAACAGAACAAAATTTATATAACTTTTAGTGAGTCCACCCACTGTGTTTTGATGCTTCAAAAATGTAACGCAGCAAAAAGCAACAAAAAACGATTTTACTAAGTCACTTCTCAAATAATTGTAATAAAACAAACTTGATTATTGTTTCACAACTTTAGTTCAATGTGTCCACCACCAGTGCCCATAAATGTTCTGAGTTTTTTTGTAAAGTTTTGATGTCCTTGTTGATGGGTTCCAGAGGCAAATCTTCCCACATCAATTTCAATGCGACCTTCGATTCTCTTATCGTTTTTAGCTTTGGTCGCAGATTGTGGTATTCTCCAGCATAGCTCCCCTTACGTGATTATTCATTTGTGGAGTGCGGAAGATTTCGGCCTTTCGCTGCCTTTACGACGTTCCAGAGCCGATCCCCTTTCATGAATGCGGAGGCATATTTTTTCACGGTAGGCCTACTCAGCTTCCACTGTTTATCAGGGCAAGCGGTGATTAGAGCTTTTGCTCAAAGACCTTGCTCATGAAGTGTCTGCATACGCATTTTGTCTATCACTGACACCTTGCCCATCTTGATATTTAAAAAATTTCAATTTAATTGTTTGAATAAAAAAATTATTAACCTGAAAAATTCTTTGTTTACCAACTTGATCGTCTTCTTGCTAAGTGACGTCACAGTGACGTGCATTTACGCTGGTACCCCGTTTCTCTTCTAAATAATAATAATAATATGTATCTGTCAATATCAAGTTTGTTTGAAAACAATTATTTGAGAAGTGACTTAGTAAAATCGTTTTTTGTCGCTTTTTGTTGCGTTACGTTTTTTAACCATCAAAAAACAGTGGGTGGACTCACTAAAAGTTATATAACTATTGTTCTGTTTTAAATGTTTTGGTTAAATTTGGCCGCTATACGTAGATATGAATTGCCTTTCAGCCTGTGAAATTTTATTTAATAATTCTTACTTTTAGCCGAAATATTAGCAAAATACGTAGGAGTTCCTTTTTTATGGCCCACCCTGTAGACTACTGCGGACCGTTATGGGGATATATGTTCTTTGTCATGACAGATGCACACTCAAAATGGCCGGAAGTGGTGTACACTAGATCCACGACGTCAGAGAGGACAATCGAAATTGTGCGGGAGGTTTTCAGTAGGAATGAAATTTGTGAACAACTAGTCAGTGATAATGCACCTCAGTTTACTTCGGAAGAATTCAGTGCATTCATGGCGACCAATATGAAATCAGCACCGTATCATTTAGCGGCCAAATGGTCTGGCCGAACGCTTTGTACAGACATTAAAGAACGCTCTGAAGGCGGCACAGGCAGATTCGGGGACATCTAAGAAAAAACTGGCACAGTTCTTATTGACATATCGGAACACTTCATACTACTACGAACGAAACACCGGCGAGGTTGTTTATGGGGCGTGCATTGAGAACGAAATTGGACTTATTGAAACCTAACTTGGACGACCAGGTACAACGTAAGCAACTTCAGGCGATGATGTATTATAACAGCGGCAGATTCCGGGAATTTGAAAAAGGGCAGACAGTGGTGGTGCGAGATTACAGAGGTGGTGAAAATGCTCCCCTGCAACTGTAAAGAAACGTACAGGACAATTGACGTATGAAGTGATGACAGATAGCACAGCGATTCCGATGACCTGGCGTCGTCATGTTCACCAGATACGTTCAGCTCAACCAGTCATCGGTGACCGAGCAGCTCAACCAGCAAGTATTGACAACACAACGCAGCCAGAGATAAATACATCAGGTGCGACAACACTGACAGCAACAGATGAACGATCTGTGAAGATGTCTTCTCTTGTACCGGAACCTAGCGAAGTCGGAAGAGATGCCAACCAGTCAGAGATGGGAACGGTCATGCAAGAAAGTGATGGTGCAGGAAAGATGATCAGCGAGACGGTTGGGGAAAGACGTTATCCGTGTCGAATTAGAACGGCACCTGAGAGACTAAATCTATAAAGTTATGAACACGAGTACTATCCAGGCTTGTTCAACGAACAGACAGTGGAATAGCATTTAGGTGTTGTTAGGTTGTTAGTATTAAGAGGGTTCCAGACAATAGTAAGTAAGTAAGTAAGTATATTCTTTATTGAACCAGTTGCAATCCGCATTCTGGTGTACATACATAATGTATAATAAACAATAAACAATCAATAGTCAATATGAATAAAGCATTCTAAATATAAAAGTTTTTTTCATATTATGATTATCTAAAGGTAATAGGGCTAGTAGGGGAACTAATATAGAAGGGAGGAATTGTAGTGTATTCTAGCTTAGCGTAGTATAATGCTTAGTATTGATTGGTTATAATTGGGGCGTATTGACCTAGTTAATGACCTAGTTAAGGCTACATAGCTGTAGAGCAGGCAGTCTGATTCTGACCAGCGAACAGGCTGGACGCTTGAATAAAACGTGCTAAATAATACACAATAGGATGAGATATTGATAAATTGATTTATTACAGTAATAATTACGGAGGCACAGTCTTTTATAAAAGAATGGAAATAGGACCTAGTTTTCAGTGTTTCCAGGAAAGAGAACTAAAAAGGAGTGAAAATTCTGCTTCAGAGGCGTAATAGAGAACTGGGAGCGATGACTGAGAGGTAGCAGGAGTAAGGTTTTGAGAGGGGCGTGAATCAGTGCTGGTGAAGTGTCGATGCATCTAAAGGATTCTATAGTGCACATGTCACAACAGTAATAACAATGATTCGTTCGCTTTAAGCTATAAAGATTCGTTCGCTTGACGCTATAAATATCGCTCTACTCGCTTCTGGATAGCCTACGCCTTTGTAACAGATAGAACAGTATAAACTGTTTTAAATACAATTTTTCACCACTTTCATAGCGCGCTTGTTTTACAAGCAGTTATAAACACTTAATTATATATTTAAAAGCTTGTTAAATTAGAAACTTACTTTAAAACATGCTTGCAAGTACAAAAACATACCTATTTACCGACAAGAAAGCATATTTGGCAACTTACTTAAATATACATGTATAGCTAACTTACTTACATACAAACTTACATACAAACTTACATAATCCACAAATGGTTGCCATAGTTATTACCTTGTTACCTTGTGCTGTCAGTTCTTGGAACTCTAGCGACCATCATGATCAAGCCTCTCCATTTTCTTCTGTTCGCCGTCGCATCTCTCAGTTCTGTCAAATTCATTCCAGTTGTTTCATGTATCTCGTCCATCCACTTTTTCCTTGGTCGTCCTTGTTTTCTCCTTCCCTCTCCATATGCTAACATCATTTCCTTTTCCAATCCATCTGATCGCATGACATGACCAAAGAACCTCAACTTTGCTCTTAGCACTGTTTGCTGTAGTGTCTCTTCATTCTCAATTCCGATACTCATGCGCACCCAATCGTTGGTCCTTTTCTCTTTCCATGATATTCTCTGCATCTTCCTCCATATCCACATTCCGCATGCGTTAATTTTTTTTTTTTTTTCTTGGTCATTATCCATGTCTCACTGCCGTATGTTACTGTTGGTATGATCAGAGCCTTCACCAATCTTTTTTTCGTGTCTATACTCACATGTTTGTCCTTCCATATTTATTATAGCCATAGTTATAGCTTACATAAATCGAAGTGACTAGCGGACCGTCAGGCGGCCCGCAAGTTTCTAGTACTAGCGGGCCGCCAGTGACGTGTCATATCATTTATATCAGGCAAAAGCTTTTTTAGCTTTTTTAACGAGTTAGAAAATGGTAAGAGAGTGCATGAAACAACAGTTGCCGAGTATTACATGAATTGTCTTAGGGAAGAAGATGAATTTCCAGTTTTAGACGTTTGGGATGAAAGTGAGTACTGGCTAACGCTCCTATAATTAAGTTTACCATATCATCGAATCAAAGCATGAAACTATATCAGATAATACACTAGTTTACCTCCTGAACACGAACACGTGAATTGTCCACTGACAATGTTGATGCAGGTGCCACCGTTCGAACAGGGTGTTAACAGACACGGATTGTAGTAATCGCAATTCTTTCGTTGGTATCCTAGAAGACACTGGCATAAATAAATATCACCTGTGCTTGTGCACGTTGCTCCATTTAGGCAAGGTGCTGACAAACAGGCGTTATATTGATCGCAATTTCGTCCAAAATATCCTCCAATGCACTGGCACAAGTATGAGCTGGAACTAGTATTGGTACAACTAGATCCATGACATGGATCGGGCTCACAGAGGTTTCTGTTCTGGCATAGATCACCGTAGTATCCATAAGTACAGTTACAGATGTATGAGGAGTATGAATTGTTCATGCAGATGCCTCCATTCTGACATGGAGCGCTGAAGCATGGATTGATGAGCTCGCAGGTGGCGCCCCAAAAGCTTCCAACGCATGTACATCGATGCATGGCATCGGTCACAGACTCGCACCTGCCATCGTTCTTGCAGGGCTGAGAGGCAGACAAGCATATATTGATGCTTTCGCACAACAAACCAAATCTTCCAACAGGGCATTGACACCTGAAGCCGACAGGGTCATCATCGCTGATAACGCAAGAGCCTCCACCAAAGCATGGCTCAGCTTCACATACTACAAAATTAAAGGCACTTTTGATTATATCACGCAAACATTAAAACTTTTGATGTTTCCCACCGTTTACAGGGTTACCCTCCTTCGTTGTTTGATGATGATGATTATTACTATAATATTTGTATAATTATAATTGTAACAATAATGATGATAATAATAAAAATAATAATAATAATAATAATCAATATACATGATCCCTCAAGTCCCTGAGGGATCATGTGTACCTCGGGGCAAAAAAAAAGTAATAATAATAATAATATTAATAATAATAACAATAATAATAATAATGTCATTTCTGCAGAGTTCAGAGATCGGTGGCAGTGTCCCGGAGAGGCAAATATATACTTTTTACTTTATTTCTCACAAAGCAGAACAGAGAAACTAAGCAAACTAAGCAGACTAGAACAGAAATACAAAAATACAAAAACTCCTTCCCAAACAGACTGGGAGACAACTCAAACTATTGCTCCTCTCGAAGCATAAACGTAGTGGACCCGCGATCTTACATAATACATGTTGTCTTTTAAGTAAGTAAGTAAGTATGGTCTTTATTACGCCATTTGCAAACGCACAATGGGACAAAAGTTATGCAATGATAATTGTAAAACATCGAAGTAATAATATTGATAATAATAATGCGTAACAAGCTAAATGCAGGTGGAAGATAATTAATAATTGTAAAGCATCCTGGTGATAAATCCCTTCCTAGTAAGGGGGTCAGATTGCGGAATGATACGACTGTGCGATCGAGGTCTTAGGGAGTATCCGGTTTCGCGGATAGGAGGGAGTAATCCGTGTAGGACATGTCCGGGATCCGACAAAACCGCGGAGAAGAGAGCTGCGTCTGCTTTTGGCGCACAGCTCTTCAATTGTAGGGGTACAAGTTGGTAGATATCCCTGGCGTATAAGCTTCCTGATCAGTGCAGTCATGCGTTCTCTCTCCCCAACAGTTGTAAATCCCCACCAAGAAGGGGAGGCGTACAGAAGTTGAGCAAGTGTGGTGGAGCGCACAACGTCGTGAAGGCGGTTCCCAGTGAGACCATGGGCCACAAGAACTCTCAGAGCAAAGAAGGATTGCTTAGCTTTGATACAAATTTTATTGACATGTGATGAGAAGCCAATTCGTTCTGAAAGGGTTACTCCCAGAATCTTAATTTCATTTACACGTTCGATCCCCACAATTGGCGGGATGGTTTCATGTATTTTGGTGCGGGGTCGCCTGATAATAATTTCGCAGGACTTGCCAGGATTAAGGCGTAGGTTGCAGTTTTTAGCCCATTGAGCTATATGGTCAAGTTCTGAGCCGGTGGTAGCTATGTTAGATGCTGGAATGATCAAATAGCAATCATCAGCATATTTGAATAATCGGTTTCCAGGATGAAGGAGTTTTAGGCCAGAGATTGTAGTCAAAAAGTTACCTGGTCCTAGCCCTGACCCTTGGATAATACTTGCATTTTTACAGACAAACCATAACCAGAAACTAAATTAATAGGATCATGGCCATAAGGCCCATAACTGAATGTCAATGACAGCATGTTTAGTGTACTATTATCCACCGTAAGCATGTCTTTAAGAAATTTAAACATAGCAATAACTCTCATAGATTTAAAGTCCAAACTGCCTAAACCTGCAATAAATTCTCTGACTGATTCCCATTTGTGAAAACCAACTATTTTACGATAAACATTATTCCAACATGCATTTAGTTTACTCAGCTGAGATTGATAAAATCTCACAGCAACTGAGCCATACCTTAAAACTGGTAAGCTATAAGTCTGCTGTAAGTAAAGCTGCATTAACTCGGACAAACTTGAAGAGTTATTGAAAATATTATTGGAAGCTGCATAAAAATTGCGCATTATTTGCAGTCTACATCACAACTCAGTTTACTACCAGCGCAAAAGATGATTCCCAGGTATTTAATCTGCTCTGACCACTCAACCTTTTTGTGACCTAGGAACATATCTGGTAGGGAAGCCTTGAATCGAGGTCCGAAAGCTAAGCACCAAGATTTAGTACAATTAAACGTCAGGCCTAACTGACTACTAACGACATCACAATTATCTAGTAAGGCCTGAAGCCCTATTACCGAAGCCGATAACAAAATGATATCATCTGCATACATGATGCAACCAAGCCAGGACTTGTTAATACAACAACCTAGGCCTGCTGCTTTTGTATCCACGATGAACTTATTAACAAAAACATTCAACAACGAAGGCGACAAAGAACTTTCCTGCCGTACACCACTCTTAACTGCGAATGACTTAGACATAATGCTGTTCCAACGCACTGCAACCGATAGTTTACTATACCAACCCACCAGGATATCAACCACCCACTCTGGACACCCAGACCTCAGGAGGCTGGAATACAGCTTATAATGATTAACACTATCATATGCCTTAATATCCAGAGCTGCTGTGAAAACAGTGCTGCCCCTGTCAAACAAAAAATCAATCGAGGAGCGCATTGCAAATAATGCATAAATTAGCACAACCCAGACCCTGCTTAAACCCAAACTGCAAATGGCGTTCCCCCGTTGAAGAGCCACTGAGATCCGCTAAAATAGGTATGATGACTTCATTGGATCATGGGTTGCGTCACTTAACCGTCTTCCCTACTCAGAAACGAAATCCAGTCCCTCCCTGCTCCAAGCGCCGCCAGTTTCTAATGAGACCACTACAAAAGCGTGGGTGGTAGTGATGGTGGAATATCTGACCCTCTTGGAGACAACTACGCCTGCTCCAGTAGATATTATTATTATTATTATTATTATTATTATTTTTTTTTTTATTTTTTTTTTATGCCCTGAGGTACTTCATTCCCCCAGGGACTTAGAGATTACCATTATTGCGTGGTAAATGTCTGGAGGGTCAGGCCTCGTCTTCAGGGTTTGAAGAGAAGGTACCCTTAAAAGCGACCAGGTTATGTTGTTGAATACAGATGGAAAGGCGCTGAAAAAGGAAGGTTGATTCGCGTCTGTCGCCAGTAATGGATGAGATGCGATTGCCAATTTCGCTTATGAAGTCAGAGGCTGAAGGATTGAGCGGGCCCAGGGTCTCTATGGCCACTGGTTATTATTATTATTATTATTATTATTATTATTATTATTATTATTATTATTATTATTATTATTATTATTACTTTTTATCAGAAGTATCTATAATACATCAGGTGTCAGATATTAATAAGCAATGTTAACTCTGGATTGGCCATCCTTCTCAATAGCTGGAAGAACAAAAGTGCTGTGGAACGCAACAGCGTTGGACATTGGGTCACAACCGACAGGCGCTGGAACAAATAACTGGTTTCTCTTGGGTCGCCCGAAATTTATCCCAGGAGACGACCCAGGTCGGCGAGAAAGGCCAGTCCCTTGGCGTTAGTTGGTCCCATGGTTTCAAAAGCCATTGGGACAAAGTGTTAGGATTGCATCAGGTGGGTGTATTTAGCATTTTTTCCGGGCTTCAGCCAATTCATCAGCTCCTCCCGTCTGGTTGGAGGTTGTGGGCAATTAACAAATGTGATGTCCCAGGTCAAGAAACGATCCGAGCGCCACGGAATCACTGTTAGGCCGCCTGGTATCTTACAATCTGCCCTTGACAAACCCGGGGTTCTTTAACCGCCGGGGTGCCGCTTGAATTAGGTCCCTGCAGAGTAGGTCATTCAAAACCGCGTGTCGTGCTTGTCGGCCCGGGTCTGGGCGGCACGATATGCCGTCTTCGGCTGTCACCAGAGTGCCATATGGGCAGCTGTGTGGATGACAAATGACTGTGGATAGACGGAGGCCCACCGCTATTCGAACCGCCTCGTCTGATACCACATGTACTTATGGGTAAAGCAAACAGCCAGTCACCTGCAGAGGTTTCAGCGTAAGCTAAATTACAGTACGGTAGCAGTTCAGGTAATGTGTCTGAAACTGAGGAAAGCATGTGATCTCTGTATAAACTGTTAAACGCGTTAGAAAAATCTAGTTTAACCTTCTGCTTAACCTTCTTACTGTGTGGACAGATGCTTCGCAGCCCCCGGGAACGTCCACTCCCACTTATGCGCAAAGTAAGTCGAGACTCTTGAGAGGGCGAACGTGTTCGCGCACTTGGGCCTCAATCTACGTCAAAAGTACCATATAACAATAGGTCGCAGTCGTCTGGATTTTGTACGCAAAGCAAATAGTGTGCCACCAGGGCCTACTATCTGTAAGCTGGAAGCAATCCCCCTCGCTCAATGTGCGTCGCCACAATTTTAAAAGTAGTATGGCAAAATGAGAAATTAGGGGTATGGGGACTGCGTCCCCCAGAAGCTGACGCTTTTTGCATATATTGACAGTGTTTCGTGCCATTTTACGTAATCTAAAATACACATAGCCTAAACTGATAAAAGTATTTTCTAGCTTTTAGCAGACAAAAATTGGTACGGCAAAAATATGTTGTCGCCGTACCACATTAAAAGTAGACAAACATTACTGTAACGGTCCCCTGATAATAGATTTTTATATATTTTCGGGTATGTACTGATCGTGTGCACATGTTACTTATGAAGTCTATATTCATTGTGATTGGTATGTCAAGTTATATAGTTCAACCAATCAAATCAATGCAACACATTTCAAGTTTGAATATTAATTATCATAAAATCGCCAAACTAATTAAATGTTATCTAAATATGATCTCGTTTTCTTGTCTAGGGTAATCTATTAAGATTGTTTTAATTCTTTAAACTATCCTTACTTAAACCAGCGCTGTCTACATGGTATTAAGCCTAAGGGAAATTAAATACCTCCCACGTAGATATTTTTGGTAGTCACTTCTTTATAACCCCAACGGACTTTCACTTCGAATAAGCGTAGATCTCACTGTGAATGACGACGACGACGATCGTGTCTTTCATTGAGTTGACGAGTGAATCTCTTCTTGTAGTAGAGTAGAATATGGAAGATTTGTATGAATCCCTTCGCTCTTGTATTCGACTCGCTATCGACTTTAATCCAACAGTCCAGTTCATGGAAGTTCCGACGAACTTAACTGCTTAGGCCTACGTGGATTTAAACTTCCACCGAAATCGATCGATATATAGTTCAGTTCGATTAAAAGATTCCTTTTGACTGAATCTTATTTCCACAGCACTGTACTTATACTCCACGAGTATAGTTCTTATCGTAATCTAATGACTTACGAATAAGAAACGCTTTCGACGCTCTAATGCCTCAAATTGCACTTAGAAACGCCACGCAATCGCCATTCTTCTCTAGCATCAGACGAAGAACTCATTAACGGTCCTTTGCACACCGTCCTCTTCTTTTAATGCGCATGGGCGGTCAAAGTCTGTTGATCAACCGTGACACCGTTTGAATTTGTCCAATGGCATGCTTTCATCGTAGTTATGTATCCATGGCATTCAGACAATAAAGACTAATAATGGCCTTATGCCCATTATGCGCCAGTTATCTACGCTGGATGATTAATTAAAGTTTAACACAAATAATGCTATAATGCGATACAATCTTCTACTGTACCTATTAAAATCTATATTACGTATATATGAAGAGATATGAATGTTTCTTATAATACTAAGGGAATCGTTACAATTACCAACAGTATGACCATAAAACTATTACAACCATAATACATAAACTTTACAGTCCAGAGACTAGCTTACAGTCGACAGCTGATACATTGCAACGGATCTAGGACATTTTCCCCGAAGTTGGACTCATGAAAATAATTATTTATTTTAATAGAAGTTGGATTGATGAGAGAAGTTCTTTTCCTTAAATAGAAGCTGGATTGATGAAACAAATTCTATGCCTAATAGAAGTTGGATTGATGAAAGAAGTGCTGTGCTTAAATAGAAAGCTGGATTTGTGAAAGAAATTCTTTTCTTAAATAGAAATTGGATTGATGAAAGAAATTCTTTGCTTAAATAAAAGTGGGATTTATGAAAGAAGGAAAGAAGGAAGGTCTTTGCTTCAATAGAAATTGGATTAATGACAGTTATCATGGACAATGGTAGAGTTATCTACTTTCTGTTGGGGGAATGTCCGGGGGAAATTTCCGAGTGGGAATGTCCGGATATCATTGCAACAGTTTACAGTTGAGTCAGTACTGTCAGCAACATCCATTTCACTAGGGGGAAAACCTTTCCCCTCTGGCACAAATTGGAAGCAGTATGTGAAAAGACTACGTAGTAGGCCTAGGCCCTGCGTGCCCCCAAACAGAGTCGAACGGACTTCGCTGGGGCAAGTCCCAGCCAGCAGCAAACTGACAAGGGCTGTTGTAGCTGAAATCAGTTCAGTTCAGTTCAGTTGCTTTGCAATTTGTCAGATTCAACAGATGTTGGGGCTTAGACCCCGTCGGGTCCACACCAGGAGCCTGCAGGGAAGGAACGGATGTGTTTACGCACTTCCTCCTCAGAGGTTTGAAAAGGCGTTACCTGGGTTTCAATCGGTATGATGGGTCGGTAAAGAGGCTGACATGGATGTTTGGAGCGTAATTTTTGTAGAGTCTAGCTTAATCGGGACTGGTTTATATTCTGAGCAGAGAAATTCTGATCGCTGATTTAATGTTACCATCTTCCAATTTTGAAGATACCGCTGCCTCTATTATTTCCTGATCATTACCCCCTTGGAACACCTGTTTGGGCAGTGGTCTTGGGGTTTCACAAGTCTGGTGCGAATAGGTCGTCTATATTGAGAGGCCAAGTAGTCGATAAATTCTCGACTCGGTTTTTTTTTTTTGGGGAGGGCCCGATAGCCCGTAGGCGGACATGATTTGTAATAATAATAATAATATAATATATTTTATTTAATAAGCGCCTGACAAACGCACTGCGCTGTACATTTACATGTTATGCAATTGAAATCTTAACTACTAACAGAACAGACAACGGCGCTAATAGCAGCCTACAAAGCATATCCGCCCAACGGGGCTCGAACTCGGTACCTCTCGGTCTCTGTGCCAGATGTTATCCAATGCGCCACGGGCCCCCCAGAAATAGGCTGCTATTAGCGCCGTGTATTGCAGGCTGTCTGTTCTGTCAGTAGTTAATTAAGAATTATGTCTTCTGTCATTTGTGTTCCTCTGAATTGTTTCAATTGCATAACTGTACACTGTAACCAGTTGCGTTTGTCAACCGGATTGTTTCAATAAAGAATATTATTATTATTTAATAGTTCAGATCAGATTGTGACGTTTGCCACCTATAACTGGTTGCTCTAAAATGAGAGCTCCGAAAGCGATCAGAATCTTCAAGGGGATGGGCTGAGGGGGTTTTATAGAATCTTATTGATGACCGATGTTAGTAGTCTACTGCTGGTCTAGCTGCCTTTGGAACACGCTTAAGCAGTTTATTTTTCAGCGCTTGATTTGGGATTCTCTCCCCCCGACCCGAAGCTATCCGCATCATCGGCCAACCCTCAGGGATGGAGGGCTGAGGAGTAGGTGGATCTATGGACTCGTGACCTCGAGCAGTCCCCTCCTCCGTGCCCGTGGGTTGACTGTGTCGCTACTTTCCAGAGGGGGTTTGTGGGGCCCAGAGTATGGGTTTTTGCGTGTCCCGCGAAGATGGACCTTTCCATCCTGTTGCGTAACTTCCTGATGGTCCCATAAATGCTACAGGTGCTTCTCGCTTTCTGTATAGCCACGGTCAGAGATGGAGAGTTACTCCCAGATGGACGGTATTTTAAATTGACACAAGAGATTTAAATTAGCATTGTCTGGGTTGTGCTGCGGAGCGTATTTAGCTTCTAGCTACGATCAATATCATGCAGACCCTGACTATAGCTAAATACGATTAAAAGTAAAAGGTAATAGGTCTACCTTCAGAAATCCTGCCTGATTTTTAACAGGTTCAGCAAATTCCGAAACCCAGCGTGTATGTGTTCTAAATACGATTAAATAACTTGTAAATATCATGACTCAAGGTGAGAAACAGGCTAACCACCTGAAAACATGCCTTGCTTCTAATGGAAAACGCCAACAACAAACGTTGCTACCAAGACAGAAAGCCGTCACCGTCAATGCTATCGGGGGGGGGGCGTGCCTGATCGCCTGTCTGGCCGATAACTTCAAACTACAGGTGTGATGGCATTAACTAAGGCCAAACGAGAAGCTAACTGCGAAATTGTCACAACATAGCCAGAACTATATCGTGAATTCAAAGACAACAGCAGCCGTCGAACAGAGCAACAAGTTAAAAAGTTAAATTAAAACCAAGTTTAGCTTCCTGAAACCAACAAGCTGCCAGAGGCTACTCTACAATTACCCTTTACTATTACTATTACTATTATTATTATTATTATTATTATTATTATTATTATTATTATTATTATTAATATTATTATTATTATTATTATTTATTTATTATTATTTATTAGCATCCACAAGGAAGAATGATAAGTTATTATTATTATTATAAGTTATTATTTATTATTATTATTTATTATTATTTATTGTTATTATTATTATTATTATTATTATTATTATTATTATTATTATTATTATTATTATTATTATTATTATATTTATTATTATTTTTTTCGCCCGAGGTAGAAATAATCCCTCAGGCTCTTCGAAACTATATGAAGAGCGTTTTCGTTCTGGAGTTAACGGTCATCCTCACCGACCAATTGCGTAAAGGTGCCTCGAATTATTATTATTATTATTATTATTATTATTATTATTATTATTATTATTATTATTATTATTATTATTATTATTATTATTTTGCTCTGAGGTACTTTATTCCCCAGGGTCTTAGATATTATGTAAAGTGTAGCATCTGGAACGGCTACTCATCCATGTCAGGCTGTTGGAAGGAACCCCTGAAGGCAACGGCATTGAAACGCTGTATGCGCTGCAAACAAAAAGTAGCATGTCTCTTTCGGGTCTCTAGTGGTCTTAGTTAGGAGTCGCCCCAAATCCTTAATGAAATCCATTCAGCTGTTGTTAATGGGACTCATGGTCTCGAAGGCCACCGGAACAACGTGGTAGGTTGCGATGAGCTGGCCATACTTATCATTCTTCCTTGTGGATGCTAATTCTGCCGCCGCGCCCGCCGATACGGATGTCGCCCGAAGGTATATGACGGAGCCACGGTGTCAATTACTGTTGCGTCACAGACGAGTCCTCGTCCTCTGGGCCATGGAATCAGTCTGCCGTCCGTTCTTGATAGTCCGCGGGTGGATCCTTGATGTTCGGGAATCACCGCTCGTGTGAGGCTGCGACTAACCAGGTCGTTCAGCGCGGCGTGTCTTGCGACCCGACCTGGGCCCAACCCGCACGACAGCCCGTGAGATCCGTCTGCCGTCACCTGAGCTCCGCATGGGAAGCGTGCGGCTCACATATGCTCGTCCCCAATTGGAGTCCCAGGCGATCCTTACCTGACTAATCGTCCAGCCGCAAGCCATGTCGTCATCAGTAGGGCGAAGAGCCCATCTCCGGAATGCAACGCATCGGTCGCCCTGAATCGCGATTGATGATATGGATCGGCCTGGGTGCTGATCAGCACGGATGCCGTCTTCTGTATGATCGGTCGGTTCCAGTACGATTGTTTGTAATAATAAATAATAATAATAATAATAATAATAATAATAATAATAATAATAATAATAATAATAATAATAATAATAATAATAATAATAATAATAATAATGCACACCTTAGGATAGTTTCTAAGTCCCTGAGGGATCATGTATACCTCGGGGCAAAAATAAATAAAAATAAATAATAATAATAATAATAAATAATAATAATAATATTCTAGTCTTTATTGAAGCGCCTGACAAACGCACTGCGCTGTACATTTACATGTTATGCAATTGAAACAACTAATGACAGAAGACATAAATCTTAACTACTAACAGAACATACAGCCTGCAATACACGGCGCTAATCGCAGCCTACAAAGCATGTCCGCCCTACGGGACTCGAACTCGGTACCTCTCGCTCTCTATGCCAGTGTGTTACCCAATGCGCTATCGGGCCCCGTTGTCAATGTCCACTCCTTGATTCTCCATGAACCATTGTTGTTCCATCACCTCTGCCTATGCGTCGATGTCAGGGCAGGCATTGCCCAGCATGGAGGACTGGAGAGCGCGGGTGCTCGCAGCGGAAGCCAAAAAGGCGGGAAGCGCAAGCGAGACCACCCGGCGAATTCCAATTCCTCCCATCTGGACCGGTAAGCACGCCTGCAGCCATAATAACAGGGTGAGATTAAGGACTTCGCATAGGCCGTTCCGTAGGAGTTAATCAAAGCAGGGCGTGTCCGCTGCACGAACTGCATCTCAGAGTGAAAAACAGTTTGGGGAGCTGAGTGAGCATCTGAGAAGAATCAGAGCATCGTGTTTGGCAATGTTCCCTAGTCTGCCGATCGCCAGCTTATTATTATTATTATTATTATTATTATTATTATTATTATTATTATTATTATTATTATTATTATTATTATTATTATTATTATTATTATTATTATTATTATTATTATTATTATTATTACTACTACTACTACTACTACTATTATTATTATTATTATTATTATTATTATTATTAGTAGTAGTAGTAGTAGTAGTAGTATTAGTATTATTATTATTATTATTATTATTATTATTATTATTATTATTATTATTATTATTAGTAGTAGTAGTAGTAGTAGTAGTAGTAGTAGTAGTAGTAGTAGTAGTAGTAGTAGTAGTAGTAGTAGTAGTAGTAGTAGTAGTAGTAGTAGTAGTAGTAGTAGTAGCAGTAGTAGCAGTAGTAGTAGTAGTAGTAGTAGTAGTAGTAGTAGTAGTAGCAGTAGTAGTAGTAGCAGTAGTAGTAGCAGTAGTGAGTAGCAGTAGCAGTAGCAGTAGTAGTAGTAGCAGTAGTAGTAGTAGCAGTAGTAGTAGTAGTAGTAGCAGTGAGCAGCAGCAGTAGCAGCAGCAGCAGCAGTAGTAGCAGTAGTAGCAGCAAGCAGTAGCAGTAGCAGTAGCAGCAGCAGCAGCAGTAGCAGCAGTGCAGCAGTAGCAGTAGTAGTAGTGGCAGTAGCAGTAGCAGTAGCAGTAGCAGCAGTAGCAGTAGTAGTAGCAGTAGTAGCAGTAGTAGTAGTAGTAGTAGTAGTAGTAGTAGTAGTAGTAGTAGTAGCAGCAGTAGTAGTAGTAGTAGTAGTAGTAGCAGTAGCAGTAGTAGTAGTAGTAGTAGTAGTAAGTAGTAGTAGTAGTAGTAGTAGTAGTAGTAGTAGTAGTAGTAGTAGTAGTAGTAGTAGTAGTAGTAGTAGTAGTAGTAGTAGTAGTAGTAGTAGTAGTAGTAGTAGTAGTAGTAGTAGTAGTAGTAGTAGTAGTAGCAGTAGTAGTAGTGTAGCAGTAGCATGATAGTATACTAGTAGTAGTATTATGATGATGGTGATTGATGATTATTATTATTATTATTATTACTATTATGATTGATGATGATTGTTATTATGATGATGATTGATGATTGATGATGATTATGATTGATGATGACCATGATTGATGATGATTGATGATGATAATCATCATGATTATCGATGATGATGACGATGATTGATGATGACGACGATGACGATGACTGATGACTGATGACGATAACTGATTACTGATGACGATGATGACTGATGATGATGACTGATGATGATAACCTATGACTGATGACTGGTGATTGATGATGATGACGGATGATCATGATGATGATGACTGATGATGATGACTGATGAGGATGACTGATTATGATGACGATGACTCATGATGATGATAACTGATGAGGATGACTGATGAGGATGACTGATGAGGATGATAACTAATGATGATGACTGATGATGATGACTGATGATGATGACTGATGATGATGACTGATGATGTTGACTGGTGATGATGATGACTGATGCAGAGATGGGTACGATTAGCTAGAATTGCTAATCGATTAGAATTAGAATTAGCTCCTGAAATTTGCTAATCGATTAGAATTAGAATTAGCAAAAGCTTCTAGCTAATCGATTAGAATTAGAATTATCAGCAGCTAATCGATTAGCAATTAGAATTAGATATCGATAGTTTGATACAGTGTATATATTTCCTTCATGAATTTGTCAAATTTTAATCAAAGCACAACAAGTTACTACAGCTAGTTGCTGTAGCCAATTAAAATACATAAAGCTGCAGCCTATTACAATGCCTAAATCTGTAGCTTATTACAATACCTAATGTTGCACAACTGCTATATGTGAGAACAGTCCACATACCGGCAGGCAACACCACATCGGTCAATACATGCTGCAGTTATTGACATTGCTACTGCATAAGCTCACTATTGCATTTTGCAATTATCATATCTTGAATCAGTGCATCACTTGGCCTATTGCGCCTAGCTTTTACGACGTAGCCAGCAGAACTAAGTTCCATGGCAGCTGAGGCTGCAGAAACACAGTGATGATTGAGACGAAGAACATGAAAACGTGACAAATTTTCAGTGTTACATGAACAGAATGGACATAGAGCCATGGCCAGATAATTGAAGTTTGAAACAGCCTTCAGATAAGTAAGTAAGTAAGTATATTCTTCAAACTCAATATTACTAAACTCATTCTTAATGAACGCTTAATTTTCAGACAGCTAATCGATCAGCTAATCGATTTTTGATTAGCAATTAGCTGCAATTGCTAATCAATTAGAATTAGAATTAGCTTCAGATGACAGCTAATCGATTAGAATTAGAATTAGCTGTTTGTCTAATCGATTAGCTAATCGATTAGCATCTAATCGATTAGTTACCCATCTCTGGACTGATGATGACTGATGATGATGATGATGATGACTGATGATGACTGATGATGATGTTGACTGATGATGACTGATGATGATGTTGACTGATGATTGTGTTGACTGATGATGACAGGTGATGATGATGATGACTGATGACTGATGACTGATGACTGATAACTGATGACTGTTGACTGACGATGATGATGATGATGACGACGACGACGACGACGACGACGATGATGACGATGACGACGACGACGACGACGATGATGATGATGATGATGATGATGATGATGATGATGATGATGATGATGATGATGATGATGATGATGATGATGATGATGCGAACAAAGTGCTTGGTGGACGACCGAGCCCTCGCCGGGATATGTAGCTTCTACTGTTACTTTCACATTTATATGCACATACCCTGAATATTTCAGGGTATGTAGCATCTACAGTTACATTTCACAAGAACTATTGGCTGTCACCCCCTCAAAGTCCGACTCACACCTCAACGTGGTGAGGGGGTGGCAACAGTCAGTAGGGGAGTGCCTGCTGAGGCTATGCCATAAGTGGTGAAGGCCTTAGGGCGCTACGCGAGGTGGACAGGCTCAGCAGGAACCCTGAAAAGCTGGCAAACGTGGGCGGCATCGCCGCCTTTGATACCACATGGGATATCAGAGCCAGTCCTAAGCCTGGAACTCTCTTTAAGGGAGAAGCGCGAAGGTCGAACGGTTGGGTGCAGATACTCTGTTTGTAAAGAAAAAAATAGGCCTACGAATTAAATCCAATGCAAGCATTGACTCCTAAAGGGGATCGGCCCATAGATCCGATGCAAGTGTTGCACACCTACGGGCCTTCGGCCCATGGATTCTGATGATGATGATGATGATGATGATGATGATGATGATGATGATGATGATGATGATGATGATTGGCTGTCAAGTACGCCAACACAACGAGTGATGCCATCGAGTTGTACAAATCTGTGCATAGAATTACCAAGAAAAGCAAGCGCCATGCCATCAAAGGTGTTATCGTACGACCGATAGTGTCGACGGACACCTGGACAAGTGGACCTGACTGACATGCCTAGTGGGCATCACAAATGGATCATATTATTCCAAGATCATTTGACCAACTGAGCGCCTTCAACTGGAGCGCCTCTGAATCCTCGAGTGGCGCTATACAAATGTTAAATTACAATTACAAATGCTGTGTTATTCGTCCTTTGTCTACAAAGCGCGAGGCTGAGGTTGCTTATCAGCTCAGTAGTGTATTGTATTTGATCATTTATAAAGCGCTTCTCATAGCATAAGCCTTTCAGAAGCGCTTCCAGTGCAAGGTACTCCGAGGAAAAAGGAAGGTTTTAAGGTGAGAGAAACAGGTAGATATGCTACTAAAGAGGATTGTAGAGCGTAGAGAAGGAGGAAGTCGATTCCATAGAGAGGGACCTATGCACACAAAGGACCTGGATTGAGCCATTGTTGTCCTAACACGGGGAACAAAAAGGTCAAGCCGGTCAGAGGATCTGAGAGGACTGTTTGACGTGGCAGAGAGGGGCGGAGAATTTGGTGACAAAGATATTTTGGAGCAAGACCCAGTTGAGATTTTAGTAGATTTCAGTAGTTAACATCGCACCGACTACAGCCTCTTCTTCAGCAGCTGACATCACACAGACTACTTCGAGTGCTTCGGGTACAGCAATGGACCAGTGGACCACCGACGACATCCAACACCGCTAATCCTAGCATAGATAACGCTCCAGCGTCAGGTGAAGTGGCAACAGAACAACAACAAACAAATAGAAACTGGGAGAAAACGAGCTTCTGATAGATCCTGACGTCTCAAAAGATGAAGAAGTTGCTCTGCAAACCGCGTTTCAGATAGAATCGTTATGTGGCGATCAAGGTTTTTCGTATCCTGAAATTGTCAGGGTATATGTATAGAAATCTGGCTTAATGTTATATTGTAAGCTTTTCACATGAAATTTCCCGGTTTAAATGTATATATTACAGTGAATGTGTATTATCAGGGAATGTGTATATACTCTGAAATTTTCAGGGTAGATGCATATTCCCTGATTCACTCGGGGAATGTATACATTCCCTGAAAAAACCAGGGTATATACATATACCCTGAAATTTTCGAGTGATTTCTATACACTTACCCTGACTACAATAACACATTAAGCCAGATTTCCATACACATACCCTGAAAATGTCAGGGTATGTGTAACATCTGCTGTTACATTTCACATATCTATGCACATACCATGAAATTTTCAGGGTATGTGTAACATTTACTGTTACATTTCACACTGTGTGATAGGCATCTGCCAAACCGGCAGATTACCTTAACCGCCACATCTTAACCGCGGTACACGGAGCAATTTCTTCATCTCTGGAGACGTCAGCATCCAGCAGAAGCTCGTTTTCTCTGAGTTTATATTTGTTTCTGATTTGGTTCTGTTGCCACTTCACCTGACGCTGGAGAGTTGTCTACGGTCGAAGTATAATCTGCATGATGTCAACTACTGAGTTGATAGGCAACCTCAGCCGCGAGCTGTGTATACAACGGACGAAGAGCACAGTATTTGGTCAGATGATTTGGTATACCATGATCCATTTGTGATGTCCACTAGGCATGGACTGCATATTGTATTGTATTGTATTGTATTGTATTTTATCATTTATAAAGCGTTTCTCATAGCATAAGCCTTTCAGAAGCGCTCCCAGTGCGAGGTACTCCGAGGAAAAAGGAAGGTTTTAAGGTGAGAGAAAGAGGTAGAGATGCATATCAATCAGGTTCACTTGTCCACGTGAGCCAAAGTCCGTCATATGTTGGCGTACTTTACAGCCAATACATAAAACAAACTGATGTATTTGCCTCAAAGTTCTTGTGAAATGGAATAGTAGATGTTACACATACCCTGAAATTTTCAGGGTATGTGTATAGAAATCTGGCTTAACGTTTGATTGTAAAGCCTTTCAGGGTATGTGTGTAGAAATCACATGAAATTTTCAGGGTATGTGTATATACCCTGTTTGTTTTCAGGGACTGTATACATTCCCCGAGTGAATCAGGGAATATGCATCTACCCTGAAAATTTCAGGGTATATACACATTCCCTCATAATGCACATTCACTGTAACATATATAACCTGTTTTTTTCAGGGAATGTATACATTCCCTGAGTCGGAATCGAGAGTGACGCCTACAACTTTTGCCGAACGACGCCTACAGCCTTTTAGTCCAGGCGGTACACGGATTTATACTGCACTTCTTGAACACGGATTGCCGCTTTGCACAGTTGTAGTTGGCACCTAAGAGAACATTTTAGGAAGGGGAGGCATTCGAAATTTCGCTTAGAATTCAAGATGGCGGCTTTTTTCAAAATTGAGATTTTTCAATATCTCGACTTCTGTTTCACTTAGAATCGTAATTTTGGTGTCCAAACATACACATTTAGGGGCAATTATTCCACTAGGGCCATCGCAGATTAGCCACGGTCTCATTGGTCGGCCATTTTCCAAAATGGCCGACGAAAATTGAAGTTTTTAAATATTTCGGTTGCTATCTCACTTAGAATCTTTATTTTGGTGTCCAAACACACACATTTAGGGGCAATATTTTGACTAGGGCCATCGTAGATCTCATCATGGTCTCATCAGTCGGCCATTTTCCAAAATGGCTGACCGAAATTGAGATCTCTATTTTCCAAATAACATCAATCTAAGGTCAAAATTAACATAATACATCAAAATAAAGCCAAAGAAGGTCAATTTATTGCAAAACGAACGGCGAAATTGTTCAAAGAGGAAACAAGCAAATACTTTTTGCATTCGGTGCTTGTTTTCCAATTTCTTTGTGGCATTTTCCATCTTTACTGTGGATAGTATCTAAGAGTTTTAATTATAAGAGTCTTCCATGAATTTTTAAAATATATTAGGCCTAGTCACAGTTTATCTTAATTTCTGTAATAAAAAAAGAAAGAAATTACTTCCTGAGCTAGGATTTGAACATTTCCCTCTAGAGTAGGCTAACTGTTGGAACTTGGAACACATCAGTCGGCATGGGACACCACTCACACCAGCACATTTACAAGAGAATCTAGTTGACGTGCAACCCTCCTTGCACCCGCATTTCAATAGTTCTATGCAAGCCTGCCAAACTGCTGGTTGTGTGGTCCACTGTCCACCTCACCTCGCTTTGTCCATCAACATTGCAATAAGATGGAGATGGCATATCAGTTATGATACTGTCTGCCTGACCTCACATATGCCCACCTTGGTATATGGCTCGAAGAGTGTGGGACTAGCGCATCACATGTGGGAGGAAGACTTGGCAATGGTGTAGCTTTGGTTGCGAACAGGTCTTTGCGTTTTGGTTGCGAACAGGTCTTTGCGTGCTGCGTCAACTGTCAACAACTGTCAAGTGATGCATCACCATAGTATACAGAATGACCACAAAGCATTTTAATAGTTCTCTAATGTTGGGCTACAGTGTAGGTATGAGACTGGGAATGGTAGTGAAGGCTACCGTTACCTACTTTCTCAAAAGCCTTCCACGTCTTCTAGGCAGATCTGTTTACCTTTGCAACTAAAAGCCGAGACTGTGTAGCGGCCAGTAAATGCGTGGAAACCACGGTGGGCGTTGGACTTTTCTTCTCCCATATTTTCTGCTATTTGTTGGATTGGATGGTAAGTTTGGTTTCGTCCAGAGCCATATAGGATACACAGGTGAGTAAGTCCCAATGATTGTAGAACATGAAAGAAAGATGTTACCATCAAGACAACGTTGCAAAGAAGGACATTCTTGACGGCATTTGCAGGCCATATCACGAACTTGCATGATCAGACGACCATCCGCTTATTCCATTTCTCACATGAAGTTCCAGCTATGGATGTCTGTTGGATGTCAGGTGAGAGTAGGAGTGTAGGACATTGTCCCCCCTGGACATTGTCCCCCCTGGACATTGTCCCCCCTGGACATTGTCCCCCCTGGGTAGGACATTATCCCCCCAGTCTAAGATATAATCGTATAATATTCTTGCGGAAATATGTATATGCATATGTGTATATATTTTTTTATATGTATGTGTAAGTATACATAAATATGCATATATATATATAAGTATATACACATTTACATATGTATATATATATGGATATATATATATGCATGCATATATACTTATATATATATATGTATATATGTATATAAAGGGTGGCCCAATATAAAATGTCCCACCGGATAAAATGCAATTTCTCCGCAACCAATTGAGATTTTATCACCAAAATTTCAGCATTTACAGAGGAATGATTGTCCAACAATCCACACAAATTTTACTAAATAATTTGTATAACTTCAAAAGTTACAGCTGTTTAAATGTTAAATTCCATTTTTTTTAAATTTCTGAAGAAAAATGGACAGTAACTTGCAATTTTCAATATCAAATAAAATCATCTTTCATTATGAAATCAGAAATCTGTTGAGCAGGTTATCTCAAGGCATATTCGAAGTGTCCACCCCTAGTTTTCACACAAGCTCAAAGTCTTTTTGTGAAGCTCAATATGGCCTTGTTGATTAAGTCCTGCGACAGCTGGTTCAATATTAGCTGCAATTTTGTTCAGCTCGTCAATGTTCTTCGGCTTTGGATGAAATGTCTTGTAGCGTTCTAGCATAGCTCCCCAGACGTGATAATCAAGAGGGTTAAGGTCTAGAGAGTTTGGTGGCCATTCATCTTTGCCAATGAATTCACTGCAGTTGGTGGCAATAAAGCCTTGAGCCAACCTTGCCGTGTGAGCAGGTGCACCGTCCTCCTGGAAAATGAAACCAGACGGTAGAACAGACTTGCAGTCTTCAATGAGTCTGGGTAACATAGTTTCAACGTAAAGTTGAGCGTTTACTTTAGGCTTGTCTGGGATGAAGTGCAATCTTCTCTTACCGCCGTAGCACACGCCAGCAGAAACCATGAGGTGCTTCGCAAACTTGTATCTCTCGACCACCAGGCGACTTTCGTGAACATCGCGCTTTTTACCAAACGCAGTCGTTCTGATGGTTAACCTGCGGGTTTAGATCATAGTTTTATTTCATCAGTGAGAAAAACCTTCTGTGCAACAGTGGGTGTTACAAAACAATTTCTCTGTGAAAAAATCTTAAAGAAATAACCATTATTGGACCGTTCATCTGCGGAAATTTGAAAAAATTGAATTTAATATTAAAACAGCTCTAACTTTTGAAGTTATGCAAATTATTTAGTAAATTTTCGTGGATTGTTGGAAAATCATTCCTCTCTAAACGCTGAAAATTTGGTGGTAAAATATCAATTGGTTGCGGATAAATAGCATTTTATCGGGTGGGACATTTTATATTGGGCCACCCTGTATGTGTATGTAATACTATGTATCTATATGTATATGTATGTATATATTGTATATGTATATATGAATATATATATATATATATATGTACTTATGTATATATATGTGCTTGTCTGTGTTTTCTTTCTCTGTTGTACTTGCTTTTCGTTGTTTGGGTTCAATAAAATTTATGGTTATGGTTATGGTTATGGTTATATATATGTATATATACATATATATATTTGTATATGTATGTGTAAGTATACATATATATGCATATATATAAGTATATACATATTTAAATATGTATATATATGGATATATATATATATTTGCATATGTAAATGTTTGTATATATATGTATTTATATATATATATACATATATATATACATATTTGGATCTAAGTATATATATATGTATATATATGTGTGTGTGCATATGCATATATACTAGAGTGGTCCTTATTTTTCAACTTTCAAATTTCCACCGTCCCACCCTCCAAATAGGTTCTCCCTTGGTAGAAACTACTTGGTATAAAATTTCTTTAATATTGGTCAATGTTTAGGGTATGCTCAATCCACTTGAAATTTATGCTTATTTCCTGCAATCGCATAAATACAAAAGGCTTCCGATATGACATTCGAATGCAGTGCACTGCAGTGCAGTAAATGATCAAGCACAATTATTATAGCGCATTCAACTACGTGTAGTTCATAGTACAGATCCATTCTGCTCTTTGAGTGGCAGTGGGGTACGAAGCAGAAGCGAGACCCTGGAGGACAGTAGCATTGTGGCTATCGTGGTACAGCTTGCGGTGTTCCTTGATGACAAGAAGAGCAAATTGAGCTGCCCCTCATCTTTTGTCAGCAAATCATTGTATTCTTGCATCAGTGCCACCCCTCGTTCTGCAGTATCGTCAACAACACGAAGCTCGAACACCGTCTTCTGCTTGAGGATAGTCTGGATTTGTCAGCAAGACCTCCGGGTTGACTTCCAGGAAGGAATCCGGCAGGTCAAGATTCTTGAAGAAATTACGCGTGTTTGCATGTTCGCGGTCACAAATCACATAATCTTAATTATTCTGGAACCTTTGACTGGTCCAGAGAAATAAGGTTTGGACGATCCTCTTTTCCTTCCTGACTGAGTCCTTCCACCATTGTTCTTACTCGACTACATTGGTCAAAGAAAGCTTATGCTATCAGCTATTTAGATACCAAAGCTGCCCACACTACTTCAGAGCACCCTTGGATGCTGGCGAGTCAAATGTCGCGAGTAGTTTCACCAAAGACGCAGAAATGTTCAAGATCTTGTGCTTCTCGTTTCGTCAGTTTGAAGGCTGAATCTCTGAACAGGAAGATCTTAAGCGTATGTATTAATCTTACCATGAATCGGGCACGGGGGTTGGCACCCGGTTTCATGAAGGAAACTCTGGGAGGTGGAAAGTTCATGACCTCGGCCGAAATAACACAGAGTGCATCTGCAATGACTGGAACTTCCACGCCAGGCTTGTAATCTGTGACAACAGCATTGGGCCACTGTGGTGCTGAAGGCTTCATTCCAAAGAATTTCATGGGTATGATGCCTGCATGCCAAGTAAAGCACTTTTCTCTCTAGAAGCATCAATATAAAAACGCAAGCTCCTTTCTTTCGTCCTCTGTTGCTGAAAGTTGTGTCAAAACAGAGTCCTTCGATGCAATCCTTAACGCCCTCAATCATTGCATATGCCATTGCATATGTCATTGCCTGACCGGTTCCGGAAGACAGCCTCGGTACAGACAGGAGTTGTTTCAATGCCAGATCCTGGAACAATGACTGGTAATCGGTCCGCTTTCTCGTCTCCTGTAGTCTCTATCTTAGAAAACTGGTATAGCAAACTACTGGTTAAACTGCGCTGGGGCAGTTGCTTTTTATACTGCTTTTCAGTGGCATCTGGTGTCACCCTCCTTTAACATAATTATTCATTAATTTGTTTGTTGTACGACTGCATCAACTTGATACACGATGTCACATCAACTCGCTATTTATTGGCTGCCTGCTCTACGCACCGTTGCATTGTAATGGTTAAAATATCTGACAAGTTAATAATAATAATAATATCTTTTCTTTAATAAGCGCCTGACAAACGCCCTGCGCTGTACATTTACATGTTATGCAATTTAAATCTTAACTACTAACAGAACAGACAGCTTGCAATACAACGGCGCTAATAGCAGCCTACAAACATATCCGCATAAACATAAACATAAACATAAACATAAACATATCTAAAGTTGCAATGCATTTCCAATGGAGTACCGGTACCGTAGTTAATAGCTAGTTATTCATTATCAAAAATGTTCTAATTATCAATTATTAAGCTATTTCAGCAAAGAAAAGACAAAGATATGAAAAATTGAATATTATGCACTGTACAGCTGAGTATATAGTATATTCTTTAGCCTTGAGCCCCATGTGCTTATTGAGATAGAAACTTTTTTAACCATTGGCAATTTCGCATAGTTATACTTTTGTATAGCATCACAAAGAAGTGGATTGAGCATACCCTAAATGTGCACCAATCACAACAATTTTTGGCAGCAATAAGTTTCTACTGGAGGAGTATCAGATGAGAGGGTGGGAGCCAGTAACAGATTAAGAAATTTTTTTCCCATGTTGCTAAGGACCACTCTAATATATACATATATATATGTATATATATATGTATGTATCTATATATATATACATATGTAAATATGTATATATATATGGTTTCTCAGTGATTTGTGACGTTTTGAAGTATATTGCAACAAAAAAGTATTTGGCGTCCGGGGTGCATAGTATGCGGCGATTGAAGGGTTAAGTTTAGGCCTACACCTGAATGAAATAGCCAACAAAAACGGCAACTAAGGTTTATCAATTACATGCAGACTATAGGCTATTTACACAGAGGGGGGGGACAATGTCCGGGGGGATAATGTCCGGGGGACAATGTCCGTTCCCCGAGAGTGAGTAGTTCCTTATCTACGTTTGTGACAGCATGAACATGACTAAAATTATGGATAGCATAATTCGCAAGCAGAATGAAGAGTTCTTTCCTGTTTATTTCATGTCGAAGAAAGTCAGGCCAGTTTCGTGGTATATGTAGTTTTGTTTCTGGAGATACTTGTCAGCGTGTACCAGATCCTCGCTGCTGTCGAACACCATTCATCAAGCTATAGCGTCAGCAAAAGCATAAATGTTCCAAACCAAATCAATACGAGTAGCAGCTAGACGAGCCGCATTCCGTAATAAACGGTCCTCAAAATCACTCTCACAATATTCTCCAAATGTTTTTGAACAACGTGGCTTCATCATTCATGCCATAATTATATGAGGGCTGCACCATCATAAACAAAAGCACCTGAACTGCCACAAAATTCAACTGGTGTATCAATTCAGCTAGGAGATTGCCAAGTCTTCCTCCCACATGTGATGCGCTAGTCCCACACTCTTCGAGCCATATACCAAGGTGGGCATATGTGAGGTCAGGCAGACAGTATCAGAATTCAGAACTGACATGCCATCTCCAGCTTTTTGCAATGTGGATGGACAAAGCGAGGTGAGGTGTGGACTCCACAGTGGACCACACAACCAGCAGTTTGGCAGGCTTGCAGAGAACTATTGAAATGCGGGTGCAAGGAGGGTTGTACGTCAACTAGATTCTCTTGTAAATGTGCTGGTGTCCCATGCCGACTGATGTGTTCCAACAGTTACTGTATGTTTAAATCTTAGCTCAGGAAGTAATTTCTTACTTTTATATGAAAGAAATTAAGATAAACTATGACTAATATAGTTTAGAAATCCACGGAAGTCTCTCATAATTAAAACTCTTATAGGCCTATACAATCCACAGTAATGAGGGAAGATGCCACAAAGAAATTGGAAAACAAGCACCGAATGCAAAATGTATTTGCTTGTTTCCTCTTTGAACAATTTCGCCGTTTTGCAATAAATAGACCTTCTTTGGCTTCCTTTTGATGTATTATGTTAATTTTGACCTTAGATTAATGTTATTTGGAAAATAGAGATCTCAATTTCGGTCGGCTATTTTGGAAAATGGCCGACTGATGAGACCATGATGAGATCTGCGATGGCCCTAGTCAAAATATTGACCCTAAAATCCTAAATCTGTGTGTGTGTGTTTGGACACCAAAATAAAGATTCTAAGTGAACTAGCAACCGAAATATTGAAAAATCTCAATTTTCGTCGGCCATTTTGGAAAATGGCCGACCAATCAGACCGGGGCTAATCTGCGATGGCCCTAGTGAAATCATTACCCCTAAATGTGTATGTTTAGACACCAAGATAATGATTCTAAGTGAACCAGAAGTCGAGATATTGAAAAATCTCAATTTCGGTCGGCCATTTAAAAAAAAGCCGCCATCTTGAATCCTAAGGGAAATTTCGAATGCCTCCCCTTCCTAAAATGTTCTCTTAGGTGCCAACTACAACTGTGCAAAGTGCCGCTTTGCATAGTTGTTTTAAAAAAATGCAGTATACTGACTAAATTTGTCTTGTACCGCTTCTACTATTTGTTGGCAGGCTTTACAAGCCTTCGTTCAGTTATGCGACTGTTCAGTTTCAACTGAAAACAACTTGCGGAATTTCACTCTAGGATTTATCTAATAATGCTCTTCGTTTAATATTTTCAAACTAACAATATTATTACTCAGTATTGATTACAAATCAGTATGATCACAAATTATTACAGGAGTCGAATTTAACTGTATACATCAGCCATGCAAAGCGCCCATCACGTCCTACATTTCAGTTTACCAACGCGCCATCTCCCGAATGATAGGCTGAGTGGACCTTTGGGTGGGTACGGCCGTTCGGGAAGCGATACCGCTACCTGCTGCTCTTCACGCCAGTTATGTTAATAATGTACTTATTTATTTCAGTTCATGGATAATTGTAATAACAGAATGAATTGTTTAAGTTCTTCAAGTCTTCTGCTAGATTTATGGAAGCCATGCTTCAATCGCTGAGGATTCGAACCTGAATATTGGACTAGACCATCCTGCTACGCTCATCATACACGATATCGCTACATTAGTAATATTTGTCTTATTAATAGTATCGGCTTCTTGATATGCTGCTATTATCTGCGGTTATCTGGTACAGATTAGCCTACCACTTAGGCTAGTTGGTTTAAATTGTTTATAATTAGTAGCTAATATCAGAAAATATGAGCGTCACTCGGCAAAAGTTGTAGGCGTCGTTCGGCAAGAGCTGTAAGCGTCGCTCCCTATTCCCATCCGCCTAAATGCATGTGGTTTCTTATCCAATTCAATGAAAGATAGGTTGCAGTCACATCATATTTATAGCTAACAAAATAAACTTTATTCTAGCTCACTTTATTCTAGCTTCTTTGGTTTAACTTGAGCAATATTTATATGGCTTCATCAACGAATCACAGAACAGTAACCTTTATGCGAAAAATTAAAATGGACAAAATCGAAACTAATATTGGATACTTCGAGACCGTCTAAGGCTCTAAGCCTATGCAAATGAACTACGAATAATTTATGAAAGCCCCAATCACGTAAAATCAAGCGCATGTTCATATAATTTATACCAATTGACGGGCACGCCTAATCCGCACCAAATACGCACATACAATCACATACAAGCCAGCAGGTGCTAGCTGGTCTATATTTATAGTTATTCCAAAGCAGGTGCTAGCTGACGCTAATAATATTGAATTATATGATTTCAGAATAAATAATCATTTTTAGCCGGCATAAGCAATACAGCATCAGTTATTGAATGGGGCGGGGACTACCGATCACAGAATAGCTGCAGAAACCAGTGCCAACTATCACCATCAAAATTGTGTCCGTCTACTCAGAGCCATTTTCTTATTTAATGGACGGCTTCCTAAGTTCTCTCCTGTCTCTGCATATATGCGTAATGTGTTGCATTGGCTGTTTGTGTCTCAGCGAAAACCTTGCATTGCTGCTCTGGTTTCTCGTTGCGTTCTTGACTGCACTTCATCTTACTTGCGCGATCTGTACCGCCCAGTGTCCGGCGTTGCAGCTCATCCCTCAGCGATAAGGGGTGAGCTTCTGGTTCAACGGGTTCGCTTGGCTATTATGCAGCGCCGTGCTTTTTCAGTTGTGGGCCCTTCCATCTGGACAGGGTTCAACAAGTGGGGCGCGGTGGTGTAGGGTGGGGCGCGGTGGTGTAGAGGTATGTTCGGTGCCTTGCAGCCAGAGGGTTGCGGGTTCGAATCCACCTCAAGCCGCCGCGTAGGGACCTTGGGCAAGTCCTTTCACTCGCAATTGCTCATGCGCTTCGGCGTGAAACTCCGATTCAGTGTCCGCGCTGTATTCGGGAGCGCCTGTGAGTAGAAATCTTGAAGGGGCGCTATAACACAAGCGTACATATATATATATATATATATATATATATATATATATATATATGCAGACATATATATATGATATATAACTCCGGTATATATGTATATATATCATGCAGATATATATATATATCTGTGTCCCGATGAACCCCTAGAAAAAGTGCCATAACTCGGTCAAAATTTGTACCATTTGCCTGAAATTTTAAATAGAACAACAGTAGCCATATCACCACCAAATCCTAACGCCGTTTGGAAATGTTGGTGAATTTGTCACTTTTATGAACGTTTGAGATGCAGCACTGAAAAAAGGACGTTTCCAACATACAAGAGCCACAAGAAGGTGAAGTTCAGCTACATCTGGTGTTCAAAATGTCCTCCTTGTTCACGGCCACACGACCCTAGACGTGGACGCCACTGTTTGATGGCCCGGTCGATGATCACGTGCTCTTGTATTTTGGAAACTTCCTTTTTTCAGTGCTGCATCTCAAACGTTCATAAAAGTGACAAATTCACCAACATTTCCAAATGGCGTTAGGATTTGGCGGTGATATGGCTACTGTTGCCGTTTTTAACATTTCAGTCAAATGCTAAAAGTTTTGACCGAGTTATGACACTTTTTTAAGGGGTCCACTTTTCATCGGGACACAGTGTATATATTGCCCTTGGGTCATGTTAGCCTTTATGTACTATATAAATGTAGCTCTTATCGGCTCGAGCAAAAAGGCAAGAGAAACACCCAAATAGAACAATATTTGGCTGAGTTGTGGCCTTTTGACCTTGATTTTGACCTTTTGACCTGGAATTGACCTAGTGTCATGTTAGCCTTTAAATACGTTGTATTTTCAAATGTAGGCCCGAGCAAAAAATCAAAAGAATCATCCAAATAGACATATATTTCACTTAGTTATGGCCATTTCCCCAGATTTTTATCTGAAATTACCCTTTATGACCTTAAAATAACATTGGATCGTCTTACATTTAGTCATTATGTTTCTTACCATCAAGTCGAGAAAAAGCAAGAAAGAATTACTCGAATTCAACAATTATTGGCTGATATCCTGCGAGTTTTCTATGATATTTGCTAAATTTAATTTTTTTATGACCTTGAAATGACCCTTAGGTTCAAAGATCAAGCTTGGCAACAGCGATTTTCGTAATGAGCATGGTAAAAAAGTATGTTACCATAAATGAACATGATTTGCTTCTAACACTAGATTTTCCATTTTTTTGCTTAGACTGTTTGAGGCATTAATTCCCCATTGGAGGCCATCTTTTTTTACATCATAATTAGACCCCTTCCCGTTGTCCGATTTCGTCCAACTTTTTATATGTTCTTCCACATACCATATGCTAAAGAAAAAAGCAATAACATCTTTTCTTGCAATTTTGTTGGGGTCATGTATCATAACTATCCGACTAAAGGTACAAGACAACACCTTCAAAAATTTGAGTGGCTGTTCAGTTGGACAGCTTACTTGATTGAACGTGGTGTTGACTCCAACACGTAATTTTACAACTATTTTATGGATTATACAGACCAGCTCAATTCCGAGTATGGGAAATGTTAACAATCACATCTCTCTTGTCTTCATCTGTCTTAATTTCCTATTTTGCAATCACTGTCCTCAGTGTCCTGCCTCAGCTGCCTGCCCATTTAGCACAGAATGAGTTTTGAAAACCGTCTCTTCACAAACACTACATACTACATTTTGGCTAATCAGCATATTGCTGCTCGATTGTGAGACAATTGAATTTTATGCTCGATATTGTGCCCCGCACTCGTAAACTGTTGGACCCTGAAGCCTTTTTCGTAGTTAGTTCAAAGCTGTGGAAATCGCTACAGGTCAGTTCATTCGATGGATTCTTGTTAGGACGCTGCATTCATCGGTTTCAGTTCCTGTATTCTACCGGTCAGGAGTAGGAGCATGGGTTGCTCGGGTCAGCCAAAAGGGAGTTCGTAACAGTTTAATGGTGAAGATCGATAACTATATGTTAATTAGATAGAAGATCGCCATATGGGCATTTAGTCGACTAACGTTTCAGTTTGCATATCAATGTATTTTACTGTAATAGAACTGATAAAATCTGTCAAGTGGCATCTTATTTTACCCGCAGTGTGAGATTGTACGCAATGTACGGGCTACTTGAAGACAGTATAGAAGGCGGTAGCCGCTGAGGAACAATGACTTTGCTTCGTGAACACTATTGGGTGTTTCTTTTACATTTTTTCTACCATAATAATAATAATAATTTCGTTTATTGCAACCGGTTACAGTGTACAATTATGCAATTTAAACAATTCATAAGCACACAAATGACAGAAGACATAAATCTTAACTACTAACAGACAAATAGCGCGGCGCTACAAAGCATGTCCGCCCTACAGAACTCGAACTCGTTACCTCTCGCTCTCTATGCCATTTTGTCATCCAATGCGCTATCGGGCCCCCAACGTTGTTCCTAACTTAATTTGACATGTTGATTTCGGCCCCCTCACCAAGTACTGTAAGGCTTCGTCTGCTTATTTTCATATTTTTTTCAGCTATGATCCTTCGCTGACGTTGTTCCGTGGTACGGAGGCATTGAAGGAATGCACTTAGGGCAAGTTGCATAAATGCATAACGTATGTATTATACACTGTACAGCTTGTGCATGCATGAGGATGGAAACTGACGGCAATCGCTATAAATGCCGCTCGTATACACATAGCTACTCAGGAAGTTGAGATCAGTCTGCTTGTATTCTGCTAAAACTTTTTCAATGCCTAATATTTCCTTTTGAGCTACATAACAAGTTATACGGTTTTATTTTAAACTGGCTTTAAAATATCATATATATTTTAAGGCGGTTGTAGAGAGCAGTGTCGCAACAGCGGTCATACATTTTGCTACATCTGAGGTCAGAACACAATTAGACTGCACTGATCAAGAAAGCATAAGAGCTGTATTGAGCTTGCAAGACAAGAATGGGTCCTCACACTTGAAGTAGAAGATGTGTTTGATTCAGATGATCTGGATAAAAGAACTGACGTGACAGCTGTATTTGTCTTCCTAAAGTTTCTGGTTTTCCTGGTAAATAAGAGAGCATTTGCATAGCCATGTCTACTAGAGGATCACATTGCATTGAAAAAAACTGGCCACCAAGTCAGAATTGTGTTCCAGAACAGAAAAACGTGGCACACAAGCAGCCAAAGACACTGCCTACTCTTCAGATAAATGTGGGACTTTTCAATTTTTTTTCCAAAACAAGGATGGTGCAGGTTTTCGTTATTCAACACAGATGTTACCAAGAATAACTGATGAAGGAAGGCATTCTGTGGGTCAACACACCAGACCCGTCATAAATTACACTGGTCAACAAGCATTTTGCAACTGAGATTCTAATACCTGTTCCTGACTAAATTAGACATGCTGATTTCAAATCCAATTTTTGTCTAGTTTTAAGTTATACAGTTTCTGGGATTCTTTCAGTTGTATACGTCTACCTTAATAAATTTGGCATGCTGCATCCAAATCCGAAACCCGTTTTCGTCTATCACGTCTGTTAAGTTATAATTATGTTCTGCAGCTGATCTGGACGGAGAATGGCTGAAGAAGAAAGAGCCTCACCAATTTGATTGGTGAGAGACTTGTCATTATCATCAAAGTGGAAAGCAGAAGTGCTAGGTTCAAGACTTGAGCAATGGAATAGGAACAGGAAGACACAAAATTTGTGTTTTTCGTAATCGTCATACCAAATGGAAGGTAGCATTTGTTTCTGTGCTGATGGTCTCATGCATGAGTTAGGATATGAATATGGAAGCATTTGTTTGGTTGCTATCTTGGTAATCAAGGAGCAGTGAATTATGCTGAGCTCGTAGAGAAAAATTCTAAGGGCACATGAGTTGTTGGGTGCTCGGATATGGCATTTCTACACGTTCCACCCAATCTGGGCGATGTCACCGATGAGTATGGGGATAGGTTCCATCAGAATGATAAGGTGATCAAAAGCGAATATCAGAGGAGGTTAACTCATTGCATGAAGTAAATCATTGCATGATGAAACACTATTGTTGGCTCTTGCAACGAAAGACAGCCGCAAAAGCAAATGCCTTTAACATTTTTGAACACTTTTCTTCCACTTATATTGTGAGTTGAAAAATACGTAATTGTTCATCAACGTGTCTTTTATAATTTTGTTCTTTTGTATTTGTTTTAACAGCAAAGGCATTAACATCTTTTTGGATGACATGTTTCATACTGCAAATATTACGCATTAATTCGTAATTGTGTAGAATCTCACTGATGCATACCTAAAAAACCTGACGTGCTAGTCAAATTTACATTTCATATTTAAAATCAGAGTGCAAAACTTAGTTAAGAAAAGTAAATGCGTGATACAGTTTTATACTCTGCTTTCGCAAAATGAGTTGAGAATTCGCAATTGTGTAGAACTTCAGTGACGCGTACCTGAAAAGACGTGCGAGCCAAATGTTTATTTCATATTTGAAATCAGTATCCAAAATTGAGCTAGGAACAAGCGCAAAATCAAATGTCTCTAACATTTTTAATATACTTTCCTTTTGCTGAAAGTACGAGGCGAGAATTCACAATTGTGTAAAACCTCACCGATGCATATCTGAAAAACCTGACGACTAGCCAAATTTCGATGTAATATTTGAAATCAGCACTCAAAATTTAGCTAAGAACAAGTGCAAAAGCAAATCCCCGATACATTTTTAATACTTTTCTTTCGTTGATAGTATGAATTGAGAGTTCGCCATTGTGTAGAACCGATACGCATCTAAAATCCTGACGTGTTAGAAAGGTTTTTGATTGCATTTTTTAAATCAGCGCCAAAAATGTAGTTAACGGCTTTTATAAAGTTCTCGGTAGCAAACAAAAAACAAGCAGTTCGAATTCATCTGTTCAAATTACTTGCATCCGGACCATAGAAAAAAGCATTAAAGGATGTCTATGAGAATTTCCTTTGTAAGTACAGAGCGCCAAAGTACATAAACCTTGTTAACAAACTTCTTGCACATGAAATTATTATTATTATTATTATTATTATTAAACTGTTATTTATAACGCGCCTAATCAAAATAGAATCTTGCACGAAGGCGTGTAACAGAAAAAAAGAAAAAAAGATAATGTGTGTCTCTTTTGTACAGAGATGGCTAACATTTCTCACTAGAAGTCTTCAGTGGAAGGCTCGCGCAAACACGTTAGGCCCAACCAACAGATTCGCAGCTAGAGTTTATCGAAATTTAATATAAATTAAAACACAGAAGTAATAATAATTGTAAAGTAATAAAGTAATAATGCGACAGGCTGTTAGGCGCCATCCATCAGGCTGACGATGTTGAACGTCATTGGAATATTAAGTTAATTGGTTACCGGTTGATGCTGCAAAGGCGACGCGCCAGAGGTAAAACGGCCGATATTGGACTCCTACTGCGATAGATGTTTGATCATTGATGTCCAATGTCCCATGCTGCGGTACTACGGAGAAGCACGTGGAAAACGCGGCTATTTTAAGAAAAACATGGCTGCGGCCATTAGAGACGCTTTGTGCTAGAAGTCCAAAAATGCGTAATTCCAGGCGGCTAGCTCGGTAGGCATCGTAAAATGGGACTTGGTCGCAGTATGTCATCGAGTGCGTGTAGTGGTCGATGTAATCGTTATTGACCAATTCTGAAGGTCTTGGGAGGAGTACGTGGAAGTTTCCAGAAACATGGCGGCATCCACGCGGTGACGACTGTAGATATTAGAGATCGCCCAAGAACGCATAATTCTTCGTGGCTGACTCAGTAGACATCACAGAATCGGGCTCGGACGCCTTATATCCCTGAATTCACGAGGCCAACAAACGGTTTAAGATTCACTTCCAGCTTTCCCACTTGGACTTCCTCCATCCCCTCTAAATCTAGGTGCAGTAGGTAACGAACACTGGGACATTACCACAATGGAAAAACGGTAGCAGAGGAGCTGGAATGCATCAATCGTGGTTGGGACAATGCTTGATAATTCAATTGACTGATCCTATCAGCATCAAGAAATGTTCAGGAAGCAACTTTTTCAATTTTGTTGTCCAGTGAAAATAACTCCTCGCAATTGTAATTGGCTAATTTAATGGTGAACAATGCGTTTATGGTTCATTGCATAACACTGAATTGTTTCCTATTACAAACCCGGTGAGGTGTATTTGTATATCACAAAGAGAATGCATATTATGTATGAGATTTATTCGGGACGCAAGGAGTGAATGTCCTGTTGTGTTGTTTGTCATTATAATTAGTCCAAGAGCATTAGATCAAAACGTGTTGAAAGGTGGAAATAGCTCACAACAAGCTGAATTTTTCAGGATAGGTCTAGGAATATGAGTAGAATAGCATACTAAAAGTTTTCAAAAATCCCCTTGGAGCTTCTTGAGAAATCCAAGATGGCGTCAAAAATGGCCGTCATTTTCCTTATAATCATTAGTTAAATTGGGGAAATAGCTCATAAGAAGCTCAATTTTTCAGGATAGGTGCAGGAATATGCGTAGAATAACATAATAAAAGTCCTCGAAAATCCTCTGGAGCTCTTTTAGAAATAAAAGATGGCGTCCAAAATGGCCGTTTTCTCCCTCATTAGCTTTCTTATAATCATTATTAAATGGTGGAAATAGCTCATACTATGCTAAAATTTTAGGATATGTGCAGTAATATGTGTAGAATAACGTACTAAAAGTCCTCAAAAATCCTCCAGGAGCTCTTTTAGAATTTGGCTGAAGGCTGCAGAGGTTGTAGCTTCTTCACAAGATCTGCAGAAAGTAATATTCCGTCTTGGAGGATTTCATCTCCTGATGTCTTTCGTTGGTGGCATAGGCAACATAATGACAGGTAGCTGGTTACCAGTTTTGTGAGACGGTATATGCCAAAGGATCCGTTATACATACGCAATCTCGCCAAGACTTTTTTTGTGGTCTTCGTGCTCACATTCTTACTTCAGCAGCACTCATTGGTGTTTGTTAAGCTCACGTGGCACCCTGGATAGCACAGAAAAAGCCATTGAACAGTTCTTGAAAACATCGGGAGGAATGACGCATGATCGGGGAATCAGAGACAAAGTGGGTCCTCGCTGTGTTCCTATCTGTGATGCACTGGAGCAGTTCAAAGGCGTGCACACTGGTCCATCAGATCAACATAAGGACATGCAGCAAAGTACACAATTTAGAGATAATAACGGTGTGTGAAATGATTAAATTTTAACTCACGTACCCAGAGACTTGGCCGAGAATTGAATCTCGTCTGATTCTGGCCCTCTATTCCTGGTGCTTACGTCTAAGACATAGACCTTCAGGATGTAGTTTTCAAAAGGAACCAGAGAACTAATCCTAATGCAGACGGTGTCGTTGGCGCTGTCGAAAATCAGAGGTGGTGGCTGACTGGATGATGAATTATCTATATTCAGACAGGAGACCTCGTATATCGGATATCCAAACTGCGGACGATCCCAACAGCCATCGACAAATGTGAAAGAAACTCTCCGGAGTGTCAAATTCTGAGGGGCTGCAACAGAGCGAACATCCAAATATCAAATCCTAATGTATGTAAGCATAAAGTTGATACACTTGGCACGAAATAAATTAAAGCAAATCATTGAGCCAATCAACAAGACAACGTCAAATGAATACTAGGCCACGTTTAGTGACCAGCTAGTATTAACATGAAACAAACATAGCCAGTCGACACAAGACAACGATAGATAGAGGGATATATACTAAAGAGAGTGACATCAGTTTTAATTTTAAAATTTTTTAAAAATCTCAACCATTTAAATGGTTTTATTTAGTCAAAATTTTATTTTTTAAGCTAACAACGCGTTAGTATCGAAAGAGTGACAAAAAGAGTGACAAATTGGAAAATAATTTAAAGAGAGCGACAGAAATGGTGTCCATTCGAAAGAGCGACATATAGTGACATAATAAAAGAGTGGCAGATTGGTAACCTGTTTATTGGGGATAAATAAGAGCCGAGCTTAGGACTTTATCTCCCTGGACATAATTCCGGACAAACTTCAATTTAGGCCTACAATTATTGTCATCATTTTGCTGCTGCTGTAAAAATGTTGGACCATCTTGGGCAGACTAAACTTTAAAGAATATTATACGATTATAACGTAGCCTGTGGGATTATGTCCTAGTTTGGGGAATTTTGTCCGAGAGATTATGTATAGGGGGGAAGGTCCGTTACCCATAAGCACCATCTATGTATTCCAGCCATGCCCGAAAGCGCAATGGAGTCAGCGTCAGTTTGAAAAGTGTGTGGATTGTGTTTATTTAGATTTTCAGCATGAACAATGACTTGGTGCGAATTCCACATTGTAAGTATATTTTTTTATGTGTATTGGTGTTTCGTGCTTTGATTTCGACTTCAAATTGACGCGGTGGAAAAGCGCTGTCAGTAAGTAAACAAAATCAGGCATCAGTCCAGCTTTTGATTAGTTAATGCTATGAAAATCTCATTTTTGCGAAAGACCAGTGAAGTTGTGCAGAAAAAGATTAATAGCTAAAACTTACTTCCATAGACACTGTCTACCAGAATCTTACTGTCAGAGTGCGCACCTTAAACGATTTATTTCCGTACTTCGCCGTTGGTTTTTTCCGCGGCCATAGACCGTGCAGAAAACGATAGCAAACCACCGGAAAACACAGACGCGATTTTCTAGACAACCGCGAAACTTCTGCCAACTCGCCTTTGTGTACCAACGGTATGTGTTCGTATGTAAAATCTTGTCCAGTAGATCACACCGGACAAAAAAGCTATATAGGTATTCTGAACGGACAAAAAGTTAACGGGGTGTTCTAGCTTTTTACTTTTTTTTTTTCGGTAGTAAAGTGAAACCGGAGCAGCAAAACGGGGTAGTAAAACGGGTAATCTAGTTGATAGAGGCCGTGATATGGCTAGTAGCACCTCTCTTGCGCACAGAACAATTTATATTACAACAAAAGGGCTATCTCAAATAATTATGAAGGAAATATTTTAATAAAAAAATTTGGTTGCAACTTAATTTCATGGTTTATAGTTTGATCAACCGTCATTTATTGTGGTAAATGTTTGGTAAAACCTGCAGACATGTTGTGTATGAATCTGTGTGTGCGTGTGCGTATTGCAGACATGTTGTGTATGAACCTGTATAAGTGAGTAAATAATAGTAAAAAAGGGTTCCGATAGCGCATTGGATGACATCTAACGTAGAGAGCGAGAGGTACCGAGTTCGAGTCCCGTAGGGCGGATTTGCTTTGTAGGCTGCTATTAGCGCCGTGTATTGCAGAGAGTCTGTTCTGTTAGTAGTTAAGATTTCAATTGCATGACACAGTACAGTGCAGTGCGTTTGTCAGGCGCTTCAATAAAGAAAAGATTATTATTATTTGCAAATAGAAAGAAAAACCTCGTGAAATGATTAACATCGTTACAACAAACCAGCTGTCAAGTAAGAATTCAACCTCTTAGCATTGCAGTTGAGACGCCCAAACCTTTTTATAATTTTCTTTTTAGTAAAGAAATAATAATTGAAGTAATTACGCTATAAATAATAATAAAAATGCCATAAACCTGAGATGTTGACGATGTGGATGCTGACGGAAGTAGTTGTTTCTCGCTTGGGAGAGGACTCATAGTTTTCTGCTATTATGGTCACGTTGAATACTGTAGCCCATGCGTCGGATATTATGGACACAACCGTCAGTTCTCCAGAGTTCACTTCTATTCCAAATGGAGTGATAGCTACCGCAGTCATACGGAAAGTACTTTTCTGATTGTAGCTTTCCTGATCATCATCGCTGATGTGAATGGTTGTAATGTGGGTTCCGACGATCGACTGGCGATAGACGTAGACGCTAGCAGGTGGTCGTAAGTAAACAGGCGGATATCGATTGTAAGCAGATACGACAATGCTAACAAGCTGATCTTTCGAAATACCTCCATTTGAGGCCACCACAGTGAAGCTATAAGTGTGGCCGAGAGGAGCTGTAATATCTATAGCCGTCCTGATCTCTCCATTCAGCCCGTCTATGCGAAAGAGATCACTATCCAAACCGACGATAAAGAAAGAATCCGTGTTGCGAATGCAAGGCTGCTTACCGTTATCTATGCTCATGTCACAGGCTTCAACTCGCAAAATGAACTCGCCAGCAGGAGCATTCTGAAATATGCGGCCCAAATATGGACCGTTTTGAAAAATTATTTCTCCTGAAATAAAAAAGAAAGAAAGGTTCAAGTACTCTTCAAATGTCGTCTCCGGCGTCCCGTTATATTCTAAGGCATATCCCTCTGATGTAGAGTATCCGGGGGATAAAGCATTGTCCCCCATCGCCATACGCATCACGATAACCAATTAAAAAATCCAGTAAAACTCAGCAAAAACGAAGTTAATTAAGTTCAGGTCGACGTAGAAACTTAAAAAATGTCATGTGCACCATAAATCAAAACAGTACGACTGAATACACTTAGAAACCGCCAATAATGCAAACTAAACCGGATACTCCATTTCGCCAAGGGGATATTCATTTAGGAGTATGCTCAATTTGGTGACACCGGCATTTCCTATAGCAATATTACAAATGTAAAGTAAAGAAATACGACAAAGAATGTAGATAAGTAATGTAACTGAAATGAGCATATTTTAAGTACCATGCACCTACAATAGGGTCTTCTACAAAAATGAAAGTTTTTCTCCAACCGATCATTGATATGATTCTAGATGGAAAGAATAACCATTAAAAATGTTACGATGATAAAATAATGTTTAGGACTTCAACAAACAACTCAAAGTTTGTTATGTACAGTATAGTGTGGATCCAATCCAAACCAACCAGTGCACGATAGTCATCAGGCATTTGGAAATATTTTCAGCCGAGCTACTCCAAACTCTATGACACTGCTTTTCCATGAAGCGATAATGGATTTAATACTTTTCATCCTCAAGGGCTGTGGAAAAATGAAGCGTGATCAAGCTTCATTTAAAATGCTAGAATTTTGCGGCGTGCTGAATGTTGGAACTCTGGATCATACTGGAGGATTTCTCCAGACGAAGCCATTGCAGAAATATTTGAGCAGCCTTCTGTCACTTGCTTTGGTCGAATCTAGTTCTGTAGGTTCCTGATACAGCTTCTGTTCTAGCCGCTGGAAGTAAGTAAAAAAAAGCGCGTATCATTCACTATCAGCTTTGAATTTCACGGATATTCCTCAAAACTGCTGTTGTCCGTCAATAATCCATAATAATAATCATCACCAACCTGAAAATCTGCTCTGCTGGCAGAGGAGGGAAGGACGGGTAGAAGGAGGAGGACGAGGACGAGTAGGAGGAAAAGGATGATGATGAGGAGGAGGCGATGGTCGTATAACTGAGCGCACTTTACCAGCATCAAAATCCAAAACGGGGACGGAAGATATCTGTATGTGGGAAATTCAGCAACCGGTCTAACAATTATGTCTTTCGATGTGTTAACGATTTCAAATCAATGTCCGTCATCATGTCAAATTCGTGTATTCAATATTATAGCCCTCTGTATCCAGTCAGATATCGTTCCTCGGACTGTTAGATTCATCCAACTTTCTTATCCGTACATAGTATTACATACGCACATATATATGCATAAGAATATTACGAGGTGATTGGGTAGTTCACTTTACTGTGCGAGCTTTGACAACTCGCTTTTGTTCTATATCAGCTACCTAGTAGCGACTGCGTTGAACTACTCCAACTAAATGTTTGTTTATTTACTGTTTTTCGAAGAGTGCAATATCATTCGACAAACAGTATAAAGAATTAGCTGTCCAGGTCGCAGTTCATCTCTGGACTACTACAAATGAACATGTTTCTCGCAAAAGTACACCCTTTCGGCCAAAATATGAAACGGAACAAACCGTCGTTAAAAAAAACGTAAACAAACGGGAAAAAATGGAAATGTTTACTCACATTGCCGAGGACCAGTGACTTTATGAATTTTGTCTTGATGAATTTTATCTTGATGACTTAAGCTAGGAGGTAAAGGCACTATAATGGCTATATCGAGGGCTTAGAAGCAAAGGTGCATAAGTACCATTTTTATCGAAATTGAGTATTTAGTATCATAATTTTCAGAATTTTTTGCTCTTCCTTCTGATAAAAGCGCTTAATAATCAAATCAAATCATTATAGCGTAAATCACGTTTAAATAATTCGTATCTTCTGGACTATCTTATTTTCGACAGGCAAAAGTGCATATATATGAGGGCTGATTTCAGCAAAGTAATGCACATCTCTTCGTTGTTAGTATTCAAACAGATGTTACGAATTTATGAAGTTTGGACTTCTTGTATAATTCATCAGGAAAACCTTGAGAAAAAATATATCTTTAGCAGAATATATGTACCAAATTTGCAGTGTAGTGTTTTTGGCACAAGTTTTCTTACGCTATCCTTGGACTGCTGATGGTATTACGCTATTTCAGCACTGCAATGACAGCCATGACACAAAATAAGCATAAAAGTTGGTTTAAATTTGATGCAATGCACCAAATTATAAGATGATAAAGGCAAGGAAATTCCGATACTTTTACCTGAAGTTTTTGTACCAGCAAATAAAATAGCGCAAACTTGCAAGAAGTTCATTGCTGTCCCTTTTCCATTCAGATTTATTACGAGATGAATTTCAAAAGTGTCCTTCGATACTGCCAAAGAAAATATACGCGCGCTATTTATTGAAAAGACCGATTTTAATGACTGCATGCATTCCCGATAACACTAAAACAATTAATAGAACCATGAAGGTTCTGCTTACATTATAACCAATAGTTACTTCTTAATATGCTGTCACGATATCGCCTGTTCAATTATTGACGTATTCGATTGCAGAATACCGTGTTAATTAGATATTTGTATTATCACGTATTTCCTGTGCCAAACTAACAAGGCGCCATTCGAAGAGGGATCCGTGACAGCACGATAGCGGTGCTGTGCTAACTTAGCGCTGCATAAGAAATCAGTGAAAAGGGTTTATAATCTGGGAAATTCGGGAGGGTGTTGTGCAGTGTTATAGCAATTATAAAAGTTTCACATCAACTTATTCACAAAAATAACTCTGAACTGACCTACCTGTGGTAGTGCTAGCCCCAAGCCTGGAGAAAGGAGGAGGTGGAGGAATCATCTTTGATGACACAGTGTCGTTAAGCAGTTCAAAACTGACTCAAACAAATTAGATGATAAAATGAGTTTTCCTCATGAAGCCACGGGTAGAAGCGATTTTATGTTCTTACTATGACAATTTGTAAAAATTTGCTTAAGCTTGGGCATACGAAGGCAGGTGGCCAGTACTTTGCGCCGTCTCGTAATCTTTATGACGATAGACACACATTTCTGCCGAGCGAAGATTTGAACTTTCGACATCTCGCTGCTCATTTATATATTTGAAGTTGCCTAATGCTTTTTTTCTAGCATTTTAATTAATGACACAATTACATCAAAATGCATAACGTTTCATTCAAACTGATAATCCACACCTTTTCAAGAACTCTTACCCTGTCTCATCTGATCCTCCACCTTCCTATTCCAGACCAAGACGACACCTGCCTTAGTAGCTGTTCGGTCCCGTCATCATAATTATGGCAACTCGACCCGTTCCATCTTTGGACTACTCTTACTGAAACAAAATAACCGTTTTGACTCAACACAGCGCTCGTGAATAAGCTGGTGCCCCACGCTTGGCTTTCGAGTGGCGCCTTAGAAGTTTGGAGATTATGATTACGATAAATGCACACCATAACTAGAATAATAATAATGGACAGGACTATTTGCCATTTAATACAACACTGACTGTAAGGTCAAAGTCCTCTATTCCTTGCTTTTTCTGTCAAAAGTAGGGCCTACAGAATTATCTTGACAGGCAACAGTCCACAACTTGATCCTTGATTATGCAGGCAAAGATCCATTGCCTTGACACGCAAAAGTTCGTAACTCCTTGCGCTTGCAGACAATGGTACATATCCTTACAGGCAAAAGTACACATCTCCTTGCCTTTACAGGCAAAGGTGCACATCTCCTTGCCTTTACAGGCAAAGGTGCACATCTGGCAACTTTTCTATATAGTCTCTGTTATAAAAACATTGTTTGCACATTAATTTATAACGGCAGCCCTACAATTTTGGTTTGAGGTTGAAGAGCAATGTCCACAGTTATTTAAAATGGGTTTACAATTCTGTTGCTACCAATTGTTGAATTATGCAAGAAGTCCAAACTTTCAAATTCGAATATCTCTGAATACTAAAAACCCGAGATGTGCACCTTTGCTTGTCAGCCCTCGATATATTATGTTAACTGATAACCTTGTAGTAAGCAAGGTCAGTAAGTGAGTAAGTAAGTATTGAACCAATTGCATATCTGCACTTTGGTGTACATACATTTATACAGAGTATAACATTCTTATTATAAACGATCTGTGGAATAAAACGGTCATGTAATTTCGGGCGCAGGGAGTAGGGAGCGGCTTTTTTTAGGGGGGGAGTAGCCTCTGGTTTCTCCAAACCGCAGAGAAAGGTGTTGAATATTTATATATGTGTCTATTTCATAAAGTAATAACAATAATCTTCGTTTAATTTCAAACTGGATGATTACAAATCATACTATGAACGGATGATCACCCTCAAGTGTTCAGTATATCCTATCAGGAAAACCTTGAGAAAAAATATATCTTTAGCATAATATATGTAGCCAAATTTGCAGTGTAGTGTTTTTGGGCACAAGTCTTCTTACGCTATCCTAGGACTGCAATGATGGTCTTACGCTATTTCAGCACTGCAATGACAGCAATGACACAAAATAAGCTTAATAAATAGGTTTAAATTTGTTGCAATGCAACCAAATTATAGGATGATATAATCGCAGCTAAATTCCGATATTTTACCTGAGGTTTTTGTAATTCCAGCAAATAAAATAGCGCAAACTTGCAAGAAGCTCATTGCTGTCCCTCTTTCCATTTAGATTTATTACGAGATGAATTTCAAAAGTGTCCTTCGATACTGCCAAATAAAATATACGCGCGCTATTTATTGAAAAGACCGATTTTAATGACTGCATGCATTCCCGATAACACTAAACACAATGAATAGAACCATGGAAGGTTCTGCTTACATCGTAACCAATAGTCACTTCTTTTAATATGCTGTCACGATATCGCCTATTCAATTATTGACGTAGACGATTTCAGAATACCGTGTTAATTAGATATTTGTATTAATCACGTATTTCCTGTGCCAAACTAACAAAAATAATTGAAGAGGGATCCGTGACAGAACGATAGCGGTGCTGTGCTAACTTAATGCTGCATAAGAAATCATGTGAAAACGATTTATAATCTGGGAAATTCGGGAGGGTGTTGTGCAGTGTTATAGCAATTATAAAAGTTTCACATCAACTTGTTCACAAAAATAACTCCGCCACTGACCTACCTGTGGTAGTGCTAGCCCCAAGCCTGGAGAAAGGAGGAGGACGACACTAATCATCTTTGTTATGACACAGTGCCGTTAAGCAGCACAAAACTGACTCAAACAAATTAGATAAAGAGAAAATGAGTAGTCCTCATGCAGCCACGGGTAGAAGCGATTTAATTTCCTTACCCTGAAAATTTGTAAAAATTTGCGGTGCATACCCTGGGCATACGAAGGCAGGTGGGCAGTACACCCCCGCGTCGTCTCGTAATCTCATGACGATAGAAATATAGACACACATTTCTGCCGAGCGAAGATTTGAACTTTCGACATCTCGCTGCTCATTTATATATTTGAAAGGAAATCATTTTTTCTAGCATTTTCAATAATGACACAATTACATCAACAATCCATCAATCAATCAATCCATCAATCCATCAATCCATCAATCCATACATGTCAATCCATACATGTTAGGGTGTTGCTGCTGTTAACAATATAAGAGCAGTAACCATATTTATTTACATTTTATCGCACGAAGACTGAACTTTACCGTCTTTACATGCGAATGAAAAGAGCAATCTTGTAAAACTTGCACAATCCGGCAAAAGACGGTAAAGTTCAGTGCTTCAGAATGTTAAGCGTAGCATTGTGACTCAATTTTGCTTCTAGTATGTCTACAAAAACTGATTTTTGGTCACTGCCTTTTTGGTTTCGAATAGGTTTGAATAAATTCCACGGTATCAGACAGAAAAGGTTTCCTACTGTTATCGCATAATAATAATAATAATAATAATAATAATAATAATAATAATAATAATAATAATAATAATAATAATAATAATAATAATAATAATAATAATAATAATAATAATCTTTTTCTTTATTGAAGCGCCTGACAAACGTTACTGCGCTGTACATTTACATGTTATGCAATTGTAAAGACTTAAATTACTAACAGAACAGACAGCCTGTTGCAATACAATTCATTGCTCCCACTTCTTTATTTAAATTCCTCTCCATATATATATATATATATATATATATATATATACTGATATGCGGATGGCATATTTACACTCTTATGCTTATGCTCTATATATATATATACTCTATATTCTCTCTATAACATTAAGTGCCGCTTTTGACACTATTGATCACACCTTCCTTCTTTACCGGCTAACTCATTTGTGATTACTGATTCTGCTCAACCTTAACGTAAAAGCCTCAAATTTGAATTTTTATCCTCATCTGTACGAGACACATGGGAAAATGCCCGGGAGCAATGAATTTCAACTTTTAATTTTCTGGAGCACCCTTACTTTGGATACATGAACTTCATGCACTTTCCATTAAAAAAGCAGGATTACGGATGTCACAAGAGGTCTTAAGAATAGCATCCGGCTGGGCAGTGCACTGTGTGAAAAGCACACTTGCAAACGTGGCGCCATTGCAGGACATTCGGATGACCTTCATTTTCAAGGTCATTTGACATCTTTTGTCATAATATTTCGTTATCGGTGAAGGCTAAAAAGAAGGTGTCAGTCAAAGATAGACCCACTGGGCTCAAGGAAATAAAATAGAGTTATAAACAACCTGTACAAACAACATCGTATGACCATTGCATCACTTTGTAGTTCAAGGTCACTCGACCTGTTATGGTTAACCTTTGGCCTCACTGGAACTACAAGTTAGGTAAAAAGATTCCTGGCGTAGTCTTGGATTCTAAAGATGTATACTCAACAGAGTTATGAAGAACATCATAATAATGCTGAGCGCATGACTGTAGTTCAGGTCCATTGACCTGCATTATTTCACCGTTGGTTCTCCGAAACTACAAGTGCTAGAATAGTTCTTTGAAGAGGGTTATGTCTATCTGGTGGACACCTAGTGTGGCCATTTCCTCTTATTTTTACATCCCTTTTGGGTTGCTGATTTGACATTTAGAGCCGTAGGACCCCCGTTTTTTGGACTGGCCTTTGAGACTGTAGTGGCACTGCTGACATGGTACATGGTCCTCTGTGAATTGGCTGATTATACCAACTTACTTACTTACTATTCCTGCTGGCGCTTTGTTTGTTCTTCGGATTGAGCCCTGGACGCTAAGCTCTAGCACTCTATTCGACATTTCAACCCTGGCAGTCGATGAGTCAACATCACTTTCTTTCTTCTCAGTCATGTTTCACACTACATAGCAAAGCGTTGTCTTAGACTCATTACCAGTCACAGCACCAGACCTCATAGCAGGCAACTCCGCCACGGCAATTGGTCTTTACCATCTTTGCCACTTGTCGTGCCAGTCCCAACTCTGGTTAAGAAGGATTGGTTTGTTGTTGTAACTAATAATATTTTCTTTTATCGAAACAATCCGGTTGACAAACCCCAACCGGTTACAGTGTACAATTATGCAATTGAAACAATGCAGAACACAAATGACAGAAGACATAAATCTTAACCTGCAGTACAAGGCGCTAATTGCAAAGCATGTCCGCCCTACGGGATTCAAACTCGGTACCTCTCGCTCTCTATGCCAGTGTGCTATCCAATGCGCTATCGGGCAAAATTCTGCTTTTGAACATTTAAACTCAAATCATGCAAAATCCCGAGTCTGACGCCTGAAAATGTTTAGGAAACTCCGGGGTTTGGTATCGATAGAAGCCCAATGGTATTTAAACGTGTTTTGAAGATCTCTATACTTTAGACGCCAATCATCGTCGATATGACGGCGTCGTTAAATAAACGATATTAAGTAAGTATCTCTATACTTTGAAAAACAACAACACTCAGTAGAAATAAATCCATCGACGGGCTTGTTGTGTTACGTCATCTATAATCTTTATAAATAGTTATTATTATTATTATTATTATTATTATTATTATTATTATTATTATTATTATTATTATTATTATTATTATTACTACTACTACTAGATAGCTCGTCCAAAGACGGTTTAGTTTAGGGTGCGCGGGCGAGACACTTAAAATACATTATTGTTATTTTTATTATCATCGTCATTGTTGTTCTTGTATATTACATGTTTGTGCGACGCACCCGCTGAGTCCCCCTTGTGTCTCCTGTCCATCCGCCAGCCTGTGTTGAAGCCTTGCCGTTTGTGTCCTTTCGCCTAATATATGAACTAGTTTCAATGAGGGCTAAAGCCCTCAATGTTGTTTATCCAATGGCATAGTTTGACTAGATTAAGGTGCACAGAGAGATCGATAGCTCGCCTATAGATTTTGTCGTGCTTAATAGAACTACGACTGAGCTTGCGATACGTGTTGCTGAATAAGCGATGAAATCGTTGACCACAGCCCTCTGACAGACCACGGAGGCCGGAAAAGCGAAGACTGTCCACAAATAGAGAAGCTATCCACAAATCAATCTGGGCAGCCGACCGAGGAACGCTTATTTCGTTTTCTGCAACACCAGTTGCAAATTCACCTCATTATTAAATGAGGTGAATCATTGCTGTTAAAGTAGTTATTTCCAAAGGTTAACATGATTTCTCGGATATTTAGATATTACTTCATTAATTTATGAGTTGGTTAAATATCGTAACGTTCCGGCAGAGAAAAAGTGCTGCGAAAGGCCAAACATTCTAAGAGTTGAATTTAATCGCAATTGCGAGAAACATGTCGTGTCTTGTTGTCGTGGTTGGACTAGGAACGCTCCTGTTCAATTTATATATAAATGATTGGAACAGTTGATGAATCGACGCTTGTGCCTATACTATGTGACCGGTGTGAATACGCTTTCGTAACTTTCTGCACGAGGGCCGGCTGTCAACTACAGTCGAGTGAGCAGTCTGAGCTGCATAGTCATTTCCTTGGACGACGCTGTTTGACAGACATCAACGGCAGAAGACAGCATTACTGAGCATCGACATTTTTGTACGCGCTCTGAAATGTGCCTGTTGTCCATTCCGTTGCGGCTATTTAGCGTGCTCTTTTTTACTGCATCTAGCCACCTTGAAGCAACATGGAGAAAAGTCGAAGAAATCGGTGAGTATAAGCTAGGCAAATATAGTTTTCTCGATAATTTTATTCATTTAGGAATTCTTTATAACTTAAACAAAATAATAAAACAATATGCATACTGTCTATAATTTTCAAAATGTCAAATGAAAATGCCCTGCTATTTGGAATATCTTAGTGTTGATTGTGACTCCTGTAATTTTGTATGCATGATGGTAATATATATTTAGTATTGCAGACCTGTCTTTATAATTTTTATAGTCTAATTATCTCGTCGTGTGAAGATTGTCTCTTTACACAAGTAATGTCCTATTTCAAACACACCAGAAATTTTTTAGTTAAATCAAATGCAAAAAAACGAACTATGAGCCGCGGTTTAATCTAAGATATGTGTTATATGAATCAGCTTATCTGATTGCTTTTGACCGAAGTTCCGTGATCAGGGTTTCTCGTCGTTTGTGAAGAAAGAGAATGAAGTGTAACTGTTTGCATTCACTTGTTTCCTTCCAAATAGTCCAATTTGAATCGCCGAATGGTTCGAAGATTGTTCAAATCAGGGTGACTATTATTGACGTGTACAAATTAAATTAGTTAGATCCATTATCTTCTACCTGTACCTGATATTCGTGTCCAAACATCAGCAAAGCATCTAATAACTTCAATCGTGTGGAATTTTCTCTCTCAACTAAAGGCCAGCGACAATTGGTTTACTGGTCGCATCTTCACTTTCATCACGTAAAGTCCGCTACCTTAACTTTAAACATTGCCAAGTAAATTCTCGATCAACAGTTAAAAACTTTAATTTAATTGAAGAATCCCGCAGACATCTTGTATCAAGCCGCGAGTTAACGAGTTAATGCAAACATCCTTCCTTCCTCTTTCTTCGCAATCGACGAGAAACCCTGATAACGGAATTTTGGTCAAACGGAATCAGAAGGTCTTGCATCAAGCTACCTTTCAAATTCTTTCGACCTTGCTCACCATTTTCGAAAGATGTCCTCTCTGCGTCGTAGCGTCGCTGGTCACCGTAGCAACGTTCCCAAAATAGCTGATTTGTGTTTCTTCGGTTGATCAGCATCCAAATTATAGATTGAAACGTGTTTATTTATGTACAGGATGGGCCAGCATAAATGAACCAACTCCGTAAACTTTTGTAAGTTATTTATACTTGATGCGTGAAATTAAAGATATTTCACGCTAGTATTAGCCTTGAAAAAGTCGAACTGGTACTAGTTTAAATTTGAAGGAAATGTTTGGAACAGCGCTAGCTAACATATTTTGTTGTCATTAGTGACACAACATGACGTCGTTGAAAGACGATTATCGAGTTTTGATCCGAATTTTGCGTTTCAAATGATTAAAGAGTTTCCTAACAGAGGATAAAATAAAAATATGTTTAATTTAATGAAACGGTAAATTGATGAAGCTGGAACTTCGCGTCGTAAACCACGCGAGTCGGTAGGCCTAGCGCGCACACCCGTTAACATTGCTCGTGTGTTGCAGTACGTATTCGACATACTGAGTATTTATTTGATTAGAAAAAACTACAACAGTCTATCTCCTAATTAATAATTAATTTTGCTGTGCCCTACAAATTTCTGGCTGTATGGTTTAATATTTTTGTAACCAATTTACCTAGTTTTTATCATGAATTGTTGTTATTAGCTAGTTACTGGAAAAACGGTGCATGTTGTTATGTCACAATCCACATCATGTAGATGTGGATTGTGCTACAGTAACAAATGTTTTTGAATCTTAATACTAGAGTGAAATATCTTTAATTTAACGTACAAATAATGACGGAGTTATATGCATGTTCATTTATGCTAGTCCACATTTACTACCATGATGTTGCGTTCTTCCAGCTGCAGTAATAATGTATCGTGTATGCTCTTTCTAACTATACACCTCCCTATCAGTTTAGCTAGACATTGTAAATTGACACTGGATAATAACGACGGTAAAGCAGGACTAAATTAAATTAATTACTTTTACATCGAGATATTGCTTCATAGTCATTATCTTGACCGTTTACTGTGGCTGGCGCATATTACAAATTTTGTCCGGGAAACTGTTTTATGTAAGGAGCTTTAAAAGATGCCTGGCTATAAAGTGGCAGCGTCATTCTTCTACACTTTGGTTTTCGACACCGTATCATGTTGGCTGCCATTTTCGCAGTATGTTTGGTGTCTAGCCTCGTCCACAAACCGGGTTAAGGGCAGTGGTAATCCTCTGACAAAGAAAGACAGGTACTCTTCTTTAATGACTTCGCCTCATCCGAACTCATACGTACGAGACGAAGTAATTGTAATCTGTGAAGTGAATAACATTTGCAGGATCAACATCCTCCTGACGACTTCCGTGAACTACTGCAGCTGGTCTTATAGGGAAGAACGCAACATCATGGTAGAAACTTCCGAGCCGATGCAAAGATATTTATATAAATACCACTTCGTAGATACCACTAGAAACGAGCGATATCGTCGCTATGGATCATGTTTCATTGTTATAATGGGATCAGAACTTGGTTTCTGAAAGCATTTAGAAATTGGAATGTCGGGCGCAAATTATTCCAGTATGAGGAAATTGTGATGAGTGTCTTGCGGAACTTCTAAATATCTTTAAAATGTCATGACAGTTTCCAGGTGTCATTATGGGACCATAAAAAAACGTTTTAGAATTTAGAAGGACTGCATAAAAAGTTGAAACAAGAAATATTTCTGGGGACCGTTTCGGTGGTTGTTTTTAAGTTAGTTAGAAAAATAGCGGTAGCAAAGTAAACAAATCAGCTTTGGATTTATAATAGAACAGTAGAACTTAAGTTTTTAGTAGAAAGCCTGTTGATAGATAAATACAGTCTGTAAATTTTATTAGATACACAGGTATGGTTGTATGATCAATAATTAACAAATCGTACAGAGACTCCAGATTTTTGGTCTTTCGCAATATCAGTTATTGTCGTTAATCGATAGAAGTAATCACTTTATAAATCCTTGATAATGCAACAAGCCATGGTTTTAGCTCCTCCTTACTTTCATCAGCTTATTCTTCGTCACTGTTTACACCTTCAGTGGCATAATTATTGTTCAGTTCTGCACTTGATAATAATCTACATACATACAAGAAAGAAATTCATGCAGATAACAAATGTATCGCCACTACTCCAAAAGGTTTAGAACATTGCTGCTTGTCTTGAGACCAAATTTGGCACACCCAGAAGTTTAGTACCCCCCATCAACCAGAGAAGAAATCAAGACTGGCAATCTATCAACTTTGTCCGTGCGTAATGAAAAGAACCTTCGTCGACTCTGGTCTACCATCTCGGGCCTTCTCGGTCGGCCATCTCGAACGTTGGAACCTCCAGCTTTTTCTGCCGACGTGTTCCTGGATATGCTGAACATGAAGATCATTGCTCTGAGCTCTCAGAACCTCTACGGCGGAAGCAAAGCTGCCTTCGTATTCTTCCACGTCTTCTGTATTTTAGGCCTCTTACAGAGAGTGATTTATGAACAGTTTTTACATCTGTTAATCTTAGATCATGTGAATTGGACTCTCTTCCCCTTTATTATTGTTGATATACTTGATGATCTTGCTTCTTTCTTTCTCTATCTCTTCAATAGAAGATTTCTCTATCTCTTTTTGTGAAGCTGAGAGCTACATCCCTGCTTCACAAAAACGCGCCTTGGTTGTCCCAGCGCTTACGAAGCCTAATCTTGACCCAACTCTCTGCAAACTTTCGTCCCATCTCCAACATGTCTTTTCTCTCCAAAACTCTTGAACGTCTTGTATCCATTCAGATCCTTCTTTATCTTGAGTCCCCTGGCTTTTTTCCTTCTCATCTATCTCGATTTCGGGCCAACCACCCAACTGAAACGCTTCTGCTTTCCACGTTGTCTGACACCCAAGTTTTCCTAATTGCTTTCTTTGGTGTCTCATCAGCTTTTGACATTGTGACATTTGACACGAAATTTTGCTTCAACGTCTTGAATCCTCTTATAGTCCCAGGTAGGGGTGGGCAAACTACGGCCCGCGGGCCAGATCCGGCTGGCGAACACTTTTTATCCGGGCCGCCGCAAATTGCAGCTATACAGGGTAATGGTAATCAAAGGTAAATGAAAACTAAATACAAGCTTGTGTAGAGTTGTATCACACCTGAAGCATGTGGTTGACCCATACTAAGTGCCGTCAATTTCATAAGAGATAGGGGGTTGAATAACAAGCAATTCAAGATCAATACTCGAGGATTTGGATTGTGAATATGCCGATGTATTGTAGGCCTATTATACAAAATAATGTTCGTTGCCTCAGTTTAGGAAAAGTGTTGAGAAGACTCAGTAGAGTATGACAATCAAGGAAGAAATTATTATATTCCTGGAAAAGAAACAAACCACAGTGTCAACTCGAATGAAGGAAACTGAATATCAATATGATTTTGCAATAACAGTTTATATAGCCTACTTGAGAAAATATAATTATGAACTTAATTTGCAACTGAAAGGCAAAGGTGTGTTTGCACAGTTATCAACTTTCACATTTGAAAGAAGAGTTTGCACAACAATTTGCAGATCTGAAATCATTTGGAGAAAGATTTTACCCTGTTGACTGTACCTTTCACAATTGACATTGATAGTGTTCAGCTGGAGCTAATAGACCTCCAAAATAACATTGTTCTTAACCCTCAGGCTACCAACGTTTTTTTGCGACATCTGCTACCAAGGGGGGTTGAGACGACCCCTGGATTTCGTGTTTGGTTTCACATTATCATAACTTGTAATACAGCATTGGATTCAGCATTCATTTCTGCACAAAATGGTATATTTAGTTGTACTTTATGTGAATGTACATCGAAGTTACATAATTTTTAACAAAGGCACCGATAATTAGCGATATCTTATATTATTGAGTACATCCAGCATTGTTAGATAAACAAATATAAGATTATGTGTGTTTTTAAACTAATCTTGTAATACAGCATGACATATCCAAGATACATACATACATCCCTAGACATGTTCATATACATACATATGTATATACATATATATACATGTACATGCATTCATGCATGTACACACATACATACAAATTCATACATGGATACATACATGCGTACATACATCCCTGCATAAAAACGTACATACATACATACATGCATATATACATGCATAAATGCATACATACACATACATACATACATACATACATACATACATACATACATACATACATACATACATACATACGTTCAAACATACATACATACATACATCCAGCATAGATCCGTCCCTGCATACATACGTACATACTTACATGCATACATATATACATACATGCATACTTACATACATACATACATACATACATACATACATACATATACATACATACACATGCATACATACTTATCACAGGCGTCACAAGAACTTTCGTTCACGTAGAAATATCAGTTTTTCACTCAGATAACGCGTATTTTTATTTATTTTGATCACTTCCGGTTTACAAAAGACATCTAAGTATGCAGATGAAGCCCTGAATTCCCTCTAAAGAATGGTATATTTGTTTCTCTTCCAGGAAGAAAAATGAGTACGCTATAGACGAAAAACTAAGGGGGGTCGTATCAACCCCCCCTAGTACCTCGGGTATATCGGGTGTAACTTTTGAACGGCGTGAGATATCACAATGATGTTTACCTCAAATGTGCGCAAATTATCCTGCTACAGCTACCTAAATTATCAAAATTATATTCCATATGGAACAAGTTTTCGAAGCAAAAAACCTAGGGGGGGTCGCAATAACCCCCCTTCTCGGTAGCCCGAGGGTTAAAGAGCAGTTCAAAAGATTAGAACTGGTTTGTAGATTTGTGAACTTATCTATTCGCAGTGATGAAAACATCACTGCGAAAGGATAAGTTCACAAATCTACAAACCTTGCCATGAAGATGTTTACCTTAGTTGCGTCGACATTAATATGTGAAGAAACTTTCTCAACCATGAACCTTAACAAATCAAAATGTAGTCGACTGATGCAAGTTTGATATTGATAATGAGAATTGCGACTAGTAAAATCCTTCCAGATTTTGGAGCGCTTCCTGAAACATGTTCTCAGCTGCATATGTCTCACTAACTATAGATTAAAGTTACATTTTGTTCATTTATTCTTATTGTGTTAAATTTGCATGTCATAAATAATGGCCGTTTCTTCATGTTTGACTAACATTGATAATGTTAAAATTTTGTAACCCAGCCCCCGAAAATTGTTTGGGCGTCAAGTGGCCCCAGGTTCAAAAAGTTTGCCCACCCCTGGTCTCAAGGGTACTCCTCTCCTTTGGCTTCGTTCCTACCTATCAGATGATCATATATGGAGACTCGAGGTCTAAATGGGTTCCTGTTCTTCTAAGAGTTCCAAATGGTTCCGTCCTAGGATCCCTTCCTTTCATCTCTTTTGATTGCAATTCTGGCCTTTCCAAAATCTTACTTCATTAATTTCTAATCACTCCATAACGGGTCTTCCTTACGTCCATGGTTCTCCTTCGGCTCAACTCGTTCTTGCTGGCTGTATTGACGCTCTTTCTCGTGACTTACACCTATTGGGTGTCTTCAAATAGCCTCTCTCAATTCCTCTAAAACTCAACTCATCTGGCTTGGCACTCCCAACAACTAAAAAAACTTGTCAGCTTCTTGCTGAAAACTTTCCCAGTTCACTTTCTCTACTAGTGTACGTGACCTAGGTGTCACTCTGGACAATTCTCTTACTTTATATCTCAACATGTTGCTCAGCTTACACGCTCCTTCTACTTTACACCCCAACGTATCAGGACCATTCGTAGATCCACCTTGACTTCAATAGTCCATGTATTTGTCTATTCCAGAATTGACTATTGCAATTATGGCCTTTCCAAAGACCGCTTGTTCCCTATCCAGTCAGTACTAAATGCTGCTGACAGACTGATTGCTCACCTTCCTGAATTCTTCCATATCTCCTCGTTTAGGTTCAATCAATTGCACTGGCTTCCTCTCACAGCTCGAATTCAGTTCAAAGTTCAAATCCAAATTGGGCATTGTTCCTAAATATTTAAGACATCAAATTCGCTCTCCTCTCTGTTCAGTTTCTCATCGACCTCTCCGCTTCTTAGTCAGGCAATACCCTTTGTTCCACGAGTTAGAACCACTATGGCTCAAAATATATCTTTTTGCCGCTATTGGGCCCTCCCTATGGAATGCCCTTCCTCGCTGTCAACGTGTTACCATTCTTTCTGGGTCTCTTCCTACCGCCTTCTCACTCCTCAAAACCTTCCTCTTCTCTAGGGTTCTCGCACTGGGAGCGCTACTGAATTCGAGCTGCTGTGAGTGGCGCTATATACAAAATATTAAATACAATGTCAGATTGCAGCTTGTCATACCAGTTGCACGACAGATTAACAGGCTCGAAAGTCATCCGTTATTTGCTCTGCTGCATAACTGCTACAAGCCTGTCGTTTACGGTGGATGGTACACTTTGAAAACACTGCTGAAGATGTTGAGCGCCTATTTCGTTGACTAGATAAGCGTTGCAAACGTCAAACTGAATTTATCAATATTAGACACAGTATGTAAAACTATTGCAAAATATACCAACAAACCAAATTTGATTTCTTGTTTTAGTGTGTTTTAAACTGTAAACTTTATGCATATGCATTTATGCAAGGTTGTATGTTTATAGATCACTATGAAAGAGCTTTCTACACTGTGTCCACGATAAAGTAGATCACTAGACTTTGTAAAATATCTTGGTCAATTGTAGTACTATAGGTACTAAATTTGGTGCACATGAACTTCAGTCTATTCTATCTAAACTCTGCAAATTTTATTACAATTGATGCAACGGTTACGAGGATATACCCTTATGAAATTGGGTGGTTCAGGAACCAAGTTACCAACACGTAAAACGCATCGACAGATGCGTGCGCGGCTGATCATCCTGACTCAGCACCAGTTCTCCGACAGCATTGATATTTGTTTGCGTCCGTGGTTTTGTTTGCGTCTCGTGGTTTCCTTGCAACTGATCCGGTTGTGGCAATATTTTTTAACAGCTTGCTGACACCAGCTAGGGACCAATTTTTCATTGGAAATTCTGTAATGAGTCTCCTACGCCATACCCCTTCGTCTCTCTCAACTCCTTGATTAAAATCTTGTCCTCTGCACTGAAAACCATTTCTTTACAACCAACTACTGTTACGTAAAACAGGTCTCGTAGTGTAATTGTTTCCGAAAATGACGCTTATAAACAACAGCCTATCCCTGCGGTAGCCAGAAAAATGACGTAATTCTATGCGTTTTACGTGTTGGTAACTTGGTTCCTCAACCACCCAATTTCATAAGGGTATATCCTCGTAACCGTTGCATCAATTGTAATAAAATTTGCAGGGTATAGATAGAATAGACTGAGGTTAATGTGCACCAAATTTAATACCTATACAATTGACCAAGATTTTAACAAAGTCTAGTGATCTACTTTATCGTGGACACAGTGTAGTGATACTAAGCGTGTTAGTTTTTAAAGTCGGATACGGCACGAGTAATTTATGACAATTTATGACAAAATTGCACAAATTCTATGAGCTTTGCGGGACCCCTATAATATTATATTTTCTAAGTGTCATAAAATAATATTTGGCAGTTGTTATTATGAGACCATGAAAAAACTTTACCTCAAAAGTTTAAACAATTTGTTTTGTTTCTATGTTATCTTGGGACACCCTAGTTCCCTTATATCTCTGTTCTATTAGCAAAACAGACTTTTTTCTTCACTTGTCCTCTCATTGCACTTGATGAGGCACTCGTTGATTAGCTTTAAATTAGCGCCTTAAAAATGTCCAAAATGACGATTACGAATACGAGTTACATCATGTTAGAAGGGGTTTAAAGTTGTCTATGAAAACAGTCTGATACACGTAGCCAGTTTTGACAACTGAAGCTTCGTAATTTAGCAGCATAGGGCGCACATGCGAAGCAAAACGCGGTCTGGTCGTATTCTAGTCAACCTTTAATTCGATGTCGGCTACCAATTAAGTCTCCTACTTTCTATTCATGAAGTTGTTACGGAAGACGCATTTGCACACGGTTCAGTATACACAGTTGCACTGCATGCGCCTCTTTGACGCTGTTGCTTTATTTTCAAACGGAAATTCTCCGTGGATAGTAACTACGCAACAACCTTATGTCAAACGCGACAATCTTTGTGCTGAAGTAGTCAATACAGAAGTGTATTAGCAGAACTTAACTGAACGACCGGCACACGAATAGGATGAAGGCGTTAACAGATATGTCTCTTCAGCATACGTGCATAAACTTCCGCCAAATGTAACTTTAAAGACCAACTTCCTCTGCAAATCCAGTATTGCATTGGACCACAGCGAAATTATTAAACTTTTTGTCGCATTCTTTACGTGAAGTAACATATTTACGAGCTACGAACAGTTCTTTCACACGATTTGTTTCAAACTGAAAATGAGACAGTCTTCGACATTTTGAGGTGTAATAAATTACAAACAAATGAATTTCTTAATTATTTAAAAAGTCAAAGCACAAAATAAATGTGGAGAACCCGCAAAAAATTTGTAAAAAAGGTTTCATGTTTATTTTCTGGTTCATTAGGTCTAGAGAAGAAATACTAAAAGTGTTTTGAAATCGCACCACGGAAGGGGTTTTATTGTGACGTCAGAAAATATGGCCGCCGATGGGAATGACTTTAGTGAGGAGGCTTAATGAAGTAATCGTTGCCTGGCTAATAAAAGCACAAAATTTGGCATGAAGATCGTTCGGGATCTACTAATTAATGTTAGAATAGGAGCCCTCTGAAATTGATAAATATTTTTATGTAAAATACCAAAAATCAAGATCAAAAGGGAAAATGCCACAACTTAGCTAAATATTATTCGCCTTGGGTGATTCTTTGACCTCTTTGATCGGATCAATAAGGGTTGCATCAGAGAATTTTATAACTAGAAGGCTAACATAACCCAAAGTAATTTCAAGGTCAAAAGGTCAAAATCAAAAGAAAATTGTCAATCGCTCAGTGAAATTTTGCTTTGTCTCGATGATTCTGAGTTACAGTTCTCCGTTGATGTTGGCCTTTGGCCTTTAAATTAGCGCTAGGTCATTTCAAGGTCAAGAGATCAAAATCAGCGCATGCTCGAGCCAGCGGTGTTCTTTGGCTCTGGCCTGATTTGAGCGGTACTGTAGCCGAAACACGTCACACTCTGGCACAGCAGCATCAAGTATTGTATTGTATTGTTTGTATTGTATTCAAACATTTATAAAGCGCCTCTCATAGGGTGAACCATTCAGAGGCGCTCCCAGTGCGCAAGGCCATTAGAGAAAGAAAAGATGTTGAGAAAAGCAAAGGTGGAAGAGAGGTTACTAGCTAGAATTCGAGAGCGAGTAGATGGAGATAGCGCATTCCAAAGAGAGGGACCAATTGAGTTAAATGAACGGGACTGGGCCATAGCTGTTCTAGTATAAGGAACTAGAAGCTCAAGTCTGTTTGATGAGCGTAGTGGTCGATGGGAGGAGGCTGAAAGAGGCCGGAGTAATACATCAGCTAAATATTTTTGGGAAGATCCCTTTGTGCCTTGAAGACTAGAATGAGGATTTTGAATTTAATGCGAGCAAAGTGCTCAAACATGAAGGCAGAAATGTGAGAGTCACGTGGCGGCAGCCTTTAGGACAGACTGGAGAGGTGAAAGGCGAACCTTAGGAAGACCAATGAGAAGGGAATTACATTAGTCGATTCGGGAGCATATGAAAGCGTGAACCAGAGTGGTGAAAACAGAAAATGAGACAGAACGCCAAACTGTTCTAAGTGCTAGTGAACAATGTCAGCATGCATGGCAACTGCGGCAATACGACTCAAGATTCATTTTCAGATAAAGAGAATATTGAGGACTATCTAAGAAATTTTTACTTTAACCAAACTATGTCCTGTTCATGTAATTAACTTTCAAAAGATGTGTGAGTAAATTTGTTGTAATTTATTCAAATGGTTTTGCCAGACCACGTTGGAGGTACAATTTTTTTAAAATTTCGCTATGTTCTTCCACAGAAGAACATAGCGAAATTTCTGCTACAGAAAAAAGCAATAACATCTTTTCTTGACCTCAGTCTATCCTACTATAAGAGTTCTACAAACAAATCTATCAACGACAGTTATAACTGAAACTAGCACAGAATTTATTCGCGTGCTCTAATAACGCCACTTCCACGGCACCAGGAGACTAGGTCAGACACTAGCAAAGTGAATAAATTCTGAAGTTCACGCAAAGACGCGGCACTTCGAATGCCAAATCGGAAGACATCTCGTCCAATTTTAACATTTTGTGACGGCGAAATGAAAATCGGCGAACAAGATGAGTCTCTCAGAATCTCTTAAGCACTTTTGACGTTCAAAACATAGTCGAATGCAACGAATAACGACGGCCGCCATTTTGCTCATCGCCTTTAGAGGAATTACTCATACCGCAGACCACGTAGCCCAGAGGTTCTTAACCTTTTCTGGCTCACGACACACCTAAACTTGCAAATAAATTTGGCGAATAATATGTTAATATCGTTAAAATAAAAAATGTTAAAGTTAAACTAATTCATTTATTTATAATTTTTAATTGTTAACATTTTGAAAGAATTATAATATTGACACTGAATTTTTTCTAATTTCTAATGATTCTAAAAGTCTAATTCTAATGATCTAATTCTTCGATTTTACGTTTGCTTAGGTGTAACAGTTTGCTCCTGGATATTTCTTTGGATCGTATTAAAACGAGGATCCACAGTTTGTGCAATATGTAAGCTGACTGAGGAGGTACCTCCGACCAGTTTGTTCCATTTCATTGCGAAATATAACTTATCAACTTATCAACTAATTCACCTTAGGGTTACTTCTACCAAAATCTAAATTTTCGTTTTCTTATGATAAATTTGTCCATTTCGAATGTCACGGTAACGGGTAAATGTTTGCATCGGCGCGGTCGGAAACGTGTATACTGCAGACTGCAGTGGGTTTGTGTAACAGTATTACACTATGTGCAATAATTGTAGCCTACACACTGCATGGCCGCCCCAGATTTCGATCAAATAAAATATATAGAGAGTGCTACGAATTGTCACAGCCTACGTCCACTAAACGGCTAAAGTAAGTAAGTAAATGTAATGCAAGAGTGACTGACGCATGCTGTGAGAATCAGCGACACACCAATTCTTTGCGACACACCAACTACACACCATGTCGATTCACATACCGGTTAAGAACCTCTGCTTTAATCGAGTCTGAAAACAGCTACGCTTGCTTGCAAAGTCATATTGTCGGATTATCGCCGATTGCAAGATTATGGCTCTTCATTTAAGAGGTGTGCCCGTGACAAGGAGTTCCGAAATTCATCATATCTGACTTTAAAGAAGCATTTGGTTTCGCTCTAGCTGTAATCCATCACATTTAAATAGCTTTGCTCAATCGTTATTCGAGGTAATTTGGTCATTGTGCTACAGGATGTGGAAGATGTGATATTTAACCCCATTGGACTGATCATCATTCCCTCCAGTGTTCATTTAAAGCTCACTTTGAAAATGGTCGACTCCAGCGCTGGGCGTTGGCGCTTCAGCCCCTCCAGAGAACGAGAGAATCGAGATGCTGCTTTTTTGTCTTCACTGCCAATGTATGATATTTACTTACGTAGTTGTTTGGTGTATACTAACAGCTAGAGGTATGACCACTTGCAGTATTCGAAATAGCGGTGTTGACGCGATTTATATTATCTTTGACACAACAGATGCGCCGCTAGCATGTCACATCCTTCAAACCGCACTTACCATAGGTTACCATCCTATGTTGAAAAGCATCGCTCAGTTTGAGCCCGGCCGAGTCGATGCGGCATGTTCTAGTAGTCACACGGGTCTCACTCTAGCAAAAAACTGGAACCCATTTAAATTTTCGTCGCAGTTCACAACACATTGATCTAGTTTTAAAACCTTCTTGCGGCTGTCTTTGTTTCACTCAGGAAACTTTGGCATATTTTGCTATGCCAAATGCTAACGGATAGCTATGCAAAAATACAGACAAACCGACCACGGAACACTCATGCTGTTTTTTTTTTATATGATGTAGCTCTTTTTTTATCCGTTCCAACGTCGTGTTGTCTGGTAGACCACAAGACAACGCCTAATTTGTCTTCGCTTGTTTCTAGCACTGTTGAACTTCCAGATGTTTTGTCTGCCAGCTCTTCTCCAGTAATCATGCGCAATAGAATAGAGTAAGCAGCTGTGGTGGCACTTCTTGATACCCATCAACAAAACCAGTTAAGTATTTTATCTCTCCAAACATTTTACTGCGGTCACCTTCGCGGGACTTGCAAGAGTAACTTCACCATCATCTAGTCCACCTGCTTTCGAAAGGGCCGATTCAAAATGTAAAATGCAACAAGTTGTCCTCTCTTTGTTCTGGGCAATAATGTCTGGAAAATGTGCCAGTTCAATTGGGTAGTTTGAACTCTTCCATTGGATTAAAGAGCTGCTGCAACTTGGAGGCGAGCAAGATTACTATGTCCTTTTCCATACATGATTCCCCAATGAAATTTCCAATTCTTCAAAACCGATAGTAGACAGGAAGGAAGAAGAGGAAGACGCAGAGGAAGAATATGACGATCATTTTCGATTAACTAGGTGTGTTGCTGAACATAAAAGCTCAGTAACAGTGTACCTGATTTTAAAGATAAATAGTTAAGTGTATTTACTGCAATAAGAAGTCCAAATAAAAGCCGGGAATGTTTGATGGTAATTTTTGTACACGACATGGTTAAAAATATGATTGGCATTATATTCTGAGTTTTATTGTTGATTGTCAATATCCCATGCCCGAAATTCAAAAATATAAATGTATGGTGCGTATTTTACACGTTCTCTCGGTCTCAGGTCAATTGTAATAGTATTCCATTAACTGTTAGGCCTACTAAGACCTAAGTTAAAATAGAATCGTAGGAACGACGTAAAATCCAAGAATTAGATCAGTAGAATTAAAATTTTAGAATCATTAGAAACTAGAAAGCATTCAGTGTCAACATTATCATTCTTTCAAAATGTTAACAATTAAAAATTTTAAATAAATTAATTGGTTTAACTTTAACATTTTTTATTTTAACGATGTTCACATATTATTATTATTGTATGGTGTGTCGCCAAATATATATTTTCAAGTTTAGGTGTATCGTGAGCCAAAAAAGATTAAAGTATTTTGTTCTCCATATTACACACCCATTTCTGGATTTTTGGTATACACGTTGTCCTCAACTCATCAGTACTTAAGGTTGCCGTGCTGAAAAACTTTTCAGAAGTGTTTTTTTAACAGAAATTGACATGATTCTAGACGACCGACTCAGACTTCTGAGTCAGCGTTTGCTCCCAATGCAGAAACATAGTTGCAAGCAGTTTAATTAAGAGGTAATTAGATCCGTAATTGGACCTGCTAAATCAGGCCGGCTGAATTAAAGACCGTTGGTTATCTCGTTGTTAGTCGAGATATATATATATATATATATATATATATATATATATATATATATATATATATATATATATATATACGAAGGGCCAGTGGCGCTTTGGATAACATCTGGCACAGAGACCGAGAGGTACCGAGTTCGAGCTCCCGTTGGGCGGATATGCTTTGTAGGCTGCTTTTAGCGCCGTTGTATTGCAAGCTGTCTGTTCTATTAGTAGTTAAGATTTAAATTGCATAACATGTAAATGTACAGGCGCTTATTAAAGAAAAATATTATATATATATATATATATATATATATATATATATATATATATATATATATATATATATATACTTGATTTAGGCGGCTTGTTTTAGAAACAAATTTTCGGACAACAGTAACAAGTTTAAACGTTTTTGCTGATTTTGTGAATAAATTTCTTGGTTTTAAATGCAAAATATAAAATGTTAGTATATATTTTAACCCAGAATGAGTGGCTATGGTTAAAAAATAATTATATTCTTGAAGCCTCATATCGGGGAGTAGCTAAATTAGTCAGAGAGGTATTTCGAGACATTTATCACCTAGCTGAAATTTGGAGACCAGAAAGAGCATATAGCGAGGGTGTCGAGCTATGAGTTTTGCTGACGCATTTGAAACCAATTGACGATGGGAGACGCTGCTTTGGGAGGACCATGAGAAGAGAGTTGGAGTAGTCCAAACGGGAGCAAACGCTTTAAGAAGAAATCGTTTAAACTTAAAAAAAACCAACAAGCAGAACAGAAGAATCCGAACGATTTAAGATGGGAAACGGTGTTCAACGATGACTGGACAGTCCGATGGCAAGCCAATAGTCACTTTAGCTATAAAGAATTGCTATGGGAGTTTAGAATCGTCAAATTGTAATAATAATATTTATTCTGTAAAGAAGCGCCTGACAAACGCACTGTCATGAACATGTTATGACGATTGTTAAATTCACAAGAACACAAATGACAGAGGACATCTTAAATACTAACAGAACAGACAGCCTGCAATACACGGCGCCAATAGCAGCCTACAAACAGGCTCGATCTCAATACTTCTTGCTCTCGGTGCCAGTGTGTTATCCAATGCACTATCGGGCCCCCCTAATTAAAGCTTACTAGACTAACGTAACGAATAACTGATCTCACGAAATAAGTTAATATATTCATATATTTTAAATGTTTGAATAATACAACTGTGTTAACTGGTCTAATCAATTAATCAGGATTAATCAATTATGGGCCTACGCTTTGTTTACGTTGAGGCAGTCGCAAGGCACCGAACATACCCCAGTTGTTGTATTGTGATGTGTTGTATTGTGTGTTGTATTGTACTCCACGTTTATAATGCGACCGAGCCACCCGCAGTAAAGATCCGAGAAATTAATCTCTGATAATCCGACCCGACCGGGAAGCGAACCCGGGGCGCCGGCGCGGCGAGCGGGCACCAACCCACTCTGCCACTCAGGATCCTTGTTGTTGTGTACAAATCTCCTACAGATAATCCAACTGCTGTCTGTTTTTTCAACAGATAATCCAAGAGAAGCGAAGTAATCTCACACAGAGATCCTGAGTGGCCAAGTGGGTTGGTAGCCCGCTCACCACGTCGGCGGCCCGGGTTCGATTCCGGGTCGGTCGGTTTATCGAGATTAATTTATCGGATTTTTACTGCGGGTGGCTCGGTCGCAATATAAATGTGGAGTACAATACAATACAATAAAACACAACACAATACAACTGGAACATATAGGGGTATGTTCGGTGCCTTGCAGCTGGAGGGTTGCGGGTTCGAATTCATCTCAAAGCCATCGCGTAGAGACCCTGGGCAAGTCCTTCAATCGCAATTGCTCATGCGCTTCGGCGTGACACTCCGATTCAGCGTCCGCGCAGTAGTCGGGAGCGCCTCTGAATAGGCAATCTGGTAGAGGCGCTATAACAAGTGGTCAAATACAATACAAATGCACAAGAATCTCCTTCCACAATTTATCCAAAGAATGGAATCATGCTACATTCTAACATGCACTAATACTTTCAGATACAGGCCTTGGAAAGCCAAACATGACTGTCCTCTGTCATGAAAGGCCCCTCTGTCTAAATGCAGGGGCCTGCTCGCGTATGAGTCACTCTCGACCCCAGCCTGACCTTTTGTTCCAGTTCTCTATCTAGACTTCCTTGGCGGGATCAACCATATTTGTAATGCTCGGCTTGCCCGCTAAAAAACGAGCAAACTCCTTTACACACAGTAGTAAAATTGCTATTTATTGACGTATCTCAAAACGTCACGTCGATTGTGAGGTGAGGAACATATGATGCTTATAGTGGAGGAACGTGCCTGTGCATTTTTCTTCAGTCATTTCAAGTTGATGTAAAACTTTCGTTTTCACTACCAGTTTGAAGGTAATGGTCTGTAGATCAATATTCGTCCGAGGGAAAGCATGCAGATAAAAAATTAAGCGTGGGGGCTCGAAAACCCCCTCTGGCCTATGGGAAATATGTGTATTTTTTCCAGTCATTTCAAATAGATGCAAAAGTTTCTTTTTTCAGTACCAATTTGAAGGTAATGGTTTATAGTCCAATATTGGTCCGAGGGGAAGCATTCAGATAAAAAAGAAGCGTGGGGGCTCGAAAACCCCTCCAACCTAAGCAAAATATGTGTATTTTGCTCAAGTCATTTCCAGTAGATGCATAAGTTTCGTTTTTTCAGTACCAATTTGAAGGTAATGGTCTCTAGATCAATATTGGTCCGAGGGAAAGCATTCAGATTAAAAAATGAAGCATGGGGTTCGAAACCCCCACCTCCGTTTTGCGAAATATGTGGATTTTACTCCAGTCATTTCAAATAGATGCAAAAGTTTCTTTTCAGTACCAATTTGAAGGTAATGGTCTATACATCAATACAGGTCCGAGGGGAAAGCATTCAGATAAAAAATAAAGCGTGGGGGTTCGAAATCTCCCGGCCTATGCGAAATATGTAAACTGTTGTAACTTTTGATTGGATGGTCCGATTTGAACATATTTGGTATGAATGGATTCAGAATCATGAGTTGAAAGTGATATTAACATGCATATTGAACACAACAACGTGTATTGCATATAAAAGCGTGGGGGTTCTAAATCCCTTTTCCGGCCTATGCGAAATATGCGTTTTTTGCTACAGTCATTTCCATTAGATGCATAAGTTTCGTTTTTTCAGGACCAATTTGAAGGTAATGGTCTCTAGATCAATATTGGTCCGAGGGGAAAGCATTCAGATTAAAAAATGAAGCGTGGGGGTTCGAAACCCCCTACCTCCGTCCTTTGCGAAATATGTGGATTTTACTCCAGTCATTTCAAATAGATGCAAAAGTTTCTTTTTCAGTACCAATTTGAAGGTAATGGTCTATAGATCAATACTGGTACGAGGGGAAAGCATTCAGATAAAAAAATAAAGCGTGGGGTTCGAAATCCCCGGCCTATGCTAAATATGTAAACTGTTGTAACTTTTGATTGGATATTCCGATTTGAACATATTTGGTATGTATGGATTCAGAATCATGAGTTGCAAGTGATATTAACATGTATATTGCACATAGAAGCAGTGATGGTGCCAGTGTTGGCGCATATCCACAAAACTAAAGAAAGTTTCATATGAAAGTTGAATAATAAACCGGCTATAACAAATTGAACGTACATATACCGAGGTAGTTAAGTATTGCATGTTGTTCTTGTCCAGCTACTTCGCACATGTACACTTCAAAAGACGTGTGCATTTCAATTTTGCCTTCATGCACTTGCAGAGAGAGCAGGTACTTGTGCAAGTGCACTTCACATCCAGGTGGAATACATCCCTGGCGAGGGGCAGCGGGAAGTTTCCTATATGGGAAGCAGCTTACCTTCCTCTTCCTTCCACCCATGATTAGTGGGGTTGTTCAAAGGCATCATGGACCTATGAGCTGTGACACAGTTGTCCACATGCAGCCTACAGACAAATTTCGATGCCACTTCTTTCAGCCTTGGCGATGTTTTAAATGGAGTGTCGACGACAGTTGCAAATTCCTCGTTGAGGGATGGCACTTCGTGCATCAATTTGCAGCAATATCGCTTACTCTTGAACTTGAACGATCCTGATCCTGTAAATGTCCGATGCTGTAAATGCGTTGTCGCTCCAAGGTTTAAGGCCATAGTGTTCAGGGAGATCATTCTAGTTGTCTTTCCCACTTTGAAGGAGATCCAGATTTCTGCAGCAGGATTTAGAGCCTTGATATGATGGAAATCACACAACAGAATTACGACAACATCAGTATCTCTCTCGTGGTTCCATTGCTCCATTGGTGGACTGTTTCCTACATGATGGACTTCACCACCTGCAGTGAGGTACACATCTTTTTCATAGCAGAAAGTTGATGCACGAAGTGCCATCCCTCATGGAGGAATTTGCAACTGTCGTCGACACTCCATTTCAAACATCGCCAAGCCTGAAAGAAGTGGCATCGAAATTTGTCTGTAGGCTGTACTCCAATGACTCCAACGATGACATTGACGTTGACCTCGTCCGTATGAAGGTGTTCTCACAGAAGACTAGGAACGTGGAGAGAATTCCCCCAACAACCGATGCTTTGGATCAACATTTCAAAAGAAGTGTATTCCAAGCGAGCATATGGACAACTGTGTCCATGATGCCTTTGAACAACCCCACTAATCATGGGTGGAAGGAAGAGGAAGGTAAGCTGCTTCCCATATAGGAAACTTCCCGCTGCCCCTCGCCAGGGATGTATTCCACCTGGATGTGAAGTGCACTTGCACAAGTACCTGCTCTCTCTGCAAGTGCATGAAGGCAAAATTGAAATGCACACGTCTTTGCAAGTGTACATGTGCGAAGTAGCTGGACAAGAACAATATGCAATACTTAACTACCTCGGTATATGTACATTCAATTTGTTATAGCCGGTTTATTAGCAACTTTCTTATGAAACTTTCTTTAGTTTTGTGGATATGCGTCAACACTGGCACCATCACTGCTTCTATGTGCAATATACATGTTAATATCACTTGCAACTCATGATTTTGAATCCATACATACCACATATGTTCAAATCGGACCATCCAATCAAAAGTTACAACAGTTTACATATTTCGCATAGGCCAGGGGCTTTCGAATCCCCACGCTTAATTTTTTTTATCTGAATGCTTTCCCCTCGTACCAGTATTGATCTGTAGCCCATTACCTTCAAATTGGTACTGAAAAAGAAACTTTTGCATCTATTTGAAATGACTGGAGTAAAATCCACATATTTCGCAAAGAACGGAAGGTGGGGGTTTCGAACCCCACGCTTCATTTTTTAACCTGAATGCTTTCCACTCGGACCAATATTGATCTAGAGACCATTAGCTTCAAATTGGCACTGAAAAAACGAAACTTATGCATCTAATGGAAATGACTAGCAAAAAACGCATATTTCGCATAGGCCGGAAAAGGGATTTAGAACCCCCACGCTTTTATATGCAATACACGCTTTCATGTGCAATATGCATGTTAATATCACTTGCAACTCATGATTCTGAATCCATTCATACCAAATATGTTCAAATCGGACCATCCAATCAAAAGTTACAACAGTTTACATATTTTGCATAGGCCGGGGATTTCGAACCCCCACGCTTTATTTTTTTATCTGAATGCTTTCCCCTCGGACCTGTATTGATGTATAGACTATTACCTTCAAATTGGTACTGAAAAAGAAACTTTTGCATCTATTTGAAATGACTGGAGTAAAATCCGCATATTTCGCAAAAAACGGAGGTGGGGTTTCGAACCCCCACGCTTCATTTTGTAATCTGAATGCTTTCCCCGGGGACCAATATTGATCTAGAGACCTTTACCTTCAAATTGGTACTTATGCATCTACTGGAAATGACTGGAGCAAAATACACATATTTTGCATAGGTTGGAGGGGTTTTCGAGCCCCCCACGCTTGTTTTTATCTGAATGCTTTCCCCTCGGACCAATATTGGTCTATAGACCATTACCTTCAAATTGGTACTGAAAAAGAAACTTTTGCATCTATTTGAAATGACTGGAACAAATACACATATTTCCCATAAGCCAGAGGGGGTTTTCGAGCCCCCCACGCTTCAATTTTTATCTGCATGCTTTCCCTCGGACGAATACGTCACGTCCATTACCTGAAACTGAGGAACATATGATGCTTATGACAGCAGACACAAGTCTGACTATTCGCACATTTAGTAGCCTAACCGCAGCACATAATCTCATTTCCAACCTTTCGTCTATATCAATATTTTGTCAAGTGGACATTTTTTTAAACTGCCCTCACTTCGAAATACTGTGCAGATGTCACATGATTTAAAAGTGTTGTCTGCAAGTGTGTTATCCTAGTCGCATTAAAAAGTTAGCAATTATACTATATTTCCAAGCTACTATATGAACATATAAATAGCTATAAGTGAAACTAAATTCGATCGTTTATAATTTATGGTTCCCTGATTGAAATTTAGATGCTGCAAAGACGGACACGGTGGATAATTTCCCTGCTGACGACGACGCCGAATTCCGCCTTTCCAATGGAATCCAACACGTAGTCGACACTCGCAGGTTTCGAGTCAACGACAACAGCAGTTTCCGATTAGAAACAGAACTCAGTCGTCGCTCCGATGCTGTCAAGAGGCTTTCAAATTCAATTCCATACCATGCAACAATAATCTATAATCTATGCAGCCTTGAAAATCGAAAGCTTAAGCCGGGGCTTGAGAAGCACAACTCGGCAACGCGTTGCAACGGCCTTATGAAGCGTATATTCGAAATGCGTAACGTTTGCGCTCGCAAGCGTTACATGCAGCATACAGAAGCCGCCGATTTACAGCTGGATTTAATCGGCACCCGTTCATTAAGAGACCAAGAGAGAGTTCAGAGGGTGCCATATGGCATCAACTTCAGACCCCTGCTAAAGAGAGAGGGTTGGTCGGGGATTCGACGCATCCAGCTGAGAACAGTCGCAAATGGCATTCCAGTCGATCCTGCACTGCTGATGTTGGGAATAGGTAGAAAATGACGTTGACTCGAGGCAATCTAAAGGTCGTAAAATTGTAGAACTAGATTAAATTCTTAGATCTACATAGCTCTGTGAACAATTAAAATTAGAAAAGAATAAATAATTTAGCTGGAGAGAATGGTTTTGGTCCGCTATTCCGGGGTACGCTATTCCGGGGTCCGCTATTTCGTTTGAGCAGTTATAAAGGCACTGATTTGGTATCGAGCTACTTTTAAAGATGCCGAGTCAGCAGTTGTGAATGATATATTTAAACCTTCCACGAAGGTTTTATATCTCATGCACAACAAAGAAAAGTTATCGATGGGAGGGAATTTAAATAGAAGCCACGAATCACCATGGTCAGTTGTGTATTGTTCATTCAGCGTAGTCTGCTTTGTCTGTTTTTCCTTCGAGCTGGACTGATGAGCTGGATGAGCTGGACTGATGAGCTGGATGAGGCAACCATGCCGGTGTGATGCGAGATGTTGTCCGGCGTGTAGTTGTGTCCGGTGTGTACTGTGACTGACAAAATGACGGTCGACTTCTGTCTAATAATATTTAAGATCATGGTTTATATATCAAAGTTTGAGTGTCAGAGTCATGTTTTAATTCTTAATTCATCAATTCATTAATTCATTCTTAATTCTTTGTAACAGAGCCTTAATGCTCTGTACCAAACACTCTGAAACACTCGCCGTCTCTGGAGACGCCGAAACGCATGAGCAATTGGGTCCCTCACGCGGCGGCTTGATGTGGATTCGAACCCGCAACCCTCCGGCTGCAAGGCATCGAACAAACCCCTACACCACCGCACCGTCTGCATCTGCAATGCTTCGCTGGATGAGGCAACCATGCGAAATGTTGTCCGGGTGTAGATGTGCCCGAAAAATACTGTCATTTGTTAAAAATGGCGTCAGATAGCAACTTACTAATACGAATGCGAGATATTGTCCGGGAAAGACATATAATATGAAAAATAATTATTCCGACGTATCAAAGATACGGATTCATGCGAGTTTTATTTTTATAAAGAAATTCCCCATGGTCGAAACTTTTCGGCATCGCAGATGTAATATATTTAAACGAATCCACATCAAGCCGCCTATATCTGATATCTCTGATATCTCGTATGATACCTAAAGCCTTGTTTAAGCAGTATCTGATGGTGTACCGAATCGAAAGGCAGCGCTCAAATCAAGAAAAGCCAGTAGTGTAACGGGCCCGAATCCATAGCCTGATGGATGTCTGATAAAAGACAGACAAGGAGAGTGTTATCAAGCCGCCGCGTGAGGGACCCAATTGCTCAACCAACAGTCGAGTGACTGACAGTTGAAGTTCTGGCATGGAGAAGCTGACTGGCTGAACGGTTGCGGGGCGCGAGAGTGCAGTTCCTGCAGGTGGCTGCGGAAAGTGTAAATTCCAGCTACTTACCATAACCTGGCTCTCTTGGCTTCAGGGTGACAGACTGTGTTACATTACGCCACGTAGGCCTAATATAACACAACAAAAGTCTCGACCCTGGAAAATTTGTTTCTAACAATAAAACTAGCGTTATCGTGCGTTACAATAATTATTAAACTGCTCAAACTTTTTGCTTTTCTTTCTAGTCTTCCGTGATAAGAAATATTGTCTCGCAAGTCATATTCATTTTGCGTTAATACGACACCAGTTGAAACATTAACACAATTCTTCAAACGTCGCCTATGTTCTGGACATTATTTCACACGGACAATATATTGCATAATTATGTCGTGCAAGATACTGTCCTGCCAACGGAAGTGCGCGGAGTCGAACACATCTCCACCCCGGATGGAGCTCTTCTCGCACCACACCGGCCAGCCAGCAGCGTGCCATTGCCGAGCCTGCTCTCAAGAAACCGATGCTTGATCTGAACCTACCGTTCTCAAACCTAACCTTCATGTCAAAGCTGATTGAGTGCTGTTCAGCTGCTCCGCTATCTTGGAGAGAATGGTCTGATGCCAAAAACACTCTCCTTGTCTGTCTTTTATCAGACATCCATCAGGCTATGGATTCGGGCCCGTTACACTACTGGCTTTTCTTGATTTGAGCGCTGCCTTTCGATTCGGTACACCATCAGATACTGCTTAAACAAGGCTTTAGGTATCATACGAGATATCAGACCGTGCATTGGCTTGGTTCTTCTACTATCTCAAGGGGCGGATCATATGGTGGAGATTGGAGACGACAAGTCGGATTGGGTGCCTGTTGCTTGTGATGTTCCTCACACGGACAATATATCGCATATGTCGTGGGCCTGGGCCACTACTTTTAATTCCTTACACAGTTCAGCGGTGTGAGTGCGCAACAAATGCACAGTGCACTTGCGGCGGTGCATGACTGGATGTCTGCCAGTCTTAGTCTCAACCCGACCAAGTCATAGTTTGTATGGTTCGGTACGACACGTGCACGTTTCAGGATCGATAAAAATGCCATTGCATCGGCATCCCTTACTGGGCAGTCCTTTGATGTGGCGATGGTTATTCTGGTTCTTCTTGATGTTGCTCTTACGATGGCTGATTTATTTGTCACACATCTCAAGGACTAGCTATTATGAGCTCAGACAGATCCGCGTTATATGGAGAACGCTGTCGCTCAGCGCTGCTTTCGTCCAAGATAACATAGAAACAAAATAAATTGTTGAAACTTTTAAGGCAGTCCCTCTGGAAAGTTTCTTCATGGTTCCATAATAACACCTGCCAAATATTATTTTATGACATTTAGAAAATATATATGGTCCCGCAAGGCTCATAAAATTTGTGCAAATTTGTCATTAATTGTCATAAATTACGCGTGCCGTGTCCGACTTTAAAAAACTTCGGTGACGACATTTTGATCCCAAAATAACATGCTTTGTATCACTAAAAAGCTCTACATGGTAGATCTATAAAATATAACCTTGTATTATATGCATAAAGTTTCAAGTCTAAGGAAGACATAAAACACACTAAAACAAGAAATCAAATTTCTTGGCTTGTTGGTATATTTTGCAATAGTTTTACATACTGTGTCTAATATTGATAAATTCAGTTTGACGTTTGTAAGGCTTGTCTAGTCAGCGAAATAGGCTGCTTCAGCAGTGTTTCCACCGTCAACGACAGCGTTGTAGCAGTTATGCTGCCGAGCAAATCACGGATGACTTTTGAGCCTGTTAATCTGTCGTGCAACCTGGATGGCAAGCTGCAGTCTGACATCACTGAAGTAGACACGGACAAAGTTGGTAGATTGCCAGTCTTTATTTCTTCTCTGGTTGATGGAGTACTAAACTTCTGGGTGTGCCAAATTTGGTCTCAAGACAAGCAGCAATGTTCTAAACTTTTTGGAGTCGTGGCGATACATTTGTTATCGGCATGAATTTCTCAAGTGCAAGCGTGAAAATCTTGTATGTATGTAGATTATTATCAAATGCAGAACTGAACAATATGCCACTGAAGGTGTAAACAGTGACGAAGAATAAGCAGATGAAGGTATGGAGGAGCTAAAACCATGGCTTGTTGCATTATCAAGGATATGTAAAGTGATTACTTCTAACGATTAATGGCAATAACTGCGAAAGTCCAACAATTTTGAATTTCTGTAGGATTTGTTAATTATTGGTCATACAACCATACCTATTATCCAATAAAGTTAAATACTTGTAGATTCTGCTGTTTAAGAATTTTCCAATGGATAAATATGTTATCATGGGATAACATTTGACTTGAGGTATTTAGAAATTGGAATGTTGGGCGCAAATTATTCCAGTATGAGGAAAATGTGATGAGTGTCTTGCGGGACCCCTAAATAGTTCTAAAATGTCATAACAATTTCCATGTGTTATCATGGGACCATAAAGAAACGTTTTAGAGGGATTGAATAAAACGTTTAAAAAATAAATATTTCTTCAACACCATAATATACAGCATTGTTGTACTTCCGTTTTCGTGTTAAAGTATTTTTTTATATACTTTTATGTGATCTGAATAATTTTCGATAGGTCTTTTCAACATTTTTTATCAATTGCTCTCATATTTCCGTATTTTGCTTTGCTCTCAACATTCCTAAAACTTTTATGAAGTCTATGAAGTTCTGCTGATATGGCTGTTTAAAAGTATCGGTCACATTGTCAATAGTGCTAGTGACAAATTGTGCTTCTTCCTGGTCTGAACCGGGTGTTCTTCTCGACATACTGCTTCATTTGTTTCGTATCATTTTTGTGAAAACAGACCTCTGCGGGTTAATGTAATTTCTATAGTGTTGTGAATCTTCTTTGTTTGCATATACGACACATGGCCAAGCTTCTTGAACTTCATCCTCTTGTAACAAGTGCTGCTTCAGGCCAGAGCGGTCTGACCCTAACTGTTTGACTTGGTCTCCGGCTGACCATCGATTCTATCTAGAATGTTGTCGATCTGCGCTCTGACCAGCCGGTTTTTGTTACCAGTGAATGGACCAACCCGCGAGGAGTTGCTCCTGAGCACTGAGCTGCCACATGATAGAATGCAACCGTGGAAGAGCTCGGTGAGATATTTAGCAGATTAAGCGCCTTGTCTGGTAGTGACAGTTTGCCATCTGGTGGCCGATACTTACAAGTTTGTGTCACATCTCATGTACGATGCTATGCAAGTTCGTGGTGCTAATCCTTGATCGCAACCGCGCTCTGAACGCCTTTGTCTTTCCTGAATTGTGATCCACCTGATACAATACAATATTCGGTCGCAGACCTACGAGCTCGGAGAGTCGTCGAATTAACCTACAATTTTCGCTGTCATATAGGCTGCTCATTGGATACTCCCTGAAGTTGTCCAGGTTCTTGTTGATAGTCATATGAATTTGTAAGGAGGCTGTGTAATACTGTGTATTTTTGACTTGGTCTCCGTACTGCGAATTGATCTTGTACCAGAAGTCGTACAATATATTGAGGACGGCTTGGCCGACATAGACCTGCCTAATGCATTTAAGTTTGATTGTTGCGCCATGAACTGGAACGAGCCCACCGTTGACAGCGGGCTATGTGGCTGAAGGGAATAGCTAATTGCATTAAGTAAATTGTATTGTACTTGAACACTTGTTATAGCGCCCCTACCAGATTGCCCATTCAGAGGCGCTCCCGACTACTGCGCGGACGCTGAATCGGAGTTTCACGCCGAAGCGCATGAGCAATTGTGAGTGAAGGACTTGCCCAGGGTCCCTACGCGGCGGCTTTGAGGTGGATTCGAACCCGCAACCCTCCAGCTGCAAGGCACCGCGCCCCAGTATATTGTGTTGTGTTGTATTGTATTGTATTGTACTCCACGTTTATATTGCGACCGAGCCATCCGCAGTAAAGATTCGATAAATTAATCTCTGATAAACCGACCGACCCGGAATCGAACCCGGGCCGCCGTCGTGGAGAGCGGGCTACCAACCCACTCGGCCACGCAGGATCTCTTCATGTTCTAAATGTCCTATTCCCTATAAACAAGACATGATAGCTTTTTAAATTTCATTAACTTAAGTGAATATATCATTAAGCAAACATAATGCAAACAATATCTAACTGAGGGACGTTATTATCTAAGCTAATATTATGCAGCGGTCTTGCTGTTGCTGATCATAATTGTCACGAGTAACTGATTCCATTACGCAAGTCAAGTGAACTGCATCATCGTTTGCATTAGCAACTGTCTTGGTTATATTCTGATAGAACGTTACTGTAGTAACTGTAAGACTGTTAGTCAGTAAAGTTCGTATGTTATTTAATTGATTTTATTGCTGATCTTTTGTTTTACTATGACCTTACTCTCATATATCCATAGATGTCTGTTTTATTGTATTTTATGATATTTTTGACATTTGTTATTTTTGTGATTTGTGATTTAATACTCTATCTGATGTTCCCGCAGTGCATTTGCAGGCGGTTCAATAAAGCAAGTACTTACTTACTTTTTATTATGTGGGGCGCGGTGGTGTTATGTGGTGGTATGTTCGGTGCCTTGAAACCAGAAGGGTTGCGGGTTCGAATTCACCTCAAGCCGCCGCGTAGGGACCCTGGGCAAGTCCTTCACTCGCAATTGTTCATGCGCTTCGGCGATGAAACTCCGATTCAGTGTCCGCGCTGTAGTCGGGAGCGCCTCTGAGTAGAAATCTTGAAGGGGCGCTATAACAAGTGCTCAAACATACATACATACATGTATTATTTTAATCAGCTTATCTGATTAATTCTGACTGAAGTTCCGTCATGATGAAATCGCCGCTTGTGAAGTAGGATGATGAAAAGACATGTACGCGTTCACTCGCTTCTTGGGCGTTAGCGGAAACCCAGTACTACATCCACGCCCGTCGCTTTATTGGCTAAACCCTGTCACGTGAACTTTTTGTCTTCCCTTGGAATTCTAAATGGCGGACAACTTAAGGGTCGGTTAAGATCAGGTTAGGATTCGTGAGGGTCGTTTAGGGTCAGATTAGGCGTCGTCAGGGTCGGTTATAGTCAGGGTTAGTGTTAGTGTCGTCATTAGATAACATGGTGAACCACCGCAATCGGGAATGTTTATCGGTCGGTTCGTTTGACGTTCACAAATCATGTTGTCTTCCAAAGGAAGACAACAAGTTCACCAATAGCGTAGCGGACGTGTCCCATGTATTAGTATCACGTCGGGCGTGACTGTATCCACGACCTTGCAGGAAATGTGTTTGTTTGTCATGTGTACGACACGCCGACCGTTTGAGGAGCATCCTCTAACGGTCGGCGCGTCGCTTGGCCCTCTAGCGAAGGTACTGAACACCTTCGGTATTTTATCTGTTTGTCGCCATCTATCGAAAGACGCACGCAAATCGCCTTCGGCGATTGGCGTTGCCCTTTGTTTGTCGCCATTTGGTGAATGACGCTGTGAGAAGTGACGCTTGGAGACAGACGGATAAGCGTTAATTTCTGTTTAATTAATTAGTCTATGCAAATGCCTCGTACACATGACAAACAAACGAATGGCACATAGACGCCGCAAGTTATAAAAACTGGACCGAGAGAGATTAGAGATATGTGCAGAGAAAGAAAGAGTACTGTCAAGAGTAACACCCAGGTTACGGACATTTGTCGAGAAAATAAACTGCGGGAACTGCTTGGCAAGCAAATTGTAATCAAGTTTAATTAGCTGTTGGCGAGTGCCAAGCCTGATCAATTCAGTGATGGAAGAATTTAGTGAAAGAGGACATCCAACAATTGAGATCAGCAGAAAGAGAGATTCAATAGATTGGGAAGCTGTTGAGAAGAGGGGCCATGAACAAAGGCTTGAACATCATCAGCATACAGGTGACCAGAGGCCGAGTGTTTAGCAAAGAGAAGAGGAATATCGGCTGTAAATAAGATAAAGAGACCCAGCACAGATCCTTGAGGAACTCCAACTTTAGCAGGTACCCATGAGGTGCGAGAGTCTCCTAGAATAACCATTTGGGTACGATCAGTAAGATAGGAGCGAAACCAAAGAAGAGGAAGGCCACTAAGACCAAAGGAAATTTCAAAGCGATGTAATAGAATATCATGATCTACCATATCAAATGCTGGAGATGCATTCAAAAGTGCTATGAGAGTAACATGGGATTTATCCACAGCAGAATAAATGTAAGAGAGAAAAGAGAGAGTAGCAGTTTCAGATGAGTGGTGAGCTCTAAAGCCAGATTGTCTGGGCGGTAGAAGGCCTGACTGCTCAAGGTAAGGAAGAAGTTGCAGAGAAACAAGTCGTTCTAAAGTCTTTGAGAGAAAGGAGAGATTTGCGATCGAACCAAACGGCAAGTGGCCGAACGCGAATCTTGATACCACGGAGTGGAATCATTTTGTTCAGAAGATTGCTGATCCTAGAGGATTAGAGATCGTAGAGTTGTCAAGTTGACTGAGTATCTAGTTGAGAGGTAGAGGAGAAGAGAGGCGAATTTCGCAAAGCCTCGCTGAAGGCGCCTCGGTCGAGAGACTTCCATCCACGAAGATACCGGAGAGCATGAATGGGTTGTGAATGAAGAGGAGGGATCGAGAATAAAAAAAGGAGAGTGATCGGAGAGCGTTGGCAGAAGGATTCTTAAATCTTTGACCGTAACGTCTTCAGGAGTGATGACAAGGTCAATAGTACCGCCTTGAAGGTGTGTATAGCCAGATACATGTTGACGAAGGCCGAATTGGGTTAGAAGATCCAAAAATTGTCTTGAAGGAGGAAGAGGAGGGTCTTCCAAGTGTAGGTTAAAATCACCGTTGACCTAGTTGACTATTGCGAGTGATACCGAAGAGAACTCATCAAAGAAACTGTCAGTGGGCGCAGCAGAGCCTGTAGACAGTTAGCAATGTTAACGAGCCTCGAGAGGTCGAAATACCGATACAACGTGCTTCAAACGATTTCCCTATCGAGAACTATCCGGGAGAAACGAAGCGTACAGGGAAGGTACACGACGATGCCGCCACCACGAGCAGGTTGTCCATCAAGAAGGGCAGGTCTTGGACGGTCGCAGAAGGAGTAGCCAGGCAGAGCAGCACGACAAATCAGCACATCCATGGTGCCAACTTTCAGTGACAGCGAATATATCAAGTTGACGCTCGAGAAGAGTGTGGCCAATAAAAGCAAATTTATCGGAGAGGGATCGTGCATTACAGATAGCTGCCCGAATACCAGAGAGGCAGCTGGAGGGCATTTAAGACGAAGATGAAGGTGAAGACGATGACGACGACGAAGAGGAAAGAGGTGTAGATGTCAGCGGAGAGGAAAGAGATACTATAATATAATAATGAGTATAATCTACTGTTAACACGATATTTGTGCAAATTTGAACATCTAAATGCATCGAGTGTTATCTTTCAAATTTTAAAATATCAAAATGTTTTGTTTTTTTTTAACATTTAGTGAAACTACGTCATTACCACATGGCTTCACGATTCGGTAGATGAATCCTTCATGCTTCGTTAATGTACTATTTGTAAACTATTTCTGACAACTGTGTCTGGTCAGCTATATGTTTACCTTAAGGCATGTGGCGTTCTTGGAAATTTAAAATATTTTATAGTCTTTAGATTCATTTCAATAAATGTATGGTTTGCTAATATTGTCTGCAGTCAAACTCAAACGCAAACACGACTGAAATCCTCTTCGCTACGAGTGACAGCTGGTTCCTACCAGCACTGAAATAATGGAGCAATTTTGTTCAGTTGACTGCTTAAAATGCTACCATTACAGTGTGAAAATTCAACAAAGTTTTAAGTTTTAACCTCTCCCCTTCGGACGCTCGTTCATCGCACCCCTACATACCTTCGTCCCCGGCCGACGTGTGGTCTCCCTCATATTGTGCGTACACAATTAAAATCCTAGCGGCGCCGCTGAACCCAACCATAAGTAGCCATACTGTCAACTGTCCGTTATTGTTTACCTACAGTATTTTGCCTGTTGTTTTATTAAATAAACGAATATACAAACAATTATTATTATAAGCTGGTTCGCGCGGCATCGCTGTTCTGTCAATATTGCGATTACGATTACCTGAAATTGAGCACTGTAGGACTACGTGATTGTAGTATGTCCTGAAGGTCTTAGACCGTGTTGTGTCGCGTCGTCTTCCTTTGGACTGGCACCCAGGGAATACAGTGCGGCCACAGCCCCTATAGTTCCTCAGGCCTCCGCTCACAGGGCAGGGTTACGACCTCAGGACCCCGAAACAGTCAAAGTAGGCAACGAGAGAAATTGGTCTTATGAGGAAGGTCAGTTACATCTGGGACGGTACTAACACCATGTGACCGGAGAAAACCACAAGAGGACGGAGTTACCAGGCTGTGGTTTGAAGTGGTTTCAAGACGGGACATTTCCGCAGTTTCTGAGGGAGAACAACTGGTGACTGATCGTACGAATCAGGGTTCGTACGGGTCCGTTATGTTCCTAGCTCTTTCAAGCGGTCATTAAACCTTTCCAGAATATCACTCTGTTTGACAGTAAGAAGGGCCAAGGCAGTTACTTGTGACAACGCAGTTGCATCCCGATTCTGACCTAGCTGTACATATTTCATTATCTGAATTATTATTATCTGAATCCAAACAAGACATTTCCGGCTAAGCCAATAACTGTTGTTTTATTACTACAAAATTGCTGATCAATTGTATTACAATTTTGAAGTGTTTTTTACAGCAATTAAACATTAATCAGAATAAACTGACATCACTTGTCTTGTGCTGACATAGCCTAGTCAATTGTCTCTGATTTGACATGTAACTCAAAATAATTAGAAATTCTGATATTTTTTCAATTGACTGCGAAACAAAGCCGTTAACCAAAGATTTTAGAGTCTTGATGCGTCGCTTGATCCGCTATCACTATCTTCCTATCTTCTTTTCAGCAACTACGCACAAAGGCTGATTCCCGCCTTTTGTCATCGATCCTGGTGGATAATGGGCATGTTTTGCAGAATTGCTTCCCTCAATTAAACTTCTAAGTATTCCCTCCGCCCCCGGGCTCATGACCGTATCATTCCTCCCGCAGATAATTAATTTGATGCATAAAAATTTCATCATTAGGATGATTATAAGGTCTGATTGGCTGACTTCTTAGATATATGCGGGACTACACCGTGTCTCAATAAAAACTGTACTAAATTGTTTCTGTCAGAACTTCGTCAAATTTCCACCAATTTTAATAAGTTTTGGTAGGTAGATGGCAAAATGGCTGAAATTTTATGCTATGCATAAATTTTCCACCTCACCTGACTCATATCACCGCACTACCTTGTTAAACACAGATGTACCAATTTTCATATAACGCTTACATTTTAACAATTAGAGTGCTCAGATTTTGTTCATCAGTGCGTTAGAGGGCGTCAAAGTGAATGGGGCATACTATCGCGACAACCTTCTTGCCCAGAAGCTACTGCCAGACATACGCCGGATATCCCAGGGCGACTTCTTTGGCTTTCAACAAAATGGCGCCCCGGCGCATCGAGCACGCGACACTGTCTTTTCCTGGAGCGAGAAACGCCCGACTTCATACCTCCAACACTGTTGCCGCCGAATTCACCGGATCTTAACCCAGTCGACTATAGCATATGGAGTGTGCTGCAGGAGAAGGTTTACCGCTCCAGAATAGCCAACGTCGACGAACTCAAAACGCGTCTGATCGACGAGTGGGCGCTCTTTGACCAGTCGATCGTTGATGCTGCTATCGGCCAGTGGCATCGCCGTCTAAGCGCTTGTGTCCGTGTAAGCGGGGCACATTTAATTGTTATGACAGATCTGCTTAAAAGTGTTAAAATTGGTGCTCGAAATGTGCCCCGCTTACACGGACACAAGCGCTTAGACGGCGACAAAATCTAAGCACTCTAATTGTTAAAATTTAAGCGTTACATGAAAATTGGTACATCTGTGTTTAACAAGGTAGTGCGGTGATATGAGTCACGTGAGGTGGAAAATTTATGCATAGCATAACATTTCAGCCATTTTGCCATCTACCTACCAAAACTTATTAAAATTGGTGGAAATTTGACGAAGTTCTGACAGAAACAATTTAGCACAGTTTTTATTGAGACACGGTGTATAATGATTGTGCACCAAGGTGCTGTTGATTTATTAAGGGATATTGTCACTAACTTAATGCGAAAAACGTTTATTGTCAGGATACTTTATACTTTTTTAAAACTGGATTTATAAGATGTCTGTACACCAAAGTGCGATTAGCAATTGGTTAATAAAGAATATACTTACTTTAAAAAATGATGACTTACTTATATGACACTCAATGCATCTGAATGTACACCTCACCTACCTTGGGATGTGTGGCGCCACCACACGATTGGGTTGATCACGTTATAAACATGGCTTCGAAGCAAGGAGGGTTTGTTGTGCTGCAATTAATTGTAGCGTTACCACTATTAACCACTTGTGGGGCGCGGTGGTGTAGGGGTATGTTCGGTGCATTGCAGCCGGAGGGTTGCGGGTTCGAATCCACCTCAAGTTGCCGCGTAGGGACCATGGGCAAGTCCTTCACTCGCAATTGATCATGCGCTTCGGCGTGAAACTCTGATTCAGTGTCCGCGCTGTAGTCGGGAGCGCCTCTGAGTAGAAATCTTGAAGGGGCGCTATAACAAGTGCTCATACATACATACATACATACATACATACTAGGGAATGCAAACCCGGGTTAATATTACCCGGGTTACCAGTGCCGGCGCTAGGGCCCCCGAACCCCCCGGTCGGGGGGGCCTCCAGTTTGTTAGGGGCCTCCAAATTTAGCTGATCATTAAGCCTATTTGTAACGTGGGGCCTTCAGTTTGTTAGGGGCCTCCAAATTTAGCTGATCATTAAGCCTATTTGTGAGTTGGGGCCTTCAGTTTGTTAGGGGCCTCCAAATTTAGCTGATCATTAAGCCTATTTGTGAGTTGGGGGTCTCCAGTTTGTTAGGGCCTCCAAATTTAGCTGATCATTAAGCCTATTTGTGAGTTGGGTGGCCTCCAGTTTGTTCGGGGCCTCCAAATTTAGCTGGCTGATCATTAAGCCTATTTGTGACGTGGGGCCTTCAGTTTGTTAGGGGCCTCCAAATTTAGCTGATCATTAAGCCTATTTGTGACCGTTTGTTTCTGAAACCCAAGCACCGGATTATATATCTATAAGCAAAATTGACAATTTATACGCTGGAACGTGAACTAGAACTAGAAGCCAATGAAGACTTCCTACACAGGTATCGTGAACCTGGATTTGAATCTGCTATTACACGTGCACAGGAAATTGCAGAAGAAATGGAGGTGAGCACCACTCTCCCTGAAATGAGAAACCGACGCAGAAAAGCTCAGTTTGACTACGAATGTGCAGATGAAATGAATAGACTTAGGCTACATCCGAGCAGCGATTTAAGGCAGATTTCTTCTACAAACTTCTGGATCAGGCGCTGGTTTCAGTTCAGTCATGACGGTTCCAGCAGATCAAGGATTGGAACAGCATCTTTGGATTTCTGTGTCGTTATGACACACTCGTTAAAATACACGACACCAATCAACTGCAAAAACATTGTCTTTATCTCTTTGAGAAGATGGGAGACATAGAAACAAATGAACTTCTAATGGAGATTTCACGTTTTGTTGCAGTCTTTCGTCGAGACAATCAGGCTGATTGTCTCGACGAAAGACTGCAACAAAACAGCTAACAACAGCACGAGACTTTCTACAGTAAATTTATTTGAATGAACTTCATGACTTTTATCCCATGGCAATCTGTCAATTGCACTGAGGATTCTTCTGACCACCCCAGTAACAGTGGCGAGTGCTGAGAGCAGTTTCAGCACACTGAAGCTAATTAAAACAGTTAATCGTTCCATGCTCAGCAGCAGGTTATCATCCCTGGCAATTATCTCAATTGAAAGTGAAACTGCCCGAAAGCTAAACTATGACGAGCTACTGGAACGATTCACATAAAAGAAGGCAGAAAAGAAAACAGTTTTCCTGAGACATGAGCTTTAGTATCGATGCCAAGTTGGCCTATTGATGCCTACATGTACTTTGTTGATTTAGCTGTTTCTGTTGTTGGTGAAAGAGCTGGATTTAAAGAGACAAAGAGACTGGACGTTCGATCAATCCCGTTTGCAGTGTATTTTTCGTAGTTATTGGGAGGGGGCCTCAAGTAAGGCTTTTGGGGGGCCTCCAGTACCCTAGCGCCGGCACTGCGGGTTACACAGCGTGTTTTTCGAGTTTGAAAATCATCACTTTCACCGTCGTTCACGCTGTGAAACTCACAAATGCAGAGTAGGCTAATGGAAATATAACGATAATAGTGGTTGATAACGGGTTTACGAAATACATTGTAATACAACTTCTAACTACTTATTTATCGGCTCATTCCACATACTTCATTGGTGAATTCGTAGCAGTGTGGCTTCAGATCTCACACGACTAATGTTGAGTTTTTGCCACGTCGGCGTCGTAGCTTCGAATTCGTAAATAGTTGCGGTAATCTGTTTTTATTTAAATTTAGTGATCTACGACACAGATCCAAATAATGTCTATATCAGCAAATGTAAAGAATGGTGGGAAACATTTCGTTCGTGATTCTGAGTGGCCCTCAGAATCACGAACGAAATGTTTCCAAACACCATTCCAAACACCGTTCTGTAAATCGCAGCTAAAAATTGCCAGCGGTGCAATAGGCTATTCATCTCGGGTCTAAGTTTAAGATAAACCTGCTGAAAATCAAGAACCTGGGTGACCCTTGTCGTTCTGACGAAGCCAAAGATGGTAGGCCTCTTAGTCTACTTTGGTATACGTTCTGATTCTGCCATATTGGGTTGCAGAGTAATTAATTATCTTCTGGAAGCAAATGGGCTGTCACTGGCAGGGCCTAAAGCTGCGATGTAGACGATTTAAGGTGTCATTTGACAATTCCTCTTATAGGCATGCAATGTTTCTTTCAGACAGAACGCTCCGGAACGGCGTATCGTGAATTTTTTCAAGCCTTTAGAACTAATTTAATTCACTTAAATTTGTAATAAAACAATATTTAGTTACTTTAATGTAATTTAAGCGCTCTCAGTGTTTATTTATATTTAAGATGTTTTAAAATAAGAGGCTCAGGTTTAGCCCGTCGCAGTCTTTGCAATGTCTTCCTAATTGTTCTGAATTTGTTCAGTTCCGGAACCTTTTTTTTATAGAAAACACACTGCGCAAGTCTTATATGAATCAACTTTTATCGCGATTTTCCTAAAGTTTTGCTTTTATACAAATTCTTGACTGTTGGAGAACTTTGGACCTGGAACAACTACGCTGTTCGTATCGCAAGAAATAGTGCAGTAATTCCAAATCCAGAAAATTCCTTGGTCAGTAACCGTTCCAAGGTCATGGGGGCAGTTTGTCTGTGGCGTGGTTCCAAGTAGCAAGGTCAGTCGACGCCGCCGCGTAGAATCTGTTGAGGTCTTCCGCGTTGACCATAGACGGACCGGATGATGTATTTGGCTTTTTTATAATTGAATTTACCTTTTGCCAAAGGGCCTTTGTTCCATTTATTGGATGCACGTCCCTAAAGGATGTTTGAGATTACTTTAGAGATGGCCTTTGTTGCTCGCCTAAGCAGGGGTTCCGAGAAGAGTGCATTAAATTATAATTGCAATCACATGTAATTGATTGTGAAAGTAATCGAATTACAATTACTTTTTTTATTGTAATTCAATTACCAATTACTTTTCAATTATTCCTTTAAAATTGGCAAATGATTTTGAATTTTTTTCAATAATTTTTAATGTACTCTATTTTTTAACTAAAGCATTCAATATGCCAAAGGTCTGTAAATTGTAATCTGTATATTCTATTGTATTATAAGTTTGTCGAGTATCCGAAATCATCACCATCATCATCATCAGGATCCATGGGCCGAAACCCCGTAGGTGTCCAATGCAAATTTCGTCATCTGTTTCCATAATCCTCTGTCTTGCGCCAATAAACTCAAACTGTGTAGGTCTTGTTTGCACCAATCCCTGATGTCATCAGTCCATTCCCTGTTAGGTCTTCCACTTCCATCCATCATGACAGTTTTTATTTTTCTATTGTTGTCCATTCTGCATATATGCCCAAATAGACCCAATTTCCTTCTCATTACTGACTGTATTAGATCTTTCTTTATGTGTAATCTTCTTCGGTCCTCCTTATTTGTCACCTTCATTGTCCAATTCAGGTGCAATATTCTTCTATAGCAAAAGCCAGGATTTTATCATTATCAGTCTTTTTAATTGTCCATACCTCACACGCATAAAGGAGCTGTACTAAACACGCATGTTTTCAAGACATTCAGCTTTGTCTTATAACTAATTTGCTTACTATTCCAGATGGAATTTAGTCCTGCCATAACTCCCTTTGCCTTTGCTATTCTTGTCTTTATGTCCTTTATACAATCATTATTCCATGTTAACAGACTACCTAAGTACACAAATTCTGTTACATTCTCAATCACCTCATCTTGCACTTTTATTTCCCTGTCTATTGTCTTCTAGCCAAATACCATTGTTTTTGTTTTATCCACATTTATTTTTAATCCAGCCCGTTGTGCAGATGTGTTCAGTGCGCAAACATTTTCCTGCAGCCTCTCACAGCTATTCTCCAGCAAGTCAATGTCATCTGCAAATTTTAGGTTATTAATCAGTTCTCCATGTAGACCTACGAAGATTCCAGTTCCATTGTCTTGTATATTTTCCACGACTCTTTCCAAGTAAGTGATAAATGTATTGGGTGAAATTGGATCTCCTTGCCTTGTCCCTATCGTAGTTAAAAACCATTCCCCTATTTCCCTTCCCACCTTCACTGAAGATGTTGATCTGTCACCAATGTTTTGTAGTATTTGTATCAGTCTGTTTCCTACTCCATATGACTTTAGTACTGCCCATGTCACGTCATGCTTGATGGAATCAAATGCCTTCTGAAAGTCCACAAAACAATATTATTATAGACAGGCTTGTTTTTTCTCTTGGCTTTTTCAGCAATCAACCTTAACATCAGAATTTGTTGGACTGTGCTTGCTTGTTCATCAAACATTCCTCCGTTTTTGCCTTCAGACGACTCAACAAAATTGTCATGAGTAGGCCTACTATATGGTTCTATAGTTCTTACATAATGTTAAGTCTCCTTTCTTAGGTATTGTTACAAGTATGGACTTCGTCCATTCCTCTGGTACTGTTCCCTCTTGCCACACTTTGTTACATATTCTCTGAATTGTCCTTATCATATCCCTTCCTCCAGCTTTTATCATTTCTCCTGTTATTCCATCTGTTCCAGAACTTTTGTTTTTCAGCTGGTTCACCGCCCTTTCCACTTCCTCATATAGGATATCATCCTTCTCGTCATCTTCAGCTGGCGGAGTTATATCTTGCAGTTCTTCAAGCAGCTTTTTATTTGTTACCTCCGTCTCACTACAAGTCATTTACTGCAGTCCATCTTTATTTTGTCGTTTCTTTGTCCATCAAGGTATTTCCATGCTTGTCTCTAATTGTTGTCTGTTTTGGTTGCCATTTCCTATTTATAGTTTTTATCAGTTTAAACACTTCCCTTGTTTTGTACTCGCCTGCATATATTTCAATGTCACAACATTGTTTCTCCTTATCCTTCCTAGCTGATGACCTTACTACATTACATAATTTTTTTTTGTTTTATACAAAAATACGATTAACAATTATCATGCATTAAAACGAGTTAATTTGATTTTAGGAGTAGGTCCTAGAGTTTTGATAGTCTGTTAGAGAACTCAGTTGATTGCGCCTGCAGGGTGAATGAGTCAATTTTTCCAGCAGTGCTAAAAAGACGTCCAACTGCAGCTGAAGATGGAAGCTCTGTTGTATGTAGGCAGCCGCAGTAAGCTAGCTAAAACTGAGTGAATGAGTGCATGGATAGTCTGATAGTGATGGTCGGCCCTTGCCCTTGGGGTCTATTAAAGTGTGTTGTAAGATTGCAACAGAGGTGTAAGGATAGAATAATGGTGACAATTAGCCTACGTTGCCATGCAATCATAGTGCAAAGCAGACTAGCAGTTTAATCAATTAAACGGGTGACCCGGGTTAAGTTGGTCAACCCGGCAGGCTGACATCTTTGCTGACTTTTTAAAAGTAGGCCTAATTCATAATTTGCACTTCATTCAATTATAAATTAGGCTACATGCAATATTGTAATTGAAATACAATTACAATTACTGGACTTAAGATGTAATTGCATTACAATTACAATTACGGAACTTGTAATTAAATTACGTAATTCGGTTACATATGTATTTCGATTACTTAACTACTTCTTAGAAGAAGAGTGAAGTGGTTGGATCATAGGGCCTATGGCTACTTATTTTATTTAGCGGTTGCAGTTCGCGCTAAGCCAGCGCACAGCATCGTCATCAGTAATATGCAAAGCGGACAGTCCACCAGGAAAACCAGTTATTCTGCAGTCATTAACGATGTGAGCCATTCATTGTCTGTACAGCTTCGCAGGCGCAGAGAGGGTTCGAGGCCTGCTTCCACCGGACTTGATTTGCCGCACAGCGGCCCTGACCAGTTCTGAATCGATTTAGCGTCGTCCAGAGTCACGTTCACCAGGTTAGTGTGGGCAGAGCGAGCCCAGACTGGAGAGCAATATTCCGCAGTTGAGAAGCACAGGGCCAGTGCTGCGCTGCGAAGGGTCGATGCCTGGGCTCCCCAGGCCGTGCCAGCGAGTTTGCTCAGCAGATTGTTTCTGAAACTAACTTTGGCAGTTGTCTTCTTCATGTGCTCGCGGTAAGTCAGGGACCTGTCCAAGGTCACCCCGACGTATACCGGGAACGGATCGTGTCTGATGCGCTGCCCATTTAGGTGAATGTTCAGCTCCCGACTCGCCTGAGCGTTGTAAAGGTGAAAAACACAGGAGCAGCAACCAACTTCTCCACATCGCCGTTCAGACACTCCTCCAGCTGTTCACAAGTTTTTCTTTGTGCTCCGAGGACAATGTCATCAGCATACGCAAATTTCCGAGACTGTGTTAGATCATTGATGTAGATGTTGAAGAGGCACGGGGACAGAACGGAGCCCTGGGGAGCCCGTTCGCTTGGGTTCTCCATGAGCTGACGCTGTCACCCAGCAGTGTTTATGAGAAAAACCTCGATAATCGCAGTGAACCAAGGCAGGAAGGCCCTTGAGATCTTCACCAGGAGCCCAGCATGCCAAACCGTGTCAAATGCTGCTGTGAGGTCCAGAAACACAGTTCCAGTTTTCAGGTTGTGCTAGAAGCCGTTTTAGATGAACGTGGTAAGCGCCAGGGCCTGGTCGCAGGTACTGCGGCCCCGCCTGTTCTACCACAATGTGGTTGTCCAGAGTGAAGGATTAGACGTTCTAGTGTCTTACCGAGAGTAGGGAAATGGGGCGGTAGCTGGCCGCCACCTGGGGTCTTTCCCTGGTTTAGGGATGGCGATCACCTTCGCCTGGAGCCACTCCCGGGGGACCCTTCTCTCTTTGACGACCCTTGTGTAGAAGGAGACGAGCCATGTTGAGGCCGCCGGACCAAGGTGTTTAAGGAACTCTGTTGGGATGTTGTCGTATCCAGCAGCTGTACCTGATTTGATGGACTGCAAAAACCGTCTGAAGCTCAGAGACTGTGAAAGCCTCAAGGCAGTCGCTGGGGGTCTTCTGAGTACGGCAGTACTGCCGCCATTCATTTCTAACCCGTCGCTGATGATGTCTATCCAGAGGGGCTTCGCCACGTTCATCAGGCTACGTCATTTGGGGAGACTTGTGGACGGGCAGCAGTTGCCGGGCGTTAGGCGGCTCCGAGGCGGCGTATCAGACACCAGCTTTCCCGGCTGGAATGGGTGAAGTCGAGCGACGATATGCTCTGCGTCGGGATGGTGACAACGCTCCTTTCCAACGTATTGTATTGTATTGTATTGTATTTGAACACTTGTTATAGCGCCCCTACCAGATTTCCCATTCAGAGGCGCTCCCGACTACTGCGCGAACGCTGAATCGGATTTTCACGCCGAAGCGCATGAGCAATTGCGAGTGAAGGACTTGCCCAGGGTCCCTACGCGGCGACTTTGAGGTGGATTCGAACCCGCAACCCTCCAGCTGCAAGGCACCGAACATACCCCTAAACCACCGCGCCCCAGTTGTATTGTGATGTGTTGTATTGTGTGTTGTATTGTACTCTTAATAATGCGACCGAGCCACCCGCAGTAAAGATCCGATAAATTAATCTCTGATAAACCGACCCGACCGGGAAGCGAACCCGGGGCGCCGACGTGACGAGCAGGCTACCAACCCACTCGGCCACTTACGTGTTGCTGAACAGCTTCCAGGCTGCCCTTCGGAAGTTCCACCGGAGCTTGGGGCGCAGTGGATAATTGGAAGCCTTAGCCCAACACAGATCAGCGATTGCCTGTGCTGGCTTCTTGGGAAGTCGTCCAGTATTGTATGTGTGATGCTTAGTTGATGGTCGCCGTCTGAAGAGGCCCAGCAAATATCTGAAGTATTGCATTTCTGCAATAAACTCAAGATTGTGCATAATTTATTACAAATTTCGAATACGTTTGGATAACTTAAACATTTAACTCAGGACTGGGCATTTAACGCATTATTAACGTTACTAGATGTTTGCCCGTCCTAAGACGATTAAGTTTAGGGAGCGCGGTCGAGCCACTTAAAATATATGACCGCCGACCCGCAGACCCATGTAGCGGTGTCGTCCTCACTGAGATCACTCACTGAGATTACTCGCTGCGCCAGTCTCGAGCGACCCCACGCAGTACTCGAGCGTGCGTGCCTCTCCACTGTCTTCCTAACTCCCTCCCTCCCCGTACTTCCCTGCCGTTCATCCCTGCCGTCCGTACCTCCTTCCCTGCCTTCTGTGTCCGTCCGTCCCTCCCGTACGTCCCTCGAGGCGATCATGTGTGGCTTACCCGTCGCTTTCCCTCCCCATCCCTTATAATAGACGTCTTAATAATAGCTAGCTATTATTGAGAAGTCCATGCCCACCCCCTTATAGAAATGTCGAAGGATCCACACGTCATGATCTCGCGTTGCTATGACAACGTTTTGTAATTATTGCGATGACGTACGTGAAATGACGTAAGCCATGTTGTCTATGGCAATGAAGGCGAAAACAGCTTAACAGGCAAACAGCGTAACGTACAGCACGCATCAGACCAGGCACGCACGCAGGCACAGAGATTTCTGTGCGTTTATATTATTAATTAATGCGTTAATTAATTAACGTGAATAAATGTTGAACAACGCAGCTAACGCTATTGCACTGCGCCCAATTATTTTGAATGAATGCGCAAAAAAATCGTTGATAAAACCGCTACAAAGAAAAAACTTTAAATTTAAACATTAAACTTCAAAGTAAAAACTAAAAGTAGAAGCAAGACATTAGTAGTAAAAGCATGTTTGCTTTTTGTCTACTGATTTCATGCATTTATATAGCGCATAAAAAACGTAACTACTCAGAGTCGGTAGAGTAGTTGTACTTGTTACCTTTGGCATGCGATTAAAAATGAATCGCACTATTGAAAATTTGAATAGCGCAATTAATTTCGATTAAAATTTGCAATCGTTGCTCACCTCTAATTTAATTACAAGATTTCATATAGCGCTATTCTTGATTATAAAACTTTACCTGACGAATGAAAGAACAAGAGTGAAGAACAGTGAGGCCTTCGAACCGAAATAATATAAGAATCAATGGCTGACATAGAAAAACGTTCGACGGAAGTAATTTACCTAGACTATCGTCCTTCTACAGCGTTTTAGAGGAAGACACAGCATTTTTTTAGACTTGTAAATCTGCAGTAATAGTTAAGCGAATAAATTTCACTAACCCGCTGTAAAAGTGGACCTTCCTGTTCGGTCAAGGTAAACGTAAAGTTGTTCACCTAAATTTACAGTTGTAAACGAGAACCGTTACGACAAGCTATTTTTTAACATACAGGAAAACGGGTATATTCTAACGTCTTTAATGCCGTACTTGACGTTGGTAAGTAAGCAGTCTACCAAATGTCCATAATAACTGTCATCAAGCTTCCATTGAAGGAAAACTTTCTGGGCAAACTTGTAGTATCGTGGGCTGAAGGATTATACAGTATCTCTGGGCATGCTGCGCGGATGCCGGACGGGGTAAACACGTAGTTTGGTTGCTAAATTATTTTATATCGTCAAATTGAAACGGAAGCTGGATTGAGGAAAAAAATTGTTTCACAAACTCGAAGTGGGATTGATGAAACTATTTCTGTCTTTAAATAGAAGTTGGATTGATCGAAATAATTTTTACCGTAAATAGAAGCTGGATTGATTAAACTAAGTTTTTGATGCAATAGAAGCTGGAATAATGAAAATAATTGTTTCCGTAAGTCGAAGCTGGACGCATGAGATAAGTTCTTTGCTTAAATAAAAGTTCCATTGATGAAAATATTTTTCTGGTTAAATAGAAGTTGGGTCATTTTTTTTCATGAAATGGAAGCTGGATTGATTAAAAATAATTCTCCGTGAAATGGAAGCAGGATTGATGATAGTTATCATGGACATAGGTAGAGTGCTTACTTACCAACGTCAAGGACGGCATTGAAGACATTAGAATAATTTAGCAACCTAAACTACGGGATAACCTGGACGGTACCAGGTTTTCCTCAATCCAGCTTTTGTCTTTAATGAAAGAATTAGTTTCATCAGTCCAACTTTTATTTAGGCAAATAATTATCACTTCATCAATCCAGCTTCCATTTTAATTTACAGTATAAAATAATTTAGCAAGGTAAGCTATAGATGGTTTGGTAAACCCGTAGTTTAGGTTGGTAAATTATTTTATATCGTCAAATTAAAATGGAAGCTGGATTAAGGAAAAAATTGTTTCACTAACTCGAAGTGGGATTGATGAAACCATTTATGTCTTTAAATAGAAGTTGGATTGATCAAAATAATTTTTACCGTAAAAAGAAGCTGGATTGATGAAAATAATTGTTGCCTTAAGTAGAAGCTGGACCCATGAGAATAGTTCTTTGCTTAAATAAAAGTTCCATTGATGAAAAATATTTTGTTGGTTAAATAGAAGTTGGATAATTTTTTATGTGGACTCTGACAATATGTACTCTAACTTCGGGCATATAGCAAGGCCAAAAAAATAATGGTGTGTTTCCAGTAACAGAGTTAAAAAAAACTGGGTAGGTAGGTAGGAAAATAATTTTATTTTGTTAAAATAATTTTATACAGTGATTTCCGAAAATTAAGCCACTGCCCATTTATGCACAGCGGTACATGCTGTACCAAAGTATGTATTTTCTATGTGAGTATTAAAAATGCCTATAAATTTGCAGAATGTACCTACAAACTGCTGTAGAAAACAATCTTATTTATTTCATTTTTGTTGACATCGTTTTTCTTGCAAGGTGAAATGGAAGGGGCAGGTGTTGCTAAGGAAGGCGGTTGCTAAAGGGGCCAACTCTGACTTTGAAACTGGTTGCTAATTGAGGCTGACACAGAGGCTGCTTGCTTCAAAGCTTGGTTGTTAAGAAGGCTGGTTGCTATGAAAGTAGAATGCTACGGAAGTTGTTAAGTAGGCTGATTGCTAAGGAGGCTTTACTTTTATAATGGCACGTACGATAAAAGGTATTTTTGATACAATGAATATGGCGGTCAGATTTGTGAAATAACCCTGTCACATTACCGGGAGAAAATCCACCACTTTCGGGTCTATTACCTTCCTCTCCCAAACTCCACACTTTAGCCCTTTTATTGCTGTAATTTACGGCACCATTATTTCCATTGAAAGACCGCTAGTTTCCGAACGTCTCTGCTTTAGTGAATGCACCTATAATGTCGCGATTCTGCATCTCCGGCATGCAAAGGTTTAATGTTTTTTAATTTTCCGTAAAAAAAAATTTTTTTTACAAAATTTTCCGAGTCGCGGCAAAAAAGAGAGTCGATCGCGTTACCGGAAACACACCATTATTTTGTTTTGGCCCAATCTAGAGATTGCTAATCCTTGCTTCTTCCATTTCCAGGACGCTAGCTCTAGATAAATAAACTGAGTTATCTCTGAACATATTTGACTTCTCACATTGTGGAATAAAATATTATAACTCATATCATCTGTACGAACACAACATGGCGCAGTCGACAGTTGCTATTTAAATGAGCGATCATAAGTCGTTTTCACGAACTCGAACGATATTCGCAGACGCCCGATAAACTTACCACACAACACAATGAGCCGAAGCGGCAACAAGACGGACCAAAAGGCCTTGGACACGACATCACAAGCAGAAAATCGTGAATCCATGTCCATAATATTACAGCTATGGCCCAGTCCCGGTCCTTTACCTCAATTGGTCCCTCTCTTTGGAATGCGCTGTCGCCATCTACTCACTCTCGAATTCTAGCTAGTAACCTCTCTTCCACCTTTGCTTTTCTCAAAACCTTTTTCTTCTCGTTGGCCTTGCGCACTGGGAGCACCTCTGAATGGTTCACCCTATGAGAGGCGCTTTATAAATTTTTGAATACAGTACAATACAATACAGATTATGCAACAACAAGCCGACGAACAGACACGATTGCACGATGAACTTCGTGAAGAGCGCCGTGCTACGGAGGAGCGTTTCAACCAAATATTAGATGCGATGCAACAATCAGGTCAGCCTCATATTACGACTCAGACCACTCCAGTAGTGCAGCCACCTGCTCTCCGCATCCCGGCTAGTGCCAATCAATTATCCGGCACCCCAACTATGGCCGAATTCACAGCATGGCGAAAGTCGTGGAAGGATTTTGCTCTGATCAATCGCGTCGATCAACATGCCCAAGTTCAGAAATGCTTATAACTGCCATACGAAGACTTTTTGTTCGCTTCGGCATCCCCAACAAGTTTCGGTCAGATGGGGGACGCCAGTTTGCTTCAGAAGCCATGAAGAAATTTATGACAAACTGGGTGTAAACCACGTCCTCAGTGCACCACACTTCCCATCTTCAAATGGCTTACCCGAGTCTGCGGTCAAATCCATGAAAGCACTAATCGCTGCATCTACAAACAACGGAGATATTGGGAGTGACACCTTCGCTCAAGGCCTTCTCGAGCTCCATAATACACCACGGGAGAATGGACTGTCACCAGCAGAACTGGTTTTCGGTTCACTTTTACAATCTCGCGTCCCTCTAAATCAGTGCTGTCCAACCTTTTTGACACCGCGGGCCACTGAAGAAGTAATTTTTGAAGCCGAGGGCCGCACCAGTCAACTCAAAAGCAGCGACTAAAATTTATTGAAAATTATTAACTGTATTATAATTAATTATGGAGTTATCATAATGAATGCGTCTTGGGAACTGGATTTTGTGTACACATTGTCAAATGGTAAGCCAAGTTATGAACGAGTAGCTTTGCAAGTAGGCCAGTGACTGTCTTTTACTTCATTTTAACAGAAATTGCAAATATTTAGCGAGCTGCGGCGGGCCACTTAGAATCTGCCGGCGGGCCGCATGCGGCCCGCGGGCCGCGGGTTGGACAGCACTGCTCTAAATCCTCTGCGGTTCGCAAAGAAGTGGAAAGACTCGGCAGACAATGAGGACAATATTAAGCACCCACCAGGAAACTTGAGCTCACGACGACTTAAACCACTCCACAGCGGGGATAAATGTTGAGTGCAAGATCCAGCAACCAAGCGCTGGTCTTCAATTGGGCTCATCATCCAAGTTCAAGAGCGGAACTATACAGTGAAGATGCCAAGCGGACGAATCCTTTGGCGTAACCGGCGACATGTTCGCCCGTGTCTTGATTCAGAGGACATATTAATGACACAGTAGTCAAGTGGATGACGATTGCATCTAGAATTTAATTGGGACCCCCATAAATTCTTAAAAGGGAAAGTTGATGTGGACTCTGACAATATGTACTCTAACTTCGGGCATATAGATAGGTTGGTAGAGTGCTCCCTCTAGAGATTGCTAATCCTTGCTTCTTCCGTTTCCGGGAGGCTAGCTCTAGATAAATAAACTGAGTTATCTCTGAACATATTTGACTTCTCACATTGTGGAATAAAATATTATAACTCATATTTTATAATCTGTACGAACACAACAATTTTTTTTCACAAAATGGAAGCTGGATTGATGAAAAAATTTCATGTTGAAATGAAAGTGGGATAGTTGATAGTTATCATGGACATAGGTAGACTGCTTACTTACCAACGTCAAGTATGGCATTGAAGACATTCAAATAATTTACCAACCTAAACTATGGGATAACTTATGGTTTACCTGAAAATGTATAGTCAGGAGGAATTAAGGAAGAACCTGATTATAATGTGGTAAAATTTGAATTTGTGAGCTCGTGGACGATGTCATGCAAGAGCTCACAAATTCAAATGTTACCACATTATTATCAGGTTCTTTCTGTATGTCACAAACTGAGAGAGATTAGAGAGTGCTGTGATAAATAGGTAATGAATAAGTAATGACATGTTTGTAAAAGAACTTAGTTGCATGAAAGAAATTATTTCCTTTCCTTACCTTGTTTTCCTTACCTTGTTTTCAGTATCACTGTCAGGATACTGCTGCTAAGACTTAAAATTTATATTAAAAGAATGGAAGCATTAAGCATTAATTCCCCACCAGAGAAACCTCCTATTTCTGCCTTGCTAATTGCGTCTTTGGAAGTTTGGGTTATGTAGGGTAAAGCCACAACATTCGCTTATAAACAACTTTTATTCATTTTCTTCTTAGGCTTCTTCGTCTTCTGGTTAGTATTATTATTATTTTTTTCCCAAGGTAAACATGATCCCTCAGGGACTTCAACATTATTTAGAAACGCAAATTTGTCTGGAATGCGCCCTATTCGTTGTCAAGGTCCAAGTTGGTGAACACACCCCTAAAGTCCACAACATTTAAATGCTCAATCGTCAGTGAAAGGCGTTGAAATAAAAAGGTTGTTTCGTGGACGTTCCCGTAGCGGTGCTGATATTCGGCCGCCGCACCTGCTACCCGAGAAGTATCGGGCAATTGAGAAGCGGCTGAGGTATCGGTCACAGTCGCATCCAAGATAAGGCAGCGACCTGCCCGCCACGGAATGAAAGTGGACCCAGAGAGCAGCATAGCCCGTGCAGGCCATCCGCGGCCACGGAAGACCCACAAGGCCATCTGTGCGGTTCACAGAGGGGGACTCCCAGCCGGAGACCAACCGCTACTCTGACTGACTCGTCATCAAGTCTGAGCCCGCATGAGGTGATAGGGAGAGCAAGCAACCAGTCGCCGGCGTGTGGGGTAGAAACTGCTCTGAGGCGTGCCTGATGTAGTGGGTCCTGGAGCCCGGTGTATAGGTCAGAAATGATTTTATCGATGAGAGGTTTCTCCCAAGTTGATTGCCTGTGCAGTCCGGGAGCTGCACTGAATTGATGGTCACCCAGCGGGACAGCATCTCACCATATTGTGGGTCGGCAGAGAATGTGTCACCTAGCATGATTGACTGGAGCGAAAGGGTACCTGCAGCTGAAGCCAAAAAGGCAGGAAGTGCCAGCGAGGTTACCGATTGAATTCCCAGTCCACCAGCTTTGATGGGCAGTGAGGTCTGAAGCCACTGACTCTCTGACAGGGGCAGATTTACGATTCCGATCAATCCAGACCGTAGAGTCGTGTCGAATAGTGCCAGGCCCTGGTGGTCGGCGCACGGGCAGCAACGTAATGTGTAAAGAAGTCGCGATGAACTAAGCGAGTATCTTAAAAGGATCAGGGCATCATGCCTTCCAATATCCTGTAGTCTCTCAAGCGCCCGCTTCAGCTCTGTCGTACTTGTCTCTAAGGCCTCCCCAAGCACACCAAGAGCGGAAAGCGGAGCACCCAAGAGCGATGCCATTTGTGGTTTGGTATATGTGAAGAAATTCACAGGGTGGTGATCCGCTGCGAGACCAGGGCCATGCGAGATGACCTCACATTTTGAACGGTTAAGTTCTAAGCCTAAATCTCTGCATTTGAGTTCCAGTAGTTTGACATCGTCAGCAACTACCTGTGCCTTCCCACCCAGTGTAAGATCGTCCAGGTATCCCAGGGTAAGCGGGGATGCCATTGCCGCCAAGATGGGTAGGCAGAAAAGTAAAGGACCCAAGGGTCGCCTTGTTGGGGACTGACTTGGGAAAGAAGAATGAATGCGCCGTACTTCAGGTTCGAGGGTTCGGCGTAGGCCAAGTGACAAAAGGGTGCGAGCTTGGGGAGTATTGCGAAAGCAGAGTTCAGCATCTGATCTCTATAAAGGCTATTGAAAGCATTAGAGAAGTCTAATTTCACCATTGTAGAGTCATTGTCCATGTTCTCCAGGAATCGCCTAGCGGCGTGTGCTGCTGCCTCGTCCACCGGTCTCGCCCACACCCACCTGCTTAGGGGACAAGTATGTCGCAACCCGAGGTGTGGCATAAGCATTTGCACATTTGGCGGTTAGCCTATGCCAGAGATAGCCAATAACTATAGGGGACAGACCTCCAGAGCTTTTGCGCAAAGCATAGAGGGTGCCTCCAAAAAAGGGTAGCACGAATCTGTGAGGGGCATGTGCCAGCGAGCAGAAGATTAACCAGGGCTGTGATCGCCGAGAGCAGTTCGGCACCGGAATCGGTCTGTTTTACCATTTCCAAAAGATGTTGGGGACGGAGGCCATCGGGACCCCCAGAGGATCCCGCCGGAAAGGTTCGGATGCGAGAAAGTACCTCTGCCTCTGTGACTTGAAGTGGTTTCTTTGCGGGGAGCGGAGGGATAGGCGGACGGTCAGGAGGTGGGGTGCTTTAAGCGGAGTTCCTCCAGCATGGTCTCATTGATTTGGACTGGCTCGTCATCTGAGCAGAGGATCGTTGTCGCCGCCCTTATGTTACCATCCTCGAGGTTTGCTGCGACTGCTGCAGCAATTGTTTGCCCTTTGCTTGGTAATGACAATGGCCGGGCTCCCCTGTGGGCCAAAAAGGACCGGAACCTTAAGGGACAGAGTGAAGAAGAATTCATCCGCCCCAGTTTTAATCTTAGCAGTGAGATTGTGGCGTTTGCCACCTCTAACAGGCTATGAGCGTAAGGGCCCCAAAAGCGAGCAAGTGCTGCCAAGAGAGCGGAGAAAGTGGGTCTGACAGAATGCGGCCGATAACAGTCGTCAACAATCTGCTAAGGCTGTGTCTGGCTGCTTTAGGCATGTGTTTGAGAAGTCTAACTTGAAGGGAAGGGTGAGGGACCAGGTCCGGCGTGGGGGCGATCCCTGCATTGTCTACCGATGGTTCCGGGGCCCCGTGAATGGCCTGTTGCGGCGCCTGATCAGACGTCGGAGGAGTAGGCGGCTCCACCAATGGAAGTCTGTGGGAACCAGGGCATGGGTTATAATAATAATAATAACACTGACAAATTATATGGCGCCGTAACACAGCCATGCCGTTACAAAGGCGCATTATTCCTAGGACCATGGCGGTACACTAGGCCGTTTTTATGATGTAATTTCCACTTGGAAAAACAACCCGTGCAAATTCCCTTGGCTTTCTGTTGGGACCGCGAAGGAGAGAGAGAGTGTCATTAGACGCCGATTCCATGTAAACCAAATGAAAAACGGCGAAACATCGCTAAGTAGGTCAACGAATGGGGGCGTGGCAGGCGACGAAAAGCCACGATGCCGTCGTCTAAACCCTTCAACCTGTGCAATAAGTTCGATTCAAAACAGATAGGAATACGACCTGGGGTACTAAAGAAACCTTTCCCCAGAAGTCAACATGAAGTTAGGTTAAAATCATAGATAAAAACAAGTTAGGCCAAAACAAAATAATGGTGTGTTTCCGGTAACGCGACCGAGTCTCTTTTTTGCCGCGACTCGGAAAATTTTGTAAAAAAAATTTTTTTTACGGAAAATTTTGTAAAAAAAATTTTTTTTACGGAAAATTAAAAATTTTTTTTTCCTACTTCACATACATTAAGCCTTTGCATGCCGGTGATGCAGAATCGCGACATTATAGGTGCATTAACTGAAGCAGAGATGTTCGGAAACTAGTGGTCTTTCAATGGAAATAATGGTGCCGTAAATTTACAGCAATAAAAGGGCTAAAGTGTGGAGTTTGGGAGAGGGAGGTAATAGACCCGAAAGTGGTGGTTTTTCTCACGGTAATTTGACAGGGTTATTTCACAAATCTGACCACCATATTCATTGTATCAGAAATACCTTTTATCGTACTGCCATTATAAAAGTAAAGCCTCCTAATAGCAATCAGCCTACTTAACAACCTCCGTAGCATTCTACTTTCGTAGCAACCAGCCTTCTTAGCAACCAAGCTTTGTAGCAAGCAGCCTCTATGTCAGCCTCATTAGCAACCAGTTTCAAAGTCAGACTTGGCCCCTTTAGCAACCGCCTTCCTTAGCAACAGTTATCCTTAGAAACTGTCCTGCTTAGCAACTGCCTTCATTAGCAACTAGCCTCCTTAACAACCAGTCTTCGTAGCAACCAATCTTCGTAGCAAGCAGTCTCCTTAGCAGACGACGTTAGGAAACCATATTTCTTTCTATGCAGCGTTAATAATATTAATATTATATCACGCTTCGGCGTGAAACTCCGATTCAGCGTCCGCACAGTAGTCGGGAGCGCCTCTGAATGAGCAATCTGGTAGGGGCGCTATAACAAGTGTTCAAATACAATACAATACAATACAATATTATACCAATAAATGGGCTCAATGTTTCCCATGGACAATTTACACACATGTATGATGTTAAGGAGATAACAGACACCGAAAAGTCAGCAATTTTCTCACGTTACCACCCATGCATATTTCCTAAACAGCCATTGTCTGCAACACGTTTATTGTTTAATGTACATAATCCATAATTCCTTCCTCACCCCTGCCCCTTCCATTTCACCTTGCAAGAAAAACGATGTTAAAAAAATGAAATAAATAAGATTGTTTTCTAAAGCAGTTTGTAGGTACATTCTGCAAATACGCATTTTTAATACTCGCATAGAAAATACATACTTTGGTACAGCATGTACCGCTGTGCATAAATGGGCAGTGGCGTAATTTTGGGAAATCACTGCATAAAATTATTTTTCCAAAATAAAATTATTTTCCTACCTACCTACCCAGTTTTTTTAACTCTGTTATCGAAAACACACCATTATTTTTGTTTGGCCTTATTACCGACAATGGTAATGAAAAACAAAGCCGTCATTTTCGGCCAAGGCCATTCCAGACATTGCTATTATTATTATTATTATTATTATTATATCGCATTATATTGTATTATACTAGGTGTTTGCCCGTCTTAAGACGGTAGAGTTTAGAGAGCGCGGGCGTGCCACTTAAAATCGCATGACCATACAGGGAAATAGACTATCGCGCAGCGCAAATATCATCACACGCGACGGTTAAAAGCTGACAGCAGCATAACCTACCGACTTTCATTGCACGTAAATCTGAATCTCTGCTACGGTTTAAACTTCATAGCAGCGCCACCTACTGACTTTCATTACGTGGATGAATCTCTGCAACGGTTTAAACTTCATGGCAGCACCACCTTCCGACTTTCATTACACGGATGAATCTCTGTGACGGTTTCAACTTCATAGCAGCGCCAAATACCGACTTTCATTACATGCAAATTTCAATCTCAGCGAGTGCGACGGTGTAAACTTCATAGCAGCGCCACCAAGCGACTTTCTTAACATGCAAATTTGAATCTCCAGATGAGTTATTTTAAAGAAACATGCTAATAAGACATTGCTATCTACACACAGGTATAGAGCTTATAAATACTAGGTGTGGGTAGACAACTTCATGCACCTTAGTAGTAATACAAATGCCGGTTTGGTACAGTTTGCACCGAATGACCCCAACATTTTTTTCTAAGGCTCCTAGTATTCCGAGCCATCCTGTTAGGTGTGACATCAAAAATGTTACAATGTTAGGAAAGCTAATTTTTTGGGTTAGATTTATTTCGATTTCGGCTACATTTCCGAGAAAAAAAACACCATCCAGCCAGTTTTGGCACAGTTTTGTTAGCAAGATGTGTAGGGAGGAGTCCTGAATGTTCAAGCTGCATGGAAACCAGTTGTTTCTAAGGTTTTGGAGAGAAATGATAAGTTTTAAATGGGTCGGAAGTTCTGACAAAGGTTAGGGTCCAGGTTTGGCTTCTCGAGTGCTGGAAAGACCAAAGCACATTTTTATGAAGCGGGAATGCAGCCCTCTGAGAGTGATCTATTAAAGAGATACAGAAAGAAAGGAGCAATATCATCAAGAATATCTGTGATAATAAAAGGGGAAGAGGGTCTAATTAACGTGATTTTAAATTAACAGATGTCAAAACTGAGCGCATATCTGAGTCCAAAGTGTGGTGGAAACCTTCGAAGACAGATGTTGTTGAGGAAAATGTGAGAGGAGGAGCATCAGTTGTAGAGGCTCGAAGATGGTCAGTCTTGGTAGTAAGCATGTTGAGAAAGTCATTGGTGGAGAACTCGGGGGTCTCCAAGGGACTAGACGGTCAATCAAGAAGACCCGAGATGCTTTGGATTCTTGGCGTTATGAGAGACCAACTGTTCCCAGTAGGCAGCCTCTTTATGGTGGTAGAGACGATGAAGAGCGCGTAGCTGAGTAATCCAAGCCAAACGGTCGCCAGGATCTTTGGATTGGGAAAGCGTCTCTCAGCGCAGCGGGTGCGGCGACGTGACTGATGGCATTCTCCGTCGAACCAAACAGCCAATGATCAAAGATGAGTCTTAACGCTGTGGTGAAGAAGCATGGTATCGAGCAGAAGCGTTGTGGTGGAGGTGTAGAGGTCGAACAATTGGTCCACCGTTAGGCATCAAGAGTCTCATGAGGCGATGAGAGGAGGGAGTTGCTGAGGGCAGCGCTGAAAGCCTGAGAATCGAAGGATTTCCACCACCACAGCTTCTGTCTATATGGAAATATTATTTATGTATTTATGACCAGTTAAGTGTATTATTACTGACTTCTTTAATTTTGATAAAAATGTGGTTAGTTGAATTCAAGAAAAAATGTTGTAGGCATGGTAATTTAATATATTTTTGTATCATAGACAATATGTTGTAAATGACGACATTAAAGAATTGAATATGACGAAATAAAGCTACCTGTGATATGACTTTGCTGTTGTGGAATGATTGAGATTTATCTTTGATTTCAGAGAAAGAGGAGGTGCTGTCTGATTTGTCTAACTGGCCTTCATATCAATGGCTTGTGGTGCGACTCTGAGCTTGAAGCGAACCTTGGACTTTGATCCAGTACATGACTCTGGTTCAGAACGCTCGCTTAAGAGAAGACGCTGTATTCCTTTTACAATGTCTGGTGCTGCACCTCCGACCAAACAGCACCAAATTAACAGATCAATGTTCACACCCATTTCTTCCAAAATAACCAGCGGTATGTATATACTTTTAACAGTTTAGAGATCAGTTTTGACTGTCTAGTTGAGTACACCTTAACTTCTGTGCAACTGTTATCATTCACGGTCTTAGATTGCTTTGGTGTTCCTAGACAAGCAATAGACTCTCTGACATTTCCTAGAGACCAACTACAGAATGTTGCATTTGGGGATTATATCAAAGACCTGTTTGTATCAGTTGTTGCAGTCATCACCATTCTGTGAGCTCAACCATCTGCCACCATTTCTGATTAAGGGCTTTTATTGTTTTTACTCTTGTTTTGTAATGCTACTCTGCATTGGGCTGCTTCTGCTTCTCAGAAACAGCCCAATATTTTGATTTCGCTTAAAAGCTGCGTTCTTGATGTTAATGACATGGCCAGTTATCATTCTGTTTTAAACTTATCTTTCTTTAGGAAATAATTGAGTAATGTATTAATGAAGGTTTCACAATTTCTTCTTCCTGCCTAAGAATGAGCCAGGGTTCAGAAAGTTTAACTCAGATAAGTCTGTTCTAACATGTTATTGTTTTACATTTTTGGGTCTATTAACCAAGAACATGTAGTACTATCGTACCAATTTTTGGTGGTAGTGTGACCTTTGACACGGTTGACCTTGGCATTCTGTTAGAATGCCTTGAAATATTTTTATTGTTCATTATATTGAGTTGTGCTCTGTTGTGTTAATTCCTCTTTGGGAGTACTCAGACTGGTTTTGTGCTTCTACTTGGTCTGACTGGTCCTTGATCTCACTTGGTCTCCCATTGGTGGCATGTTCAGAGCAGAATATTGTAAGAAACTCCTTGAATCGAAATTTGCTCCTGTCTCTGCATACATACGTGATATCTTGTCTTGTCTTGTATGAGCATTTGTTAGCCACAAGATTTCCACTCAGAGGTGCTCCCGACTGCAGCGCGGACACTGAATTGGAGTTGCACGCCGAAGCGCATGAGCAATTGCGAGTGAAGGACTTGCCCAGGGTTCCTACGCGGCGGCATGAGGTGTATTCGAACCCGCAACCCTCCAGCTGCAAGGCACCGAACATACCCCTACACCACCGCTTCCCACAATCTTACTGATCGTACTCAAATGGTTATTCTAGGTGACTCTCGCACCTCATGGGTACCTGTTAAATTTGGAGTCCCTCAAGGATCTGTGCTGGGTCCACTTCTTTATATCATGTTTACAGCTTCTCTTTGCTAAACACTCGGCCTCTGGTCACCTCTATGCTGATGATGTCCAGGCCTTTGTTCATGGCTCCTCTTCTCATGAGCTTACTCTTTCCTAATCTATTGAATCTCTTTCTTCTGATCTCATTTGTTGGATGTCCTCTTTTGCTCAACTCTTCCAAGACTCAATTGATCTGGCTTGGCACTCGCCAGCAGCTAATTAAACTTGATTACGATTTGCTTGCCAAGAAGTTCCCTCAGTTTACTTGCGACAAATGTCTGTGACCTGGGTGTTACTCTTGACAGTACTCTTTCCTTCTCTGCACATATCTCTAATCTCTCTCGGTCCAGTTTTTATCACTTGCGGCGTCTATGTGCCATTCGACGGTCTGTCCCCTCGCCGATTTTTTCTTCCATGGTTCATGCCTTTGTCTGTTCTCACATTGACTACTGTAACTCATTACTTATAGGCCTACCAAAACTCCGTCTGGCTCCACTCCAATCAGTACTTAATGCAGCTGCTCGTTTGATCACCTGCCTTCCTCATTTCTCCGATATTTCTACTTTTATGACTGAACATCTTCATTTGCTTCCCTTAACTGCTCGGATTCAGTTTAAAATTCTCTTTCTTACGTGTAAGACGTTTTTTAGGTCAAGCTCCACGCTACCTCTGTGATCTTATGAGACTACCTCTGGACGTCCTCTCCGCTCTTTTGACCATAATGACCTTCTAGTTCTTCGATCTCGGACTGCCACAGCACAGCATCGTGCCTATGCCTCTGTTGGACCTTTGCTGTGGAATGACCTCCCTGCTTTAACTCGTGCTGTGATGTTATCTGGGGCACCACTGTTTCTGCTCATTCTCTTAAGACTTTTCTTTTTTTCGAGGGGCCCTTCACACTGGAAGCGCCTCTGATTAGGTTGTACTGTGATAGGCTCTTTATAAATTCGTAAATAGAATAGAAATAGAATAGAATGTTGCACTGGTTGCCTATATCTCAGTGGATCTCATACCGCACTGGTGCTGTGGTTTCTCGTTGCGTTCTTGGCTGTGCTCCATCTTACTTGCGTGATCTTTGCCGCCCAGTGTCCGACGTTGCAGTGTGTCGGGCGCTTCGCTATACAACGAGGGGTGAGCTCCTAGTTCCACGGGCTCGCTTGGCTATTAACCCTTTCCCGCCAGAAATTCTTTTGCCCTTACTCTGGCCTCCGCCAGGTTTTTTTGGGGTTTATGGCCGATTTCACCCATTTAGGGTTTAAAACGTTATATCTCATCAACCACTCTATATAGAGCTAAAGTATGCATATGAAATTTGTTTAAAATTGAATTCTGAACAAATATATTATGGTTATATGGTTGTATCTGCTTGTATTTGTTCAGATACAGCAGTTTGAATAGTTGAAATAGCTGAAAACGTCATAATATGATGCATCAAGAAAGACCAAATGTTCTTATAGTTTATCATAAAAAACTGTAGATTATGTTTATCTGTGGTGCTTTACAAAGTTATCAAAATTATCAAGTTTTATACATATAAATATACATAAACAAAAGTGTTATTTCGTTTAATAGGCCAGAGCCTAAACGTCTCACTGTTCTTATTATTTGTGGTACTCTGATGTACACTTTGCCTTATAATCCAACAGAGTGTGGTATCGTTCAAAACAAGGCACTGCACACATTGGTAGCCTACATTGCTTGCAACTAGGTCTGGTGTCGCTTTACGCTCCGATCCGAACAGACTTCACAATCAGGACGTGAGGGTTTGCCACTGGAGGTAGTAATGGAGATATTTGTCAAGAAATGTCTCTCTACCAGTCGACCTGGTGGTGGCTGAGACATCTTGTGACCAACTCTGGTAACTGGTCGCTCGTAGTCAGCCAGCAGCCCTCGTACAATGTTCATGCGGAATTTTGTGGGATCGAACTTTAGGGCTGGGTGTAGTTGGCGATATATGACACCGGCGTTGACTACACACACTTCCAGAAGGTAAACGAACAACTTCTTCCACCACTTCTGTTGTCGGTGCCTGCTCAGGTTATACCATAGGAGTTGATCTGACCGATCAACGCCTTGCATATACTGAGTGTATAATTCGATCGCAGCCGGCTTGTCAACTTCACGCGTGTGACCAGCTGTGTGGACTTCGTGCGGACAGTTTTTTTTAACATCAAGGTACTGTGAATAGAAGAAAGAAGGTTTACTTGCTTTCGATCAAACCAGCAGATGTAAAGAAGGCCATCTCTTTTCCGTTACAGCAGGACCTTCTTTCTTCAGTTTTGTTTTCTTTACCTGTTCTGGCACACCAATGCGATTTATCCGCAGCGTTCCGCAAGCACCCAGTTGGTTTGTTTTGAGCTCGACAAACAGTGACGGGGAGCTGAAATAATTGTCCATGTACACATGGTGTCCAGTGTTATACAAGGGCTGGCACAAGCTAAGCACAACCTTCTTCGTAGCGCCAACTTCTACCACTGCCTTCCGACCAGTGTACATTTCTAGATTCCACATGTAACCCGTCCTCGCGTCTGATAAAGCCCATGCATTTAGACCTTTCCATTTGTGTGGCTTGTTGGGTTTGTAAACGCTGAGATTTGTGCGGCCTTTGAAGGCAACCACACTCTCATCCACACTAACTTCACAGTTTGGATGATAGGCGGTTTTCCAGGTGGTATTGAGGTGAGTGAGAACAGGTCGAACTTTGAACAAACGGTCATAGGATGGGTTGTTCGCATTGTTATTGAGGTGGAGATAGGTAAGAATCAGTTCAAACCTGTTGCGTGTCATGGTCGATCGCAGGCCAGGCATTTCCAGGATGTTGTCGGTGGTCCAATAATCCTCGTAGCTTGGCATTTTGACCAGTCCCATGATGAGGATAAGTGCCAAAAATGCCTGCATGTCGCCGTCCGTAACATCAGTCCATTTCCTGTCTCGTGCATGCGGTCCGAGTTCTTTGTTCGCAATGCACTCTGTGGCAAAACGATTTGTTTCGGTGACCATGCAGTCAAAAAAGTCAACTGAAAACAAGTGTGAAAAAATTTCACACGCAGTCGACTCATCGTCGTGAAGAAGCGGTCCGATACGTTTGGTTAAATCTTTTAACCAAATTTTGTCATAGGCTGACGCGACATCACATCCCAGCCTAGCCGACGCAGCGGTACTGCCGTGAATTTCGCCCTCAGATTCGCTTGAAAAATCCGATAGATCGCTAGTGTGAACGCTACTAACGGCACTGAAACTTTCACTGTCTCTGTGAGTCACCGTATCAAAACCTTAAAAGTCTTGATCCGAGTCCGAATCTTCGAAAATCGCACGAGAAAATGGCCGTTGTTCGACTAAAATCTTTCCGCTCAAATATCTCGGCAACTATCCCACGTGTGTACAAATGACCAATGGAAATATTGTAGCCGATTTATCGCTCTAACGATTGGTGCATTTATTTATATACGTTATACGCTGGTTCCCTAACTTGCAACCGCTTTAGTAAGCCCACCGACAATGTCGCAAATCTGCACCTACGGCGCGTGTGGAACGTTTTTCCCGTGTCGCAAATTTGCACCTCTGGCGGGCAAAGGGTTAAGCAGCGCCGTGCTTTTTCGGTTGTGGGACCTTCCATCTGGAATGACCTCCCGCTTAAGCTTCGCTCTTTACTTGTGAGCCATCCGGCAGGGTTCTACAAGCTCCTCAAGTCTTTTTTCTTTAGTCGTGGCTGGGCCAGGAGCGCTTCTGAGTAGCTTCTTGAAGGGGCACTATATAAATGCTCTGAATGAATTAATCTAATCTGGTCGACCAGGTTCCAACTCCTCATGGCAGAATGGGACCACTACCAGAATGCTGAAGACATCTGCGCCCCAGGGTTATGCGGTGACTTATGGCCAGTGAGAGTAGGTCCAAGCACATCAGGAGTTCATTCCACACCTTACATGTACATATTGTATTGTATCTAAATTTTATATAGCGCCTCTCTCAGAATAACTTTCCAGAAGCGCTCTCAGCACGAAAACCCCGGGGAAAAGAAACGCCTTTAAAGAACGAGAGACCAAAGAGGAAAACTAGTAATTAGTTTAGCCCTTAATGAGGGGGGGGGAAGGTCATTCCAAGTAGAGGGACTAACCACAGCAAATGCCTGGCATTGAGCCAAGGCAGTCCTAGTCCTAGTAACAAAGTGATCAAGCCAATCAGCAGAGCGCAAGGAACGAGATGAGGTTGCAGAGAACAGCTTTTGCATATAGTCAGAAAGATACTTTGGGGCACTGCTCAGCTGCGCTTTTGAGACTAGAAATAGGATCTTATAATGGATGCGCGCAGTGATAGGAAGCCAGTGCAAGACATCAAGCATTTATGTAGAGAATATGCGAAAAGTGAGGGAGTCGGGCTATGAGCCTAGCTGAAGCATTTAAGACCGATTGAAGCCTGGGGGAAAGATGCTGTTTCGGAAGGCTCATAAGAAGTGAGTTGCAAATAGTCAAGTCGGGAACAGATAAACGCTTGTACTATGATGGTAAAGACAGAGGAAGAGACCGATTGTCTGATGGCTCTGAGACGCCTCAGTTGAAAGAAGCAGGAGCGAGTCAGGTTAGATATACATATCTATCATAGGGCCCGATAGGGTAAGTATCCTGGCTTCTGATCTCACTTTATGTAAACAGTGCATTGTACTGCTCTAGTACAGTAAAGACAATGTATCAAGTTATTTATTAAAACTAATCAGTTCTGCCACACAAAGTGCACTACCCAAGAAATATAATGTCTCTCTTATCCAAGGCACAAAGAGCAGTTGACCAAACATACAGGTCTCTTGTTACTTCAAACAACTCTAAAGGCTATTTCTTCTTTCAGGTTAAATGAAATAGACCGAGTCTGTCTTTTTGCCCTTAAAACACCACTAAATCTTCATCCGTAGTGCCGGTATCACGAAATAGAGTATCCGTCCTAAGACTATCCGGGGATGAATGCATTTATCCCCCCGGATGGAATAAACCGCTTTAGAGTATCAGGTGGGATAAACCATCTATCCCCCATCATCATACGCATCACGATAGCCCAGACGAAAATCCAGTCAAAATCACCAAAAACGAAGTAAATTAATTTCAAATCGACGTACAATACGCAACTTAAAATATTTTATGTGTACAATAAATGCAAACTGAATACACTTAGAAACCACCAAAAATGCAAACTAAACCGAATACTCCATTTCGCTAAGGGGGATACTCATGTATGGGGGACTCTATTTCGTGACACCGGTACTAATAGTTCCTCTCTAACTAATGCAGGTCACCCATGTTTATATGTCACCAGGATCTTCTCTCTCTCTCTCTCTCTCTCTCTCTCTCTCACAAAGCAGTCATTGCCAACAGAACCACTGCAGTGGCCTGACCTTGTACTGCTCTCTAGATAATGAGTGAGTATCTGCTGTCTTAAGGCCACGTATGCTTGGTCACTTGGCCTTTGGCTTTACTCTATGGCCAATCACTGTTTTCTGTTCCCAAGCAGCCAGCTGTGCTGTCCAATGGTAGGCTTCACTCAGCTACCCGGCTTGTGCTACCTCTGTTTCCCTTGGCCCTACACCCACTTTACACACAACCTTAGACTGGAGGGCGAGGCCGTAAGGGTGGCGGTTGGCCTGCGATTGGGTGTGGCCATTTGTGAACCGCTCGTGTGCGCATGCGGTACTTCCGTTTCATCAAGAGTCACGCATGGGGTGTCATGCTCATTGGGATTTGGCTGAACTCCTAAGGCAGTGGTTCCCAACCTTTTCAGAGCATGGCACCTTTATAAAAGTCATTCAGTCAACAGCTTCTTATCTCTCTTCCATCAGGCGTGCGTCGACGATGAGGCCTCAACATGACCTCTCCAAATTGCTCTGTCTCTGATTTTGTCAACGGCATCCCTTGTATCTATGTCCTGTGCCATTGTCCATCCAAGTATTTGTTTGTCTTCCTCGGCTTCGTGTTCCCTCCACACGGCCATACACAGCTGAACATAAAGAGGGAACACGAAGCCGAGGAAGACAAACAGGCTGGGAGCCTTCTGTTGTCCATGCCTGTCACTTGCCCGAACCATGTTAGCCTTCTTTTTCTGATCTTGTCCACTACTGTCTCCCTCTGTCTCAGACCTAGCAATGGCCCAGCACTCACTGAACCCACTAAAGTGCTAACGTGTACTTGTGGTGAAACCTCTTCAGCTTTCAGGCACATGGATATCTAACTGCATCTTCCCCTGACAGCTGACTGCACACCTCAGATTCACATTTCGGTGTGACCTCACTTTCGTTACAAATTTTAATAATGATTCTAATAATAATAATAATAAAGCGAGACTAAGGGCATCACAGTCACCGCACGCCTAAGATTGGTTATATGCCCTCCCGCTCGTTGCACACAACCTTAGACTGGAGGGCGAGGCCGTAAGGGTGGCGGTTGGCCTGCGATTGGGTGTGGCCATTTGTGAACCGCTCGTGTGCGCATGCGGTACTTCCGTTTCATCAAGAGTCACGCATGGGGTGTCATGCTCATTGGGATTTGGCTGACAAGCTAGGCACAGCAACTTCAGTGACCTCATCCATCATAGCCTCGACAGAGCCGGCGTTTAAGGAGCCGTCTGACCTGACCAGATCGGATGGCAAGAGACTGGACAGGCAGACCCTAATACCGTGGAGTGGTGGACGGGCCTTATTATGGGACGAGACGGTGGTGGACACGGTGGCCGCCTCATACATTTTGGAAGTTAAGAAGTTGCTTGGTACGGTTTCTTCCTCTCTTAACTCCGAGTGCTGAGGTAATGCCAAGGGCAGTGGAAGACCGCTTGTTCTCAACCATAGGTTCAGACGACCCAAGCCATGTTCTTCGAAGCATCTTTCCAGCAAAGAAACTACCGTATTTTCTGGACTATATGTTGCTCCTTTGTATACGTTGCAGTGATGTAAAAATAGCAACATTTTTTTAAGATCAATATATATAAGTCGCAGGCAGAGACGGAGGATAGTCAAACGCGTACAACCACGTTTGCCGTTTGCAGCCGTACATATGCTTCCATTATTAGCAAATACTTGCTACAAAATAAGTTTTCTTCAAATAAAATTATGTGCACTATTGAAAGAATTTTTTTAGCAATTGGTGTATGTTGTGGTTTTATAATAGCTTTAGTTGTTCTGAAATTAAAGATTAAAACCTTGAATGGCGGTTTTGAAATGGTAGGTACTGAATTCTATGCCTGACGTAGCTGATAGGATCCAAGGATAATATATTGACAAATAGAGCTGCAGTTAGCTATTAAACCCATTGATCAGTTCACTCCTTTATATAAGACGCCACCCACGGCTCTCATGTAAAAAACTGTGACTTATAGATCGAAAAATACGGTACCTAAATATAACCTTTGCATCCGACCACATGATTTCAAACTCCCCTTAAAGACGATCGAACTTTGTCTCTAATGTGGAATGCTTATTAATTAATCTAAATTGGCACCTTAACCAACCTTGATGCCATAACTTCAACTACAAACGTACTAGAAAACTAGTTAAACTAAGAATCAGTTTTAATTTGAAGAAGTTGTGTCTGTGAGAATGTGACAGCATGGTTATTCAGAATAGATGAATATTGATTGATTGATTGATTGAGAGGTAGTTAGACATTAAACAGATTAACGAGTTCAGCACCTTTATATAAAAAACATCAAAGTTGGCCCAAGAATCTCTAAGTAAAGCCCAAGGAAAGTACAAAATGCACTATGATAAAAGAACTAAAGTGAGACTTTTGAATCCAGGAGATAAAGTATTGATTTTGCTTCCCACTGACAGTAACAAGCTACTCATGCAGTGGAAAGGTCCTTTTCTAGTAGAGGATCGGGTAAACTTGGTTGATTATAGGATCAGAATTCGAGATGGGAAAACTAAGGTCTTTCATATCAACATGTTGAAGCAATATCTAGAACGCGAGTCGTCAGAAGTCGTAGGTTTTGTGACAGTCATAGAATCTGATGATTCTGATGGAACAGGTAACCTTATGGATGAGGTATTACTGACACATGAAGAGGAATCAGTAGAGCAGGTAAACATTAATCCTGACTTAAGTGAAGTCCAAAGAAATGAGCTGAGAAATTTAGTTGGTGAGTATAGTGTGATATTTTCATCAAATCCCGGGGTTACCAATTTGGTTGAACATAAGATTGAATTAACCAGTGACAAACCTATCCGATGTAAACCATATCCTATTCCTTTCAATTTGGGTGAGATTGTTAAGGAAGAAATTAGTAGCATGCAAAAGATGGGCATAATTGAAGCATCCGAGTCTCCATATTCCTCGCCTTTGATCATGGTCAGAAAGAAGGATAACACTTTCAGACCAGTAATTGATTTCCGTAAATTGAACCAAATTACTCTGTTTGATAATGAACCATTACCAGAACCTGAAGAGATTTTTGCAAAATTGCATGAAGATAAGTTTTTCTCTAAAATAGATTGTTGTAAGGGTTTTTGGCAGATTCCTGTGCGACCTTCAGATCGGGTTAAAACTGCTTTTGTGACATCTCAAGGGTTGTTCCATTTCATCCGAATGCCTTTCGGAATGGTAAATTCTGGAGCCACCTACAGTCGGATGATGCGACTGATGTTGGGAGGGATGGATCACACTGATAATTTTGTGGATGATGTGTTAACCCATACAAAATTTTGGGATTCTCACTTAATTACATTAAGAGAACTGTTTGAAAGAGTCAAACAAGCAGGACTAACATTGAAGCCTTCAAAATGTTATTTCGGTTTCACTAATATAAGCTTTTTGGGTCATGTTGTAACTTCAGGCACGTTGTCAACTGAAACTGATAAGGTTGATAAAATTCTTAATGCTCCACGGCCCAGGACTAAAAAGGAAGTCCGAGCTTTTATGGGACTAGCAGGCTATTACCGTCGTTTTATTCCTGATTTTGCATCGATTTCTGCACCATTGACCAGTTTGACAAAAAAAGGTTTACCAAATGTTGTTGTCTGGAATGATGAACATTCTGCAGCCTTGCTAAAGTTAAAAGAAGCATTATGTCAGAAACCAGTTTTAAGACTGCCAGATTTCAACCTTGAATTTGTTCTTAGAACAGATGCTTCTGATGTTGGTTTAGGAGCAATGTTAATGCAAAAGCATGATGACCAATTGTTTCCGGTGATGTATTTAAGCAAAAAGTTGCTGAGCCGAGAAATGAATTATTCTGTGATTGAACGTGAATGTCTTGCAATTATATGGGCTGTTGAGAAACTGCAGCGTTATTTGTACGGGAGAGAATTTGTTCTTCAAGTGGACCATGAACCGTTGTCTTACATGAACAAAACTAAACTGAATAATCCTCGTGTGATGAGGTGGGCATTGATGTTGCAACCTTTTCGGTTTCGAATTGAAGTGATTAAAGGCAATGACAATCTTGGAGCAGATTTGTTGAGTAGGATGGTGTAACGAACTTTTAGATCCAGTTGTGAGTTTTAAATGTTAGTTTGATGATTGTAATATTGTGGACTGCAGTCAGGTCAGGTTGATATATCTTGTTTATTATGTGATTTGTATTGGAACAAAAATAAGTTGTTCTATTTTGATCTTTTAGTTTTGACATGACACATGTTGATTGTTTTAGTTTTGAAATGTGATCTCAATAGTATAACTGTCTTTTGTGTAGTATTTGGACTGGAACAAAGATGTTATGATTTTGTTCTTGAATAAGGGGGCTATGTCACGAAAAGACTGTATTATATTGAGTATTATTTTGGTGTTGGGTCGTTATCACTATATGCGCTAGAGAAGTTATCTTTATATGCGCTAGAGAAGTTGTTACATCCGGGAATCGTGGTAGGAGAGTGGCAGTCTATAAGAGTCAGAGGTCAAGCCAGGAGAGTTGACAGTGGGTCGATTTGGTGGTGGAACTGACGAAACTTTACCGAATTAAACCATTCTTGGAAATTCGGGTGAGAAACCTTGGTGTGTTTAAGGAGGTGTAGTAGGTTGCGGTGTGTTAATGCGTTTATGAATGACTGAGCAGTGTTTTAATGCATTTATGAATGACAGAGCGACTTCATTAAGCCTTGCAATGTTTCAGCGTGTTATGTACAGCCTACTGCGTAGTTCTGTTGCGGTTTTAATGCATTTGTGAATGACAGAGCGACCTCATTAAGCCTTGCAATGTTTCAGCGTTGTGGTGTTTATGTACAGCCTTTTTCGTAGTTCGGTTTGGTAGAAATTATGGAATTCTGTTTTCTTTTTAAATACCCTATGGGCTATGTCACGAAAAGACTGTATTATATTGAGTATTATTTTGGTGTTGGGTCGTTATCACTATATGCGCTAGAGAAGTTATCTTTATATGCGCTAGAGAAGTTGTTACATCCGGGAATCGTGGTAGGAGAGTGGCAGTCAAGAGTCAGAGGTCAAGCCAGGAGAGTTGACAGTGGGTCGATTTGGTGGTGGAACTGACGAAACTTTACCGAATTAAACCATTCTTGGAAATTCGGGTGAGAAACCTTGTGTGTTTAAGGAGGTGTAGTAGGTTGCGGTGTGTTAATGCGTTTATGAATGACTGAGCAGTGTTTTAATGCATTTATGAATGACAGAGCGACTTCATTAAGCCTTGCAATGTTTCAGCGTGTTATGTACAGCCTACTGCGTAGTTCTGTTGCGGTTTTAATGCATTTGTGAATGACAGAGCGACCTCATTAAGCCTTGCAATGTTTCAGCGTTGTGGTGTTTATGTACAGCCTTTTTCGTAGTTCGGTTTGGTAGAAATTATGGAATTCTGTTTTCTTTTTAAATTTTATGCAGTTTCGGGTGGTGCTTTCGATGACTGGAGAAAGGGGCAATCTTTCATGCGACTACCAGTTCTGTCTTTGCGATACCAGACGACGTCAAGGGTTTGTCTGTATGTACGAATTGTGAATTCTTCAGCAAGTGTCTGGAGAGCGAACATTGTGGTAACTGTGAACTTCCACGTTCTCATGATAGTCACATGGTGAAAGGCAGACTTTCTCAACCGTGGTGTGAGTTAACGTGGTGTAACATACATGTGACACTTTTGAGGTTTTGAAATGAACTATGACCTTTCTTGGTTTCATGTTTGACTATGACCTTGTGGGTTTTTGAAGTGAACTGTGACCTTTCTTGGTTCATGTTTGAAAGTAGTGTGTTATGAGGTTTTGGATAAGAGTGACTATGATTTTTTGAGTTTTAGCAGTGAACTATGACCTTTCTTGGTTTCATGTTTGAAAGTACTGTGTTTGTAGTACAGTTGCCTGTGAATTTGGGTATTTGTGGAAGCAAGCCTAGTCCCTCAAGAAGGGTGATATTCTGAAGCGTGTAAATATGTAAATAAATCTTGTTGTTTGTAAATAATAGTGATCAAAGGCAGTCAATCTTTTCATTGATTATTACTTAGACCATACCAATACAGATTGTGATAATCTTACAGGGCCACACTTCACCTTGATACAATAGAAACAATCTAAAACCAGATAAACGGTTACAGTGGAACAACCTAAGGAATGGGATCGCTACCTTATACCATTGTTATTCGCACTGAGAGACAGTGTATAAGAAGGTCATGGATTTAGTCCATTTGAATTAGTGTATGGACGGAGCACTAGAGCACTCATGAGGATTTTGAAAGAGCTGTGGACAAGAGAAGGTGTAGAAGAAGAAACACCCGATGCTTATAACTACATGTTAGAATTACAGGAGAGAATTAGTGAAACCTGTAAAATAGCGCAACAAGAAATTGCGAAGACTCAAATCAAGAATGAGAAGTACTACAACAAGAGATCACGATATAGGAAGTTAGATATTAGCGTTAAGGTACTGTTATTGTTACCGCTCATGGCTAATAAGTTGCAATTGAAATGGCTAGGTCCATATGTCGTGAGAGACAAGGTTGGTGAATATGATTACAGAATAGAAGATGATAAAGGTAGAGTGAAGACCTATCACAAAAACATGTTGAAGAAGTATAACGAAAGGAATGTAGGAGGCCTGGATGAAGAGAGGGAGGAAATGTTAACTGCAATGGTGACTGTAGTTAATGATTGTGATACAGACAAGGAGGATAAGTCATTTAGAAGAGGAAACGGTGGAGCTCGTGCGTTAAAAATGGGTAATGTGCAAATGAGAAAGCCATTTAGAAGGGAAAATCAAAGAAAACTGGAGAGATCTTCTGATGGATTTTGGAGAAGGTGTGAGAATATTAATGATGTCAATGTCAATGGCCGAATGTGTGTAGAGAGAGAGAAGGGGGAAAACCTAAGGAATTTTGGTAGGAAGAGATCCCGTGAATTTGACAGATGGAAAGGAGTTCCGAGATGCCATCGAGAAGAACAATGGTGGAGGAAACCACATTGTGAGCGATAACTAATTCCTCGTCAAGACAAGAAGGTGAATAGTAGTTAAGAACTAGTAAATTTAGAGTAATGGTAAGACTAGTTTGAGACGAAAGGATTAGATAAGTAATATAGAAATTAGGTCGTTAATATAATTGCAGTTGTTAAGCTAAAGTATCACTAGTGTTGTTAGGAAGTTGAGTGGTTTACACAGTGTGAGTTGAACTGTGTAATGTTAGTTTGGTTGAGGAATTTCTTAGGAGCTGTAGATTATCATAAGAAGTTCAATGAGAGAGGAAGTATTCGGTGGAAGAGAGAGACAGAGTGCCTTGCAATGGTGTGGGGGATTCAAAACTTTAACCGATACTTGTATGGTAAAGAATTCACTATGAAGACTGACCACTGCGGATTGCAATACTTGAAAACTGGTAGTGTTACGAACGCAAGAGTAATGCGTTGGTACTTAGCACTGCAGAACTATAAATTCAGAGTCGAATACATCAGAGGTAGTGACAATGTAGTTGCAGACTATTTAAGCAGAGGACAGGAATAGTTAGTATGTCAGAATCAGAGGCAAATAGATGAATAGGTAAAACTAGAGTATAGGTAAGATAAATGGTAATTATCAGAGTACATCTATCTTTGGAGGTAATTAAGTGTTGTAAGAGTTATTATAGCGATAGCTATGGTTAGAATAATTAGTTCTTAGATCAATATAAGAATAGATAGGAAGTTTGCGTAATGTAAAAGGTCATCGAATAGAAAAGTTATGGTAAATTTTACTTGTTGGGGGTCTGTTTGTAACGATTCCCTTTAGTATTACAACAAACATTCACATCTATTAATACATGTAGGCTTTTATAGGTACAGGAGAAGATTGTATCATTAATGATTAATTATAGCACTCAATGTGTTAAACTTTAATTAATTGACCAGCGTGGGTTTACTGGCGCAGTTCAGGGGTTTAGTATAATTAGTGGTCTTTATCGTCTGAACGTCATCGATACATTGCTACGATTAAACCGTGCCATTGGACAAATTCAAACGATGTCACGGTTGACTAACAGACATTGGCCGCGCATGCGTAGCCTACTAGAAGAATGGTGTGGTGTCCAAAGAACCGTTAAGGATCTTCTTCGTCCGATACTGGAGGAGAATGGTCGTCGTGTTACGTTTCTAATTGCGATTTTGAAGCATTAGAGCGTTAGAAAGTTCTTTTTATCGTAAGTCGATAAGTTTACGATAAGAACTATACTCAAGGAGTATACGAACGGTGCTACGAAATTAGATTCTGCCAAAGGAATTTTTTAATTGAACGGAGTTAAACGTCATATCGATTTCTGTAGAGATTTAAATCTACGTACGTGGTTAAGTTCATCGGAACTTCATTGAACTGGACGGTTGGATTATCGACAATAGTGAAGTGGATATTAAAGCGAAGAGATTCATATAAGTCATCCATATTCTTATTCATTAAAAAAGCGATACAACATGAATTCTACAACCTACAGTAGAAACTCACTCACCAATTCAACGAAAGCCATGGACATCGTCATCGTCGTCCTACGGTGAAGACTACGCATATACGAAGTGAGGACCGTCGGGGTTGCACAGAAGTGACTCCCAAACCATCTACGTGGGAGGTATTTAGTTTCCCTTAAGGCTTAGTACCATATAGACTGCGCTGGTCAAGTAAGATTAGTTTAAAGTATTAAAACAAACTTAATAGATTACCCTAGACTAGAAAACGAGACCATATTTAAATGTATTTCATTAGCTTGACATTTTCATGTTAATTAATATTGAAAACTTGAAATGTGTTGGATTGATTTCATTGGTTGAACTAGATAATCTGACATACATTCAACCAGTCACAATGGATATAAATATTACAGGTAACACGTGTTCACGATCAGGGCATACCCGAAAGTAGCCGAATACCGATTATTAGGGGACCGTTACACTTACACAGCGTCACCTACCGATTTTCTTTAAACGCAAATTTTAATATACGCAACGGTTTAACCCTCGGACTACCAAGGGGGGGGGTGGTTGCCACCCCCCTCTAGATTTTTTCATCTCAAACTTTTTCCGTATGGAATAAAAATTTGACCTTTTAGGTAGCTGTAGGGGGTTCATTTACACACGTTTTGAGTTAAAATGTGAGATGATATCTCACACCGTTCAAAAGTTATACCCAATATACCCGAGGTACCAGGGGGTGGATACCACCCCCCCTAGATTTTCGACTATATCTTATCCGTCATTTAATATTAAGAGACACAAATTATACCATTCTATAGAGGGAATGTGGGGCTACATTCCTATGGTCACTGAGTTGACCTGAGACAACCGGAAGTGCTCAAAATAAATAATAATACGCGTAATATGCGTGAAAAATGGCTGAATGGAAGCACTCCCCTTAGTTTTTTGTCTGTAGCGTATTCATTTGTCTTCCTGGAAGAGAAACAAAGGTACCATTCTTTAGAGGGAATGTAGGGCTTCATTAGCATACCTACATCTTTGTCTTTTGAATACCGAAAGTGATCAAAATAAATAATAATACGCGTAATCTGTGTGAAAATGGCTGAATACAGCATTACAACGTAAACCGATATATATGTATGGATATATATATGTATGGATGTACATTTATACTATATAAACATGTGTAGGGATGATTGTGTGTATCTTTTATACATAGATTAGTTTCAAAACACACATAATCTTATATTTGTTTATCCAAAAAGTACAAAATGTACGCAATAATATACAATATTGCTAATTAATAGGTTTCGTTGTTAAAAGTTATGTAATTTCGAGGTGCATTCACATAATGTACAACTAAATATACCATTCTGTGCAGAAATTAATGCTGAATCCATTGCTATATTACAAGTTATGATATGTAAAACCAAACACGAAATCCAGGGGGTGGTAACCACCCCCCTTTGGTAGCCAGTGTTACAAAAAAGCTTGGTAGCCCTAGGGTTAAGCTTCATAGCAGCGCCACCTACCGACTTTCATTACACGAAAATTTAAATCGATGCGACGGTTTAAATATAAATCTCCAGCTCACCTCCCCGCCTCTCTTCTGCTAACTGTGCTCTCTTTGAAACGGAGCTCTCCTGGCGACGGAGTTAATAAACTGAGATACAAAGAAATCAATCTTGCGACCTCTAGCGTTGACTACTCGCTGACTGCGACCTCAACCAGTGAGTACTCGCTGGCTGCGCCAGTCTCAAGCGACCCCTAGCGGTTTCGTTTTTACTCCAGGGACCTCTAACAGTGAGTACTCGCTGGCTGCGCCAGTCTCGATCGACCCAACGATGTATTCGAACGTGCTTGCTTCTCCACTGTCTTTCTCCCTCCCTTCCTCCCAAACAGCGTAACACCACGCTCAGACCAGGCACGCACGCAGTCAGCCAGTCACGCACGGACAGAGATTTCTGTGCGTTTATATTATTAATTATTATAACCTTTACTTATGTGCTATCAGCTTACAGTTGACCAGGGTATGGAATAAGTGTCTATTTTGCCTTAAAGATTGGACAATTTTATTCAGTATAGCTCACAGTTCATACAGCGGTTTCAAGTGGCTGACTATAGAATCGCGACATGGATGACGAATCTATACAGCACCTCAAGTGTACTTTAAATATGTAAGCACCAAGAATAAGCACTCTTCAATGCTGTAGCCAGACGTTGCTTCCAAATAACGTTCTAAGACTAATTGGCAATGATCTATAAATAGGTTGAAGCCGTCTGGCAACTTGGTGACGGATTAAACGCCATGCCAACCAAGAGCGCTGTCTCCAGTCTTCCATAATTCGGATGTTAGCGTAAAGCCGAAGCAAACCAACTAAGCGAAATACTAAAGATGAGTTAAAGACTAACATTGCTATGTTATGCAAACATAAAAATTAATTCGACATTCTCTCTAACGCTGGTTTGGACCTAAAACTTCCAAAGTGGCATACGTCGATGGCACAACAATCAACGTATAGGCCTACATACATCAACGTGTGAATGTCGTTTCGAAAGAATGGCATTGAGACAATGATGGGGAGGACTGAAATATAGGGGATTGACAGACCAGTTTAGACACACTGGGATTGACAGACCAGTTTAGACACACTGGGATTGACAGACCAGTTTAGACACACTGGGATTGACAGACCAGTTTAGACACACTGGGATTGACAGACCAGTTTAGACACACTGGGATTGACAGACCAGTTTAGACACACTGGGATTGACAGACCATTTTAGACACACTGGGATTGACAGACCAGTTTAGATAAACAAACATTGGATAATTGAAGCTGGACCATGCAGAGACAAACAAACAGACGGAACAGACACACATACATACAGACTGACATACGCACACACACATACATACAAACATAAACACAAACATACAGAAATACACACACTCATGCAGACATACGAGCAGAAGGACACAAACACATACAGACATACAAACAGATAGACACACGCACATACACACACAGATAGATACACAAAGACACACAAACAGACAGACGTACATAGATACAGACAGACTGACAGATACATACAAAGTGATGAGGGCGTGGCAATTGTGTTTTATTGCTACTGCAACAGTTGCTCTTGCTAACTAGCCAAACAGTGCGAGCTCATTAAAAGTCTGTATGTGTGTTTGTTTGTATGTCTGCATGAATGTGTATATATGTATAGACGAACACAACTTACGCTTTATAACTTAAAACGCAGCCCTAACTCCTATTTCTAAATAGCTAATTCAAACCCTAACATGCCTGTCGTTTTAGAAGTTATAAGGACAAACGCCATTCTATATGTTTTAAAAGCCATTTTTATTCAAATATATGCGGAAGAGCGAACCCCAATGCACGCTTTTAAAAGAGCAAATTCACACAATTACACGATGCTTTTGAATGACGATGTAGAAGTTTGGAGTTTACTATCATTTAACATAATTTAACATGGTTTAATTATATTTCAATTAATAGTTGTAGGCCTACTCTTGCGCAGCCTACTGGAAGCGCAGTTGGTGTGTTCTATTGACATAAATATTTAAAGCATGTGGGTAATTTGCACGAAAATAAGTTATGAAGCTTACAAAGTTTGCAATTTTCTCAAAGTCCGCGAGTTTCTAAAAGTTGACAAGTTTATCAGAGTTTGCTAGTTTCTCTATAGGCCTACATTGATTCTTATAATTCTACATTTGGCAAAGACTCGCGAGATTTAGATTTTTCACTACAACTATGGTTGCATAGAAGGTAAATATGGCTAGCAGAATAAAACATTTTAATGTTAAGGATGTAAAATCGGATGGAGCGAAGTTTATTAGGTGCGAAAGATGGTTGGCATTGTAAAATGTTGGCGTTTTAAGGGTGCAAAGACGTGTGGGATGAGAGCTTGTACACCGAACTTATGGTTTTCTAGGGTGCAAAGAAATACAGGATGAGAGAAACGCAAGACTTTTAGATTGTACAGAGATGAAGGTTTAGAAAGAGAAATGTTGTATTTCAATGCTTCTGAGGTAGAGGAAATGAATACTTGCACGACAAACGTGCATCTTTTAAATTGCAAGGTGAGATGGTGGTTTACTTAGCAGACTTACGTTTTCTAAATTGCAAGGAGAGATGCGTTAGCAGTTTACTTGACGAACTTATGTCTGTTGAGCTGCAAAGACTCACAAAACTAATAGGTAATAGGAGTTTGTGAGGAGAAGAGACACAGACAACCTTTAAGTCTCAAGTTTGCTATAGACTTTGTCAATCTTTTACCTTTTCCATCATAAAATTTGAATGTGAACCATGCAAACACTCATTCCAACCACCATCGTACCCTAAAAGTTGTATTTCCTAAGTTCTCGTAAGTTGTAAGTTTTCCCATTTTCAACCTATACAACAGTAATTTTTGTGAGTCTGTGTGTGTGTCTGTCTGTGTGTGTATGTGCGTGTGTATATCTGTTTGTATGTCTGTTTGTTTGTATGTCTGTTTGTTTGTATGTCTGTATATGTGTGTGTTTTTTTTTGGGGGGGGAAATTAATGAGCATAGTTGCTAATTTTGTTCCTTTTGTGCACAGAATAAATTCTGTATAAAATTTGAAGATCAAATGCATTTTAAAGGTTGCTCAACGAGCACAAAAGTTTCCATACAGTCGTATTGAGCGCCTCGTATTGAACGCCTCTGAGTAGGTTTCTTGAAGAGGCGCTATATAAATTCTCGGAATGAATGAATTCAAGTTACAAATTGAGGTGATGGCCATATGAATGGATATATCACACACATAATAAAGTTGAATAGCACGAATCATTGATTGATTAGTAACTCGAGTTAGTCAGAAGAAACAGATATTCATTTACAACATCTATTGACTAAAACAAGTCTACAATTATTATTGTAGACCTTAATTGTAGAATGTTTCACCAGCAATCCTCCACTGCCTGATCTGCTTGTTCAACTAAAGTCGTTAACTGGTGTATCCGATGCCACCGGACCAGCTATCCATGCTCTCACGTTTATGACTTACAAATAAACAGAATGCTGTGACAACTCTTCTCTCAGAGGCTTTCAATCGAGATTGATTTATAAATGTCATATTTGTGAGAATGCCATTTTTCCGAAGTATAATTAACAAGGTAATGACAACTAGCCCAGTTTCAGTTTCAGTAGTTTATTTGTCTATGCTTCGTTCTTATAGACCTAGCTGCAAGAGAAAATAAATAATGGCTTTATTTACTGCATTAGGCCTACAGCTAGCAGTGTAAATGGAAGAATACTTTTGCTCTTCTGCGACAAGGCTGAAGACAGAACTCTTGTTAATTGGGGAACCAGAAGCAACCCTTCCTATTAATGTATTGCCTACAGAAGACCACACACTACATACCTCTTTCCTTTTTTATTTTCACAAGGTTTTGAAGAAGGCTGTCAGAGAGATTGAATGCCATGACTATCAAGTTAATCTGAATTTGGAATAAGGCAAAAAATTCCTAGAGCATTTCAGTCGAATATAGTGCAAAAGCGAAGGGTCTAGTGGAGAAGACTAATTTGATTTAAAAAAACAAAAAAAGTGACTCTGAGTCACAGTAAAAGCGAGAAGCATTTGTTGAAAAGTGCGTCTCATTTTTGATATTGCCAATTAGCAAGCTGAGCGTGTTCTTAAAATTGATGAGTAGAAGCGGTTTTGGCAGATCAGCGAGAACCACGAAAGATGAGCATGGCTGATGACAAGGATCTTAGTAAGAAGGAGGCATGAGTTGCAGAACACAAGATTAGACTTGAAGCCAGGTATACAAGCATGAAATGCTAAGAAAATCAGCCGAAGGGTCTGGTTTAAGTAACCAGGCAACTAGAGATTGTAAGAGCAGCTACCTAAATGATGACGATGAGGATAATGATGATAATGATAATGACGACGATGGAAACATGAATTTGGCGATGAAGTCAATATCCATTTGTACTGCAAAAAGCAGTTGAATAGTTCCTCCTGAAGGCTTACAAGAAGATACAGCAGACAAAAACGTTGCATTCTTCAAAGCAGGATTACATAAACTTGTCAGGGAGGAAGTTCACTATCTTGGTAGCTACCTTCGCTTAAGCAAACTGTAAAAATGTGGACAAAGGTCCATTGTCATTTTCAACTGTTCATCGCAAGCAATAACTTTTCAGCAAGACTAGATATATTCCAAGAGACAATTACAAGGAAGTGATGGATGGAATTGTGCCTACTGATTCTAGGAGAGACGGTCGGTGATAGGATGTACATGTATCGTTTGAGACAGCCAGGTGCGTATGGCTACATGGATGACAAAGGTTATCTATTGCTTGGAGACCAATCTTTTAGAAATCAATATCAATTGACAGCCTCTGAGAAAAGAGATGTCACAGCATTCTGTTTATCTGTAAGTCATAAACGTGAGAGCATGAATAGCTAGTCCGGAGGCATCTGATACTCCAGTTAACGACTTTAGTTGAACAAGCAGATCAGGCAGTGGAGGATTGCTGGTGAAACATTCTACAATTAAGGTCTACAATAATAATTGTAGACTTTTTTAGTCAATAGATGTTGTAAATGAATATCTGTTTCTTCTGACTACCTCGAGTTACTAATCAATCAATGATTCATGCTATTCAACTTTACTATGTGTGTGATATATCACATGGCCATCACCTCAATTTGTAACTTGAATACGACTGTATGGAAACTTTTGTGCTCGTTGTGCTCTAAAATGCATTTGATCTTGAAAATTTTATACAGAAGGGAAAAATTAGCAACTATGCTCGTTAACCTTCCAAATTTGTTTAAATCACCCTATTGGGGCAGCATATAATCAGCAGTCGAGATATTGTTGTTGCTTCAGCAATTACGTTCAATGCCTCCCGCGAGAGACCGTGTGATCTGAGTATTCTCTAGTTCATGCAGCCTGAGCAGGCGCTCCAACGTGGGGAGTGGCGCTAAGGTTGCTCCTGAAGGTTACTCCAAGGATCTTTATCGATTCAACCCCTTGCACGCCATCCAACAGTGGTGGCTGTTCTACAATTTCTCGCCTCATTACCAGCATCTCTCTAGACTTATTTGCATTTAGTTTGCATAATGTCCTTTTCTTTCAGAATTGACTGCATTTGACAGCTCTGTCTGATTGTGTTCTTTTGAGAATCTTTCTTTTTGGCAGATGCGGCGACCCTATGAGACACAATGACAAATCGCACCCAGTGGTTAAAGTCAGCTGGGTTCCCGGTACCTCTACTTTGAAATCCGCTACTTGAACTATGAGACCTGTTACCAAAAGAGGAGACCTGTCGCCTAAATTTTATCTTTCATTGCAATAGTTCCTGATAAGCATTATGTTTCACGCATTTTCTGTATTACCCTGATGGCGAATAGCTAGTAACTTTGAACATATTGACGTTTTCTGGTGCTAGGTTTGCCTACCGGACTTACTCGTCGGTTTTGCTAAGGATTTTGTACGTTTAAATGGTATTTTGTTCGCAAGTCGAGGCCCATGTGACTGCATCAAGCCCATCCTGATGCCCCCTCGAGTCTGAGCCATACCCAGTCCCGTGCCTTTGCCTGCATTGGCTCTTCGCTATGGAATCAACTTCCCCTTTGTTCGCACCACCATACTATTCTGTGGTCCTGCTACATCTTTTCGCTACCTCAAAACTTGTCTTTATTCTCAAGGACTTTCGCACTTGGTGTGCACTGTGAGAGGCGTTTTATAAATCTTTAAATACAATACAATACGGACCGTGTACGCCGCGACCGACGCGGACCATTGGAATGACCTCGACCTTCAGTCACTGGAGGCGCTTCAATCTACCGACTGGCACACGACGAATGCCTTTCTCTGCGTACCGCTTGCGTCTCGATGGCTAGCAGGACGTACGTCATCTTCTACCAGTGAGGAACTGCTCGTCGGCAGCGTCATCGTGTGTGCGAACGTTGTCACGTGTCGCCGCTCTACTCTATGGACGTAGCTTGGTCCAGAGACATCCATGCTATCCTCATTCCTCTGCTGTCGATGGGAATCTGTGGTTGGGTCTTCGTGCACATGTGTGTGTGGGCCCGCCACTGGTTACTCTTTCAGCTTACTGTGCAATGTGTTGCTAACTGATGTATTATAATTATACTCGTTCGTAATTACATTTAACATCATATATAGGCTAGCGCAGAGAGCGCCTCTGAGTAGATATCTTGAAGGAACGCTACAACGCGGCTATATAAATGTTGAATTAGGCTACATTAATTACTGATTTGGTTTAGGCAACTTATATTTATAAGACTTACATATATAATGGGCCTAATAATAGTGGTAAAAATAATCATAATTTAGAACTGCATCTCAGAAAAAAACAGTAGCTGAGACCTAAATCCTCGGAAAAACATTTTGGTTTAAATATTCGCAGGCTATTTGCATGTATTTTCCTCGTAAATAGGCCTAGGCCTATTGTGAACTGTGAAGTCTCTTTTGTCGCAAAGGCATGTGTTTAGCATGTCTATTTATTGTTCACCTTTTCTCTCGGAGTTTCTACGTACTTCTGATTCAAGATATTCCGACAGCGAAGCCCTCTCGTCCATCTCTCTGACAGCTATAGCCTATTATTCAGTTTGGCATTCTGTCCCAGTATGATCACGTTTTATCGAACCCCGCGTGGCTCTCCCACATAATTTATTTTTTGCTGGTATTTTGTTCTAATCAGTGCTTTGCATATACACAGGAAGTAAATAAAACATCATATAGTACTTTGTGGGTTCAAATGTAATCAAATGAGAGATAGACAAAATATTGTCTCTTAAGGAGGGATGTTAGTAGGGAAATGGCGTACTCCATCTCAAGCATTTAGAGGATACATACTGCTGTCCCCATGACAGCACAGTGTGAATTAGATTTGTCCAAGTTTGAGAAATGAACTATCGACTAGATCAGGTGCCAGATGAGTTGCTCTGTGCTCAGACATATTCATAATTATAAAAGCAGAACACATTTTATACCGCAGCTTTTTATTATCAACTTTTCGGATTTAGTTTGTGTTAATTTACATCGAATCAGTACATCTTAGAAACTGTTGCTTCCTAAATAAACCTACAACTAATTGAAGAAGCTGTGTCAAATCAACACTGTAAATGACGTCTTCTGTAGTTCCTGGAAACTCTACAGTCTCTGGAATTAATGACTGAGCTTGGATTAGTAGCATTGATTGGTAGAAAGTCTTCACGACTGGGAGGGAGGCGAAGTAATGTTCATTCATCGCTGCTCAGTGACCGTGACTCGTCGCAATTCAAAGCCTTCAGCGTTTCTTCCGCCTACAAGATTGACAAATTATGTTGTAAAGAAAGGTAAAGCATCAGGTAACAACCCATTTAAGACTTCAGCTGGTTTTCAAGCTCCTTCACTTTCACAGTATAAGTTATACACACAGCATGACTTGGACAATTTTCATTGAAAATGCACGTATGAGCCATTACATGTAAATCGAAAGGAAAGGCTTTGCTACTGCTGCACTGCAGTTGTCGTATTTGCGCTTTAGCCGAAAGTTACCCCAAAACTCAAGGCCACATCTATCGTAATTGCGACTGTAATCAATCAATCAATCAATCAATCAATCCTTTTATTGTTTCCATTAGGGAATGCAAACCCGGGTTACCCGAACCCGGGTAACCCGGGTTACCCGGCTTTTTTCCAAACCCGAAACCCGGGTTTGAACGCGATTGAAACCCGGGTTCGACGGGTTTGAAAATCGTAACTTTCACCGTCCTTCACGGTGTGAAACTCACAAATGCAGAGTAATGGAAATATAACGATAATAGTGGTTGATAACGGGTTTACGTAATACAACTTCTAACTACTTATTTATCGGCTCATTCCATATCTCTATTGGTGACTTCGTATGAGTGTGGCTTCCCATTTCACACGACCAGTAACTAATGTTGAGTGTTTTGACACGTCGGCGTCGTAGCTTCGAATTCGTAAATAATAGCAGTAAACTGTTTTTATTTTAATTTAGTGATTTCAGACACAAATCCAAACAATGTCTAAATCAGCAAATGTAAAGGGTAGTGTTTGGATAATTTCGTTCACGATTCTGAGGGCCAGACGGCTCAATGTCAGTTATGTAACTCGCAGCAACAATTGCCAGCGGTGCAACAGGAAATATGCATAGGCTATTCAATATTCATCTCGGGTCCAAGCATAAGATAAACCTGCTGAAACACAAGGACGTTCGTGACCCTTGTCATTCTGACGAAGTCAATGACGGTAGGCCTCTTAGTTCAAGCACAATCACAGGCAGCGATATGTCTCCAAAGCAGCATCTACTTTAGTAAGTTCTGGCTCTGCCAAATTGGGTTGCAGAGTAACGATGACTAAATTATCTTCTGAAAGCAAATGGGCAGGCAGTGGAATGGCCTAAAGCTGAGATGTAGACGATTAAGCTGTCATTTGACAATTATTTTTATAGGCCTATGCAATGTTTCTTTCAGACAGAACGCTCCGGAACGGCATTCCGTGAATTTTTTCAAGCTGCTAACAATTATTTTATTTACTTACATTTTTAATAAAAAATTATTTAGTTAATTTAATTTAATTTCAGCGTTTTCAGTGTTTATTGTTATTCAAGATGCTATAAAATTAGAGGCTCAGGTTTAGGCCTTCGGAACCCTTGCAATGTCTTCCATAACTGTTCTGGAATTGTTCAGTTCCGGATAATTTTTTTTTTTAAACACTGCTTATATAAAAAAAATATCGCGATTATCCTAAAGTTTTCTTTTCATGCAAAATTCTTGACTGTTGGAGAACGTTGGACTTGTAGCTGCATACGACGACGTTGTTCTTACGCAAGAAATAGTGCAGTAATAATATTTATCATGTAAAATTTGTTAACCCGTCCAAACCCGGGTTACCCGGGTTACCCGGGTTTTCACGGCGGTCAAACTCGAAACCCGGGTTTCGAAAAAAGACCCCGGGTTTGCATTCCCTAGTTTCCATAAAATAGTTTACAAGTAGTGATCCAGAATAATCATAATCAACGATCATAAGTTTATAAATTAAAACAGACAGATCACATGATTATCTTGTTGAGGGAAACAATCGGGTTCCCAGAAGGGACTGAAGGCCAGCTAAGTTAGGGATACCCGTGTACCATGTTAGCAGAAGGATGACAGTTTATAGTCTACACAAATAGCATTGTCAGAAAAAATGAGAATAACTGGCTTAACTAACAACACTTAACTAGGTCACTTAACTAATTGTGGTACAACAATGAATAACCATATTTAGAAAACGCATTGACTATTGTCAAGGAGGTAGGCTCTGCCCTCTTTTTTAAATAGGGCAAGATTCGGAAGAGTGCGCAGTGACTTCGGTAGGTTATTCCAGGCAGGAGGACCAGCACATCTTAAGGTAAAATAACGAGTGTTAGTGCGGGCATAGGTTCCATCAAAGTTATCGAGAGATCTTGTATAATGAGAATGTGTATCAGAGATCTTAGAGAAGTAGCGACTGAAGATTGGGGGAAGAGATTTGTTGGCGAAGCGATATATAAATTCACAGATTTGCAATTTATTTATCTGAGGGATATTAAGTATTCGTAGTATACTAAATCTACTTGCAGTGTTAGTTATCAATGATCTCCCAGCAATAATACGTACAACTCGTCTCTGTAATATAAATAGCCTATTCAGACGAGAGGAATAATTGGAGGCCCAGGCGATATTACAGTAGTCTATGTGAAGTAAGGGTAAACACGAGAATAATATAGTGTAAACTTATATAGCGCAATTCAAAGATAAACAAATCAGAGGCACTCCAGACCTCACAACACAACACCACAATGGAAGAATGGTTGCAATGTCTTCAACTAGGCAAAGAAAGGCCAAATGGTTCAAGTTGGGAACCATCTGTAAGGACTAATTTGAAACAGCTCATTTTGTAACTGTATGCAAATCTATCTACGATTTAGACCTCGCAGGGAGGTTTTCTTGTCGTAAGGAGAATTCCATATGACAATGCTATCAGGTCTGTCCTATAGTCCGATAGTAACAATTTTTCTGTCTTTGGAAACAGTGCTTCGAATGTCTCGTTCATTTGCAGCCTTTTGTTCCACTCGTCTTATAATTTTGCTCGCTTGAAACAGCTTGCCAAAGACAGCAAAATTGATACTATTGCCTCCAATGTGTTCAACCTAAATTCCTTGTTCTCTAGCTATATAGGCCTAATGTCGTGACAGAAAAACACAAGTTACAACCTTCTTATGGCACAAGTTCAGAAGCAATTAGTTAATAGAAATGCATAAAATATTAACAGTCAGCCGAAAAAAATTCTATACTGCGACGGCTCAGTAATTGAAAGATAGTTAACAAAGGTGCTATGCTACCTACATGAGCTCAAATTTCTTATGGCAAGATCTGCCAAAATCAATATTATCCGATGTTCAGTAATAGCTTTCAGTCAGAACCGCTGTCGATGGCCTTTTCTCCGGCCTTTTCAATATATTATTACACTCATGCATTCGACTATAGTAGAATATCATCCAGCAATTCTAAAAGGCGCTAAATTTTAAGTTGCATGCGATCAAACAATTTATAGACTGAATAAATAGTTAAATCCAGAAATCGAGAAAGCAATCAGGACTTTCATGTAAGCCAAAATGCGGTTTGCAATTGGTCCTACACCAAAGAATACTCTATTCATTCCATTCTATTCTTCTCGTCAGCTACGTGAGACCCTCAGAAAGTGTTACCTCAAATGCTAGGCAGCTGTGGTAGTACCAGTTCTTCAGAAGAGCGGAACAGATTGTGTCGTCAGTAACCGGCAGTCCTGGAGATAGCATTTCCAAAGCTGAACTGATAGACTCGAAGTCACGTTTACCCCAACCGCGGCGTTTCTCCGTCAAATCACGCTTACCCCAACCTCGACGTTTCTCCGTCAAATCACGCTTACCCCAACCTCGACGTTTCTCCGTCAAATCACGCTTGCCCCAACCGCGGCGTTTCTCAGCCAAAGGGTCGCGCTTTCCCCAACCGCGGCGTTTTTCGGTGAGCAATTCACGTTTACCCCACCCTCGTCGTTTCTCCGTTGGATGGTCGCGCTTTCCCCAACCCTTTCGCTTATCTACGCTTAGCTCAGAATCGAATTCCTCGCAGATGGAGTTGGCTGCGGCTTCGCCGGTTGCCCGTTTTCCCCATCCTCTTCTCTTGATCAGGTCGAAAATTACAGATTCGTTTGAGTCGAGTGTTTCGCCTTCTTGTAGAACCGACCTGTCCGGCGTTTCTTCGTCTTCATATAGGTTTCGTTTTCCCCATCCTCTTCGTTTAACTGCATCATGGTTCGAATCCATAACAACTCGCAGCAGATCATCACTCGACGACTGAGTTCCTGGCTCGGATGAGAGATGTGCCTGTTGCAGCCGAATCAGAAATGCGACCAAGACAAGCGCAAGCTTCATGATGTCGATGATTTCTTTGCTTGCGTTGTTCGTCTTTTCAAGACAGCAAGACAAGAAACGAAACAGACTTGAACGTCCCACCGGTCAGCTAGCTTTGCAACGGACATTTATACAAGTTCCTGTTGACGTCATTGCTGTGTAGAGCGTCATATAGATGGACGCAGCTTCTGTCGGTATCGAATCAAGTCACACAAGCGACAAACCTTCTGCTTGTTAGTAAACTTAGAGATGTGGCTGCTTCTGTCTTTCGAGCACGCACTTGTGTGTTAATTGACAATTCACCTCCGGTATGAGTTCGTATTTGAATCGACGCCTCACAATAGACCTACCTATTCAAGGCTTGAATAATAATCCGCGGATAATATAGTGTTGCTGTGTGCACAGGAAGAAAACTCCATGGAGGCGGATTACCTAGCGTCGACCTCTTTTGCTTCAGATGCATGTATATTCGCAAATCAACTGCAATATGAATACAAATTCAAGAATACAAAATCCTGTCAGCGCAAGATAATGAACTGTGAGTTCTGTCTAATATGTTCTGATCCTATTGTAAAAGTACAACGCTGTCAACAAGGTTTGTTCGAATTCATAGAATTTGGACAAAAACACACGTTATGGGCAAATACGAGCTACACGAGTACACGTCCTTATAAAAATTAATGGTTTGAAATTTAAAATGAAATGTATCGATATAACAAACTTCCACAGATTACCTATACATGGCAACAAGGTGCTAACGGTAAGCTGGAATACTTCTCACTCCATAGACGCAATTTTCAAATGGTACAAGAGGTACCGAACCTTTGAAAAATTTTGGACTGGAGAATATCGTACCCCTCACTTTTCGTGCCCAGAAGAAACAATGCCTATTATTATTTTCTCATTTGAGCGCACAAAACTGGAAACAATTACGATGCTACATCATCATCATCATCATCATCATCATCATCATCATCATCATCATCATCATCATCATCATCATCATCATCATCATCATCATCATCATCATCATCATCATCATCATCATCATCATCATCATCATCATCATCATCATCATCATCATCATCATCATCATCATCATCATCATCATCGTGATCACCAACTTCGTCATCTTCATTATAACCCTAATTAATTATTCTTTTTATTATTATTACTGCTCTTATATTTATTAGGCATGGCGTATAATAGACGCTGCTATAATTATTTTGCAGTCGTGAAGGGGATACGACGTAATTTTGGTACCCCCACTTTCTGACCCAATCATCTTCGTAAACTTCGTAATAATAATAGTATTAATAATAATAATAATAATACTACTACTACTGATGATGATGATGATGATGATGATGATGATGATGATGATGATGATGATGATGATGATGATGATGATGATGATGATGATGATGATGATGATGATGATGATGATGATGATGATGATGATGATGATGATGATGATGATGATGATGATGATGATGATGATGATGATGATGATGATGATGATGATGATGATGATGATGATGATGATGATGATGATGATGATAATAATAATAATAATAATAATATTAATATTAATAATAATAATAATAATAATAATAATAATAATAATAATAATAATAATAATAAAACTAATAATAATAATAATAATAATAATTATTATTATTATTATTATTATTTTGCCCTGAGGTACTTCATTCCCCCAGGGTCTTAGAAATTATAAAAGTGTTGTATTGGGGAACGGCTACCCCTCATCCATGTCAATTAAGGGTTTAATGAAGGAGCCACTGAAAGCAACAGCGTTGAAGCGTTGTATTGTAATGGAGATACGCTGGAATAAGAAGCTGGACTCTCTGGGTTCGCCGGTTGCTTGTGTCAGATGGCGTCCCAGGTCTGAGATAAAATCAAGGCCTTTGCTGTTGATTGGACCTAGCGTTTCCATAGCAATCGGAATGAAAACGTGAGTGTCGAGGAGGGCGGAGTATTTCTGGTTCTTTCTTATTATTATTATTATTATTATTATTATTATTAATAATAATAATAATAATAATAATAATAATTATTATTATTATTATTATTATTATTATTATTATTATTATTATTATTATTATTATTATTATTATTATTATTATTATTATTATTATTATTATTATTATTATTATTATTAGCCATTGCGATCGTGCAGAGGTGTAGGCCGTGTCCTCGCGGTCTAGTGTTGTTCCAAAGATGAGAGACTGGATTTTGGAGGGTTCCCGCAGCCGAAGTCAAAAAGGCGGGCAGTTCCAGGTATGACACTCTCCTAATTCCTAGTAGCTAACCCCATCCTAATCGGGAGAGAAGCTTGTGCCCATTGGATGTCGGTCAGCCTGCGTTCAAGATTTTCTCGATCTCTCCTCGCAACTCGCAACATCCCGTCATAGAGGAAACGCGGGTGATCATAGCAGCTGGTATGAGCATGTATGAGCATGTATGAGCATGAGCCTCGGCGAGCCGAGGGAGCACCTGAGGATTAATAGAGGGCGGCCACGCCGGTGTCGAGGGTGGATGGTGGCCGGCCCCACCTCTCTCCACCCTCGACACCGGCGTGGCCGACCCAGGGCCTCAGCCGGGAGAAGCGGCGCTCGCAGGAGTGTGGCGCTGATCGAGGGGTCAACGCGCGTGAACTGACTCAAAGGAGCTCCGCTCGTCGCCGGCGAAACATTTGGCGCGGTTCAACACGAGACCAAGGCCCAAGCACTCCCTCTCGATCATCCGCCTTGACCAGTCCGAGGGCTCCGCCCAGAGTGAGGTCGTCTAAGTAACCAAAAGCCAAGGATGACGGCAGCCGCGTTAGTGTCGGTTGGAGTGGAAGGCAGAAAACCAGGGCCCAAAGGATCGCCCTGCTGTGGACCTTCTTGCGACAATATGGTGAATCTCCCAAACTGAAGGGACGTTGTGTCGGCGTAGGCAGGGTGGCAGGATGCGGCCAGTTCTGGGATGGTTTCCTCCAGCGACTCCAGCATGCTGTCCCGATGTAAGCTGTTGAAGGCCTTGGAGATGTCCAGCTTGACCATGATGGATCCGAATCCATGTTTTTCACGAATCGCCTGGTAGCATGGACCGTCGCCTCGCAGCCACCAGAGACGCCAACAACCAGCTGTAGATCAGCCAAATGTTGTTTCGTTGAAGTGGTTCTGAGTTATGGGTATTTGACCTTGATTTTTAAGTTTTGACCTTTAAATTACCACGGATTCTGTTAGTCTTCCAGAAGACAGAGTACTAAAAGACTAACACAATCCAAGGTCATTTAAAGGTCAAAACTTAAAAATCAAGGTCAAAGTGACCATGACTCAGAACCCCCCAACGAAACAAAACTTATGCTGATCTACGATCATATTTACTTGATTTTGACGTTTTGACCTTGAAATAACCTTGGATTGTGTTAGGCTTTTAGTACTCTGTCTTCTTAAATGTAGCCCTGATCGGTCTGAGCAACAGGCAAAAGAATAACTTAAATAGAGCAACATTTTACCGAGTTAAGGCAATTTCCTCAAATTTCTCTCTGAACTTGACCTTTTTGTCCTTAAAATAACTTTCGATCGTCTTACATTTGGTATCCTTGTTTCTTATCACAGGTAGCCCTTATCATGACGAGAAACGCAAGAAAGAGTTAACCAATTTCAACAATTATTTGCCGAGATCTGATCATTTTTCTTTGTTTTTTGATAGATTTCGTTTTTATGACCTTGAAATGACCTTGAATGACCCTGAATTTAATTCTATATTTTACCTGGATGTAGCTCTCGTCGAGACAAACAAACCATAAAAAGTTCATCCAAATCGGACTCTTCTTTAATTTTTGTGATAATAAGAGTAAATCAACAATGGACCGACATTCCAAGACCCAAGCATGGGCGCCTTGAGTTCTGGGAGTTTAAGTAGGGTATGTTCGGGGGCTTTGATGGACCTCAAGATAACATATTAAAATTCTGTAAAAAATATTTCTAGACAATATATGAATAGAATAATGGGGGAAAAATAAGGAATGGTTGGTTTCTGCGATGTATCATTTTTCTGGACACCCATAACAGCCTTGCAATATTCTAGATTGAAACACGTGCAAATAACGAGTTTTTTCTGGGACACCTTACGCTATATAAATGTTACATGTGGTGGGGCTTTGCGAGAGCGCAGGAACGGGAGACCCTTGATGGAATTATTCGGAGGCTGGTACGCCAGTAGTACTTACCTCCATCTTCTCCCTCATTTGTGACTCTTAGCAACAATGCGGATACCAAACTCTTTGCCTGTGTTCTGCACAATCCTTGCCATGTGTTGCATAAATTGTTGCCGCCTATTAAGCAATCTCGCTACTCACTGCGGCCACGGTCCCATAACCGTGAGCTTCCTATGTTTGACAACCTGGCGTACATTAAATAAGTCAATCTTCGAATTTAATCGCTGTTTTGATGATCGCTATTTTATGCAGTCGCTGTTTTGTGCATCGCTATTTTGTGATCGCGGTTTTGACGATCGCTGTTTTGTGATCGCGGTTTTGAACGTAGACCGGAATCTAGGGTACAAATCACGGACAGAGAGTACGTCGTACCTAGGTATAATGTACTCTAGAATATGTTGTGCCTAGGTATTATGTACTCTAGAGTACGTTGTGCCTAGGTATTATGTACTCTAGAGTACGTTGTGCCTAGGTATTATGTACTCTAGAGTACGTTGTGCCTAGGTATGATGTACTCTAGAGAACTTTGCGCCTAGGTATGATGTACTCTCAAATATGTTGTGCCTAGGTATTATGTACTCTAGAGTACGTTGTGCCTAGGTATTATGTACTCTAGAGTACGTTGTGCCTAGGTATGATGTACTCTAGAGTACTTTGTGCCTAGGTATGATGAACTCTAGAGTACGTTGTGCCTATGTACATTGTATTATGTACTCTAATCTAGAGTACGTTGTGCCTATGTATGGTGTACTCTAGAGTACGTTGTGCCTAGGTATGATGTACTCTACAGTATGATTTGATGGATTTTATGAATAATTTGCTTCACCTCCGATAAATTAGACTATAAAATTTTCATAAAGTATTTAATTGTTTTTTTTATATTTAATATTAAAAATGTAGCAACTGTTAATTTCGCTACGATTTTAAAGTCTTACTATTTTTTTAAATACGTAACTTCTGTGGCTTAACTAGAGTAGGCTACGCAATGCCCGCGGTATACAGTGTGGAATCTGGGATACATGATGTTCTCGACAGTACGTTGAGCCTATAGAGTACACCTTACCTGCACAGAATACGTTATGCCTGGGTGTGGGTTAGGCATTTCGTACTCTAGAGTCCGAGGTACCAATTAACTCCAAGGGACTGTCCTTTCTCGCCGACCTGGGTCGTCTCCTGAGCCACATTTTTTGCGACCCAAGAGAAACCAGTTACTTCTTCCAGCGCCTGTCGGTTGTGATCCAATGTTTCAACGCTGTTGCGTTTCACAGCACTTTTGTTCTTCCAGATCTTGACAAGGAGGTAACATTGATTATTAATATCTGACACCTGATGGATTATAGATACCTCGGGTAAAAAATTATAATAATAAGGCTGGTAAAGATGGATAAGGCTGAAATTCGCCGATGCGCTACCGGATTGGTCAGCCGAGCCAGGCTGGACGCGGCCAACAGCCCTCATTCCGCCGACTGGCTGGCCGCGCTCCCGATTGCCGCGTGTGGCCTCGTTCTGGATAACGAGGCGGTCCGGGTGGCGGTGGGACTGAGGTTGGGCTTGGACCTATGTGGCCCTCATACATGTCACTGTGGCGAAGGAGTTGGCTCCGAGGGCCACCACGGCTTCGTCTGTAGGAGTGCCTACGGTCGCTCCCTGCGCCACCACGCCATAAACGACATCATTTGGCGCGCCCTCTTCAGAGCAGACATTCCAAGTATTAAGGAACCCTCAGGCCTGTTGAGATCCGATGGAAAAAGGCCGGACAGGGCAACCCTTATACCCTGGTCAAGTGGGAAGTACTTGGCGTGGGATGCCACAATTGTCCATACTTGTGCCGCCTCGTACATAACCCAACAGGCCGGGCCTGTTGGTCGGGCCTGCATCAGTGCAGGCGGCCAATCGCAAAATCCAGAAATATGAGGGGCTCCCCGATTCTTAAATTTTTCAACCAGTGGCCATAGAGACCCTGGGCCCGCTCAATCCTTCAGCTTCGGATTTCATAAGCGAAATTGGCGATCGCATCTCATCCATAACTAGCGACAGACGTGAATCAACCATCCTTATTCAGCGCCTGTCCATCAGTATTCAACAGCATAACCTGGTCGCTTTTAAGGGTACCTTCCCTTCAAACCCTGAAAACGAGGCCCAACCCTCCAGACGTTTATCTCGTAAGTCGTAACAATAGTAATTTCTAAATTCCTGGAGGAATGAAGTACCTCAGGGCATAAAAAATAATAATAATATTATTATTATTATTATAATGCCCTCCTTCCAAAGTTCAGATGTGCACACATGACCATACGACAGAGCATCGATGATCCTGAAGTTAAGGACTTGCTACAAAGTGATTAACTGGGGAAGGCTCGAATCCGTACTTTCCGCAGCGTTACCAGCCAAGCGCTTTAGCCAATCGCATACCGTGCCCTCGTGTGATGCTGAGGTTGAAGCTCATTCAGCTGAAAAGCAAACATGATAACAGCAACCCACATGGGCGCCCGCACGTTGGGGTAAGGGGCACTTGCCCCCCCTGGATTTTGAATCAATGTATGTAAAATTAAGAATATTAGTAATTTTATATATTTGAAAAAGGCTATTCTAACATTTCATTTCTTTATTGGTGACTTATACAAATCGTACACTGAGGTAAGACACCGGATCATCACTTAAACAGCATGACATTGATTTATTATAGCATGTAGTGACGGATGGTGTGGCACCACTGACCACATGGCAAAGCTAATTACGGGTGTATTCCATGTCTGGTCCGTGTAGGGTTGCGTGGGGGCGATTGAGAGCACAAAGGTATGAGTATTTAAGCTGCTTGCAAGGAGAACTTTGAACGTAAGCATACTATTAGACATATACACATGTATATATGAGACATCAATGGCACACACATTTGTGGGTGAAATCCAGCTTGATATTTTGACACTTCAATCGTATCGTATCTTAACTGGACATCTATAAAGCGCCTCTCGTCGTTTGGACTGTTCCAGAGCCGCTGTCAGTGCAGAAGCTCCGGGGACAGAGAAACGACTTCAGGGAACGATTAGCCGAGGATGAGACCCCAGACATGAGCTTAGACTGCAGAGTTAATCGTAATCGTAATCGTAATCAAGCATTTATATAGCGCCACTCAAAACAGAGGCGCTCCCGATCCGAGCCAGTCTCTTCATTGATAAAGGGAGGTTTTCAGGCGCTTGCGGAACTGGTCAAAAGAAATAGAAAAAAGGTCAGTCCTGAGGGACTGAGGTAACTGGTTCCAGCTATTGGGACCAACAATAGCGAAACTCCTAGACTGGGCCATAGAAGTACGCACCCGCGGGACAACCAAGTAACCACGGGTCGAGGACCGAAGGGAGGAACGACTGTGTAGAGAAGATACTGAGGTACAAAAGGCCGTAAGAGTTGGGGCAAGGGCGAAAGGTTCAATGGACTTGGCATTAATGTGCTGATTGGATAGGACAAAATAATGAGGGTGGAGATAGACGTGTCTGTTGGCTATTAGTGGCTGGTGGCTGTTGTGACTTCTGAGACTTTGGAACGGGCGCAGAGTTCTATTTGCATCTCCATGAATGGATCATGACTACACTGGGCCGAATACAGCATGCAAGTAGAACTGTAGTACTTAGTAGTCCTGTACCGTAGTACTGGAAGAATAGCTGTTCACCATACCAGAGACATTTACTTTAAAAGTACTATTTAACGGAGATTGCTGATAGGCATCAATTCTGGCCGCAGGTCTCAACATAGCAGGCTTTATACACGGTGGTTCAATTAAAAGTAAGCCAAACTTTGTATATCATATAAGTATTTCTAACATGAAAACAGTATTTAATTTTTTGTGAAGAAACTCTCAGTAGTATGGTCTGATTATTTAATTAAAATGTCAAAATGTCCTCCTTCTGGTTGCTTGCATGCAAGCCTGGAGGCGCTGGCGCCATTGGGCAACAGCATCGTCGATTATCCTCTGATTGATCCAGACCATCCCACACTTCCAACAAGCGTTGCTTCAGATCGTTTACATCATGGTTTGCTGTCTGATAGACTCGCTCTTGCATAATGCTCCACACTTTATAGCCGACAGGATTAGATCTGGACTGTTCGGAGACCATAATGTTGGAGAAATGAAGTCTGGTGTCTCTCTGGTTTGCATTTCGATGGTTTCTCTGGCTCTGTAGGCTGCGGCACTGTCTTGTTGAAAAACAAAACAGCCTTCTGGGGCTAGATGTCTGAAGATGTTGTGACAGCAGAACGTCACGATAATAGGCTCAGTTCATTTTTACTCCAGGATCACTGAAGACCAAATGGGAACGAACAAGCGTTTGGCTTACTTTTTATTGAACCACCGTGTAGACGTACTTTGTGGACATCATGCGGACATGCTAGCTTTGTGATATTACAAGTAGGTTATATTTCGGCTACCTTTTGTAGCCTAAATGGTGAGTGACAATTATATTATTCTGAATAACGTACTTTACAGTTCTCTATATTCACCACTAAGTCTAGTTACAGAAGAAAGTAAATTTTCCTCTGATTTAGTCTTACATCCTGTAACCCTTTGTTCTCTGTATAACGAATTTGTGTCAAATATTCAGTAAAAGAATTCAAATTTCCAGACAATCGATCGACTAAACCTCGGTATACATATAGAACGTGAAGAAATTGATTTCAGTGGCCTAGGTCAAAACGTAGCCTAATTGGAGATGGACAGTAAGGCAGGGCCCTATCTAAGTGAATCGATAATTGCAACGAGCCTACAGTCACGTTTAGAGCCTCTTTTGGTGGTTCAAAGGTGCTCTATTATATAGCCGATTACTGACTATGTAGTTTGCGCAGGATGAGAAATTGCAACTGTAAGTGCTCATCGATATTAAGCCTTGAAAAAAAGCTCGTCAAAGGTGCTCACGACCTGACTTAAGAAGACCACAATTGAATATAATGTACGAAATTATGTATGTATGTATCATGTATGATATGTATATGCATGTATGTATGTATGTATGTATGTATGCATGTATATATGTATGTATGTATGTATGAATGTATAATGTATGCAAGTATGTATGCATTTATGTATGTATGTATGTATGTATTCCAAAATGATTTTTGTGCCACATGGTTTTGCCCCCCCTGCAAAAATTTCTGCGGGCGCCCATGGCAACCCACCAAGAGTGAAATCCTTCCACACGAGTTGGCAACAAATCATCAAATTAAATCAATCACCGGCATGGGGTATTTAGGGGGCGTTTTAGGGGTTCAAACCCCCGCAAATAAATTGCCGAACAAATTTTTCTGTGCAATTATATGCAAAATACAAAAAAAATAACTTTTTCGACCATTTCCAATGACCCCTCCCCCGAAAACTTAAAACCCCTCCGAAATTTTTTCTGGCCACGCCCATGATGACCGGGTTCGAACCCAATCTGAGATAAATGCCAAACGCAGTGGCATTCTGCCACAATACAGGTTTCAATCTGTTTGTTGCTAAATGTTAATAACGAACTCCTGGAGGAATACATTCCGTTTTCAAACCTCTGACAATTCCTAATACCAACTGACATTGCACGTAACAGAAGTTTTGACGATTTGATCATCTTATCCTTTCGCATATTACGCAACCTTTCTCTGACGTCATACTGCGTCACACTGTCATATTATGTGAGTTCTACGCCATCTTGACAGCACTTTGTGCTTGACTAGAGAAGTGGACCTGCGTCTCGATGACAGGATTGCGTGAGATTTCGTGAACCTCTGATCGGCCGAACTGCTCGGCGAAATTTTCCAATCGTAGCCTTGAATTAATGTCGTTACAGTGACACTGAAGGATGTACTTGAAGGGAGTCCGAAAGTCGAGGTTGAAACGAGCGTAGATGATCGGATTGAGGAAGCTGTTGGCGTATCCCAGCCAGAGAAAGAGACCGTTTAGCCAGTGTGGAATACAGGTCTCTGGGTTGTGGCAGAACGGCTTGATCAGGGCGAGGATAAAGAACGGCAGCCAGCAAGCAGTGAATGCACCCATGATCACTCCAAGTGTCTTCGTCGCCTTACGCTCGTTCGATGGTGATATGCGGTGGAAACGGGACTTGTGGAGAACCCTAGAACGACTGATGGTGGCCGGCCTACTGTAACAGCTGACCATCTCAGAAGCGGCACCGCCTTTCTTGGCGAAGTGGCCGTTGTCTAGGTTATGATTTTCCTCGTCGACACGGTACTGACCGACCTGGCTGTCCTTGCGCAGAGGAGTGACGCTGCCCGATTCGGGTGAGTAGAGACGCGGCTGGTCATCGCAAATGGCCGGCTTCGATCGGGCTTCAGCGTGTGCGATGCGCGACGAGACGAGATAGATCTTGGTGTATATGATGATCATGACAGTCAGAGGCAGATAGAAGGCGCCGATCGTTGCACAAAACTGGTAACCGATCGCCTGACTGAGCGAGCACAGACCGTCTTTCGGTTCCGCCTTCCATCCAAATAAGGGAGGAATGCTGATAACGGCGGACAGACTCCACACAGCCACTGAAACATTGGCAACAGACACTGTTGCAAAAATTACACCCAGTGACAATCTACAAAACACTTACATGCACCATACATTCTTTCCATTACATAAGTGCTTTTACAGCTACATCATATACTTAGCTTACATGGTATCGAGTTTTTCCGAACTGTGTCTGAAAGGCTTCAAAAAAACTTCACCAGTGTCTGTTTGTAGTTTACATTATTATTTTTTAAATTATATTAATAGTACATAGTAGTGGAATAACATAGCATAAGGGTTTTAACTCTTAAGTGGTTCAGAAGTTAACCTTAATAGCCTATCGTTCCTATCGTTCCTGTGCAAGTTAACCTATAATGATTAATAGCCTATATCGTTCCTATCGTTCCTGTGCAAGTTAACCTATAATGATTAATAGCCTATATCGTTCCTATCGTTCCTGTGCAAGTTAACCTATAATGCTTAATAGCCTATCGTTCCTATCGTTCCTGTGCAAGTTAACCTATAATGATTAATAGCCTATATCGTTCCTATCGTTCCTGTGCAAGTTAACCTATAATGCTTAATAGCCTATCGTTCCTATCGTTCCTGTGCAAGTTAACCTATAATCATTAATAAAAAACTTCCTGTGCAAGTTAACCTATAATGCTTAATAGCCTATCGTTCCTAGCGTCCTCCTCTTAAAGCTGTGACAGTGTCCAGTGAGAGCATACTATCGTCCAAACCGTTCTACAAGTCCACAACTTTATTTACCTGTACCCACCAATTCACACTCACTGAAGAGATGACACTAGCTTTATACCTTTTGTCGGCGTGCCATCCTATAGGTATAAAGCTAGGAACGATAGGCTATTAAGCATTATAGGGGCACGCTGACAAAAGAGCGCCGACAAAACAGCGAATGGATCTCTAAACGAGACTTATCAAGGGGACGACAAGCAAAAGAGCCAATTTAAACAATTAGCATGTTAAGGCCTAGAGTTCTATTGGGTTAAGTGCGAAATTGTTTCAATCGGGCTTAGATTCCTAGGCCTTTGAAATAATATTATACGTTCTAGTCAAATAATGCCCTTTTGTTGTTCGACCTTTTTGTCGGACATCGTAGAGCGCTGCTTACACTGTTCTTATAAAAGGACGTGAAACCTTCCAGTGACCAGTGTTATTTCAGTTATGGTTTTTCAGTTACAGTTATAGTTATCTAATTTATGATTTTTCAGTTAAAGTTATAGTTACAGTTAACTGAAATCAGATTTTTCAGTTTCAGTTATTTATTTTTATTTTTCAGTTACAGTTTCAGTTATTTCTCTTTATTTTTCAGTTATAGCATCAGTTATTTTTTCACAAGTCATGACTAATGACACACTGACCACAAGTATTCTGAACAGTTACCAGAAATATTTACACAGCAAATCAATGCGATTTAACGTATTGTCGGTTTACTTTAAGGAAAACATGACGTTCCAGATTAACACTTGCTCTGTACCGACAATTAGTGTGCCACACTCGTGGTTTTCAACGTCCTTGCCAGCAACGGTGTGAACACAACATCAACTTTTGTCGTCTGCGGCTTCGTAAACAAAATGTTCCCACACGCCACTTTCTGCTTTTCAACCAATACTTGGCTTAAACATTATTCTCGTAGTCGTGAATTGTTTTACGAATTTACGGTTTAGCGCCAACGACAACACAACGAAAGCAAAAGGAACCAGAAGTGAAACTAGCATAGAAAACTTAAAAGGAACCAGAAGTTAAACTATATAGCATAGAGAACTGAAAAGAAACCAAAAGTGAAATGAGTATAGAACTCTGACCGTAGACTAGAGTAGGATTACGATTCAAAAATAAGTAAGAAAAACACTTACGTTTTATTTTTCAGTTAACTTTTGTTATTTTTCAGTTATACAGTTTTCGTTTTTCAGTTACTATTACAGTTTCAGTTATTCAGTATTTTTCAGTTTCAGTTACAGTTACAGTTAACTGCAAGACATTTTTCAGTTATTTTGCTATTTCAGTTACAGTTACAGTTAATAGAAATAACACTGCCAGTGACGAACGAAAATGAGCACGGAGAAGGTCAATTCGCAAAAAGGCAAGGTGATGTTGCTGGTGTCCGGCTAACGTTATCGAAAAGACAAGGAGACTACAGACCGCAGAACGTCCTGGCGAGAAGGCTGCACACAATGCAATTCAACGCGTCTTTCCAGAAGCACGACTTGCTTCTTGCCTTTTTCACCTGGGTCAAAGCCTCTGGAGAAAAGTTCACTCAACTTTATCAAGAGAACGAGGAATTCCATTTGGTAGTAAAAATTATGCTTGCCTTGAGTTTTGTCCCTTCCAGTGACGTCGTATCTCGTTCGAAGAATTGGTCGAGGCTAGTCCTGAAGAAATTACTGCTCTGATAGAATACCTCCGTAACTGTTCTAGTTGACTCAGTAGCCAACATGAACGTTTTAGACTTAAACTTCGCATATTTTAAACTTTTCGTTAAGCAGGAACTTTCCAGACATTTCTTTAGTATTAAATTCATACATTTCTTTAGTATTAAATTCTCTTTTCATCATAGCACTTTGTTGAATAACATTGCACTAGGATTAATTTTTCTGGTTGCTTTGATTTATACTCTTAAAAGTACACTTCATGTATGGTCGTCTGGATAAATTCAGCATCGCTCTTATGTCGGTCGCTCTTTTGTCGGCGCTCTTTTGTCGGTCGCTCTTTTGACGGCCACCACCTAGGATAGTGTTAAGAGGATAACTCAATTTTATGTTGGCTTCTCGACACAGTTATTACCTTTATTGTCACTGAATGCGGTTTGTCACTCAGGTTTCATTAAACGAATATATAAATTATATACTTTTGCACTGAAGAATTTCTGCCCTAGTGTTCCTTTCAGTTTCTTAAATAATTTATACGGTTATACCTATGTACCGGGTTGTACCCGAGTCGCCTTTTTTAGTGCTAATTCGAAGAATCTCTCCCACTGTGCTGCCTCATTTCCAGTAATAATCTTGTAGTCTTCAATAGGTCTCCTCTGCTCCTCCTTCTCTCTAGTGTTGTTCAACCTTTCTTCGTAGCTCAAATACTTGTATCCTCAAATCATTTTTGTAGCTCTTTATTGCACTTTCTCTAGTTTTCCCATGTCCTGTTTCAGGTATACGGATTCCATGACTGGATACAGTTTTCATAACTGTGACCTAACTAGTAGAATACCAGTAACAGTAGTAGATGCTGTCTTCCAGGGTGCGACCGTACGTTGAATCCCATAATAAAATACGCGTATCATACGTATTTTTATCCCCGAATGTAAAATACGCGTATTATACGTAAAAATACGTTGACTTAGAAACAATTTAATGTTCAATGGTGTGCCATACGAGCACTTCATAAGTTTACGCGGTGTTACGTCATTTCCGTTTTCGCTAGTAATCGCTAATCGCAAACACTAAACACTGTAAACAGTAATTACAGTGTGACTTTGTTAAGTTTGTTTTTGGCAGCTATGCCTTTTAGTAACTTAGTTAACTATGTTGCAACGTTTCGTGTTCAATTTTACAATTATAGGGTACAACGTATTGTAACGTACGGCACGCAAAGTTTTACCGTACGCGTATTATACGTATTTTATCATCCAAAATAAAATACGTATAATACGTACGGTCGCATCCTGCTGTCTTCTATGTAATATGAAGTAATGCTGTCTTACTAAGTAATATGAAGCAATGCTGTCTAACTGTCTGTCTAGCTTTCCTATTGAATGTGACAGCCTAATTGGCATATGAAAAATGGCAGATTAAATCAGACCATACCGATTAATAATTGTGGTTTGCTGGCAGTCAAAGGGAGATTGTAGTTTAAATAACATTTTCCCGGAAATCGCTTTCTGACTAGCCCTTATAAGAGGCAATTATATTGGTTGGTAGAGAGCCGAGTATGGGAAGTTTAGCTTTAAAATCAAGATAGCAATGTAGAAGATGCAATAAGACAAACAGATATTGGAGACTGTGAAGCTTAAAAACACAGACCAATAGAGAAGCAGTAAGACAGCAGTCACAGCACTAACGGTTGCAAATGCTGAGGTTCGAAGGCAACTTGATGCAAGGATATATTCAGCCAAACTATGAACAGGTATGACTTAATATGGCAGCTCATAGAAAATTATTATGATGAGGCAAACGCACCTGATCTAAATGGGTCATGGGTCTTATATAGATACATAATTGTGCAGGACATTATACAGGGTGGGCCAGCATAAATGCACCGACTTTGCATGCATATAACTCCGCCAATTTTTATAAGTTATTTATGCTTGATACGTGAAATTAAAGCTATTTCGCTCTAGTATTAGCCTTGAAAAAGTCGAACTGGTACTATTTCAAATTTTAAGGAAATCTTTGGAACAGCGCTAGGTACCATATTTTGTTGTTATTAGTGACGAAATATGGCGCCGTTGACAGACGATGATCAAGTTTTGATCTGAATTTTGCTAACTGATAAGGGATTTGATGCGTTTCAAATTATTAAAGAGTTTCCTAACAGAGGATAAAATAAAAATACGTTGAATCATCTGATACGAAAAATTGATGAAACAGGAACTTCGCGTCGTAAACCACGCGAATCGTTACGCACAGCGCGCACACCCGCTATAGCATTGCTCGTGTGTCCCTGTTGCAGCACGTGGTAGACGTATTGAATATTCATTTGCTTAGAAAAGACCGCAACAGACTCTCTCCTAATTAATTATTAATTTTGCTTTGCAGTACAAATTTCCGGCTATATCGTTTAATTTTGTGTGTGCAGTTACTGTAAAAATTTCCATGAATTTATTTTATTAGCTAGTTACTGCAAAAACTATGACTGTTGTTATGTCACGATCTACATCATGCAGGCTAAAGCTACAATAACAAATGTGTTTCAATCTTAATACTAGAATGAAATATCTTTAATTTGACGCATTAAGTATAAATAACTTACAACAATTGGCTGAGTTATATGCATGCAAAGTCGGTGCATTTATGCTGGCCCACCCTGTATAATTAAGAATAATTCTAAGCACTGTAATAAAATAGTATAGCACAATAAATTATAGAATGCTGTATTATACTGTATTATATAATATTACTCAATATAAAAAATACAGCTGCATTTGATATTTTCCTATTTGCAAAGTTCAGAAGTGCATTCCACAACCATACGATCGATGGAGCTGAGCAATAAGCTTGTTCTCGCGACTTCGTTGCCTTTTGGGCGCTGTAGAAATCTCGAGATTTAGAAGTAGAAGGACAGAGGGAGAACACTTAAGTAAATCATAGCACGAGAAGACGCATCTCTTGACATTTTCAAATTGTTTTTAATCGTCTTAGGACGGGCAAACATCTAGTTGTATTATAGTATATTACATTATACGATGCTATACTAGGTAGCCCGACAAAAGCGCGCAGGGCAAAAGCGCGCTGACAAAAGCGCGCCGAAAATGGCGCCCCGACAAATGCGCACAGCGACAAAAGCGCGCAGGACAAATGCGCGCCGACGAAAGAGCGTAGAAAAATAATTTTTTAATTGAAGTTTTCAAAACTGCACACAAAATGTTACCAAGTCGTCAGAGTAATTTATCGTTTTAGCGTTCTTTATTATGTAGGCCTACGCGTTTTATAGACATGGCATTTTAATACCAATGTCCATGACAACCGTCATCGATCCAGCTTCCATTTAGAGTATACGCAAGTATTATCTTGATCAATTCATCTTCTACATGCACAACGGTTATTTTCATCAATCCAACTTCTAGTTTAACAAGACACTATTTTAATAAATCCAACTTCTACTTTCATAAAAGCTAATTTCATCAATCCAACTTCTATTTAAGCAAGAATTATTCTCATCAATCCAACTTGTATTTAAGCAAAAATTATTTTCGTCAATCCAACTTCTATTTAAGCAAAACAAATTTTCATCTATCCAACTTTTAGTTAAGCATGGGTCTATAATTGTAGTAGCCTACCTATCATGTTTCGCGGTACGTTATTATGTTATAGCTGCGCGCTTTTGTCTTGCGTGTTTTTGTCGGAATTGTTATAATTGCGCGCATATGTCGGCGCGCATTTGTCGGCGCGCTTTTGTCGGCGCGCTTTTATCGGCGCGCTTTTGTCCGGCGCGCGTTTGTTACGGCGCCTCTATACTATACTATACTATGCTATACTATACTATACTATACTATACCATATTATATTATATTATACGGTTATACCACATTATACCTTATTATACCTTATTATACCTTATCATATTATATCATATTATATCATATTATATCGTATTATATTATATTATATCGTATCATATCATATCATATTATATTATGCTTTATATTATATCATATCATATCATATCATATCATATCATATCATATCATATCATATCATATCATATCATATCATATCATATCATATCATATCATATTATATCACATTATGCTATATTACGTATTATAATTGTATTGCATTTGTTATATTATACTACTATATTGCCTTACAGTACTTTATGTAATACAAGACTTATATATGTATGCAATATGCATATATTATATATGCATACATAACTTCAGGGTATTGACTTTTACCAACTTACCTAGTAGATGTCCATATGGGGCAGCTAGAACAGGGCCGATGGGCCGGGCCCCATGGCGTCCGGTCGCCTACCCATGGTCTCCGGCCCATAGACCCATAGGTCCAACCCCAGCTTATGGCCCAAAACCGATTGTGGGTTGTCTCAATGGAGGTTGTATTATTATCAAGTAGTCCATAGGCCGTTTTCAACTCAGTGTAACATTAAAACATGTTAAATTTTTTCCTCACATAAGCCCCCAGCCCCCCAAACAAAATTGTACAACCATTGAACCAACCCTACCCACACCCACACAAGCGGTTTGGATTCACCCTTCCAACCTGTATTCTAAAACGTTACTGTACAGCAACACAACTTTCAGAAATATGTTGTACTAAATTGGACCCGGATATTTGTATAATGATTGGAAATCCGATGAGACCATGAGACGTTATGACTGCGGCGCCAACCAGGAAGTAGGCCCTATGAGACAGTAACTGCCTGATGATAAATGTCCATTTATAATAGCAACTGCTTTTGTTTAAACACCAAGTATAACAGGTTTGTGTATGTACAACGTGTACGCGTGTATGTATGTTTGTATGCATATTATGAATGCAATCCATGCATGTAACCATGTATGTTTGTATGTCCATAGAATAACAGAGCGAATATAGCCTACAGCCGCATGTGCACGACCCAGATTATTTTATCAACATACAATTGTTATTTGAGACTTTAAACCCGGATGCAACGCGGACACAGCTTGTGTTTGCATGGGTGAAATCAAAATATAGGCCTATGCTTGTACACATCTGTGTATGATAATCGAGAAAGATTTTTAGTTGCTAAATTTCTTATACATATTTTAGACTGACCTCATAATTTAACTTTGACCACTAGGTTTAGATGTTTTAAACCGTTTCGCTTTGCTAAGCTCATCAGAGTATCACAGCATTAGATACTGACGGCATCCATCAAAACTAGATGGGTTTATAGCCTGGAAATTATTTTTTCTGTTTTTCTGTCTTACGGCTGCCATCAAAACTGGATGGGTTTATAGCCTGGAAATTTTTTTTTTTATGGTCGCCAATCTCTTATCTGTTTTCGAGAATGCGGCTATGACTGTTATGATGTAACTCTGGCCCGTCTTCTTCTTGAAGGATTTTGTCTAGCCGCTCAGCATCATCCCTTGCTGCATTAAATCTGGTTTCTTGTTCCCGCATTTTTGCCATAATGTCCTCGGCTTTTATTTTCAAAGCGCAAAGTTTCTCCCATTCCTTATCGCGCTTGTTCTCGGCCCTGGCCCACTCAAAACGTGTGGCGTTTTGTGTCCTTTTCGTCTCTTTCGCTTCTTCATCCAGAAACGCATTTAGGAAGGATCTTTTCCTTGGTTGTTCTTTGTTCACGTTCATATTGTCCATTTTAACAGTCAAATCGTCAACCTCACACATAGACAGAATGTTGAATGGAGACGGCCAACCGTACAGCGGACTTTCTATAGACATTTCCCGAACAGTCTAGACGGCTATCGAACGATGTGCTATTTTTATATTATGAAAGAAGAGGTCTTAGCTGCAATAGACGACATGAAGAACGGCAAGGCAGAAGGAATCGACAACATCCCAATAGAAATGCTGAGGAATCTAGGAGAGAAAGCAATGAATGAATTGGTGCAACTATGCCAGGACATATATAATACAGGAGTATGGCCAGAGGACTTTCTTCAGACCATAGTTATACCAATACAGAAGAAACCGAATGCAATAAACTGCGAAGACCATCGCACTATAAGCCTCCTTACCCACGCATCAAAGATACTACTAAGAGTAATAACAAAAAGATTGCAGACCAAAGCGGAAATGGATAATTGCTTAGGAGAAGAACAATATGGGTTCAGGAAGGGAAGAGGGACAAGAGATGCAGTGGCAGCGCTAAGAGTAATAGCGGAAAGAAGCATACAGCATGGACAGGACATATACATCTGTTTCGTTGACTATGAAAAAGCTTTTGACAGAGTGGACTGGAAGAAATTGATGAGAATACTGAGACGAATAGGAGTGGACTGGAGAGAAAGAAGACTGATAGGCAATCTATACATGGGACAAAGAGTAAAGATAAGAATCGATGGAGAATACTCAGAACCCGGAAAAATAGGAAGAGGAGTGAGGCAAGGATGCCCACTATCACCAATTCTATTCAACATCTACATAGAAGAAATTGTTAGAGAAACGTTGGAGGAACTGGAAGAGGGGGTAAAAGTGGGTGGGAAAATGGTGAAAGCATTGAGATTTGCAGACGATCAAGCGATGATGGCAGGCAGTCAGGAAGGTCTACAACTAATGATGGACCGCTTAAACAGCATATCAATGGACTATGACATGAAAATAAACATAAAGAAAACAAAGGTCATGAAGATGAGTAAGAGAGGGGTAGAAACAATAAACATCACATTAAATGGGGAAGAAATAGAACAGGTGAAGAAGTTCTGCTATCTGGGAAGTGTGGTTACAGAGGATGCAAGGTGCCATGTGGAAGTGAAAAGAAGAATAGCTATGGGAAAAGATGCATTCTACAAAAGAGGGGAGCTCCTCAGAGGCGGTCTAAACAGGAAGTTGAAGAAGAGAATGGTAAAGACACTAGTGTGGAGTGTTGTCCTATACGGCTCTGAGACATGGACAATGAGGCAAGAAGACATAAAACGACTGGAGGCCTTTGAGATGTGGATATGGCGCAGAATGGAGAAAATCAGCTGGGTGGAGCGAAGAACGAATGAGGAAATCTTACAGCTGGTGGAAGAAAGAAGATCACTGATAGGCACTATACGGGAGCGGCAGAAGAAATGGATAGGACACATCTTAAGGAGCGACACCCTACTAAGAGACATCATTGAGGGAAGAATGGAGGGGAAAAGATGAGAGGTAGGCCAAGAACAATGCTACTGGACTGGATGTTGGCAGAGGAGGGATACAGCGGACTGAAAAGAGAAGCAGAGAACAGAGAAAAATGGCGTCGTTGGACATATGAACCTGCCTGAGGGCAGAGAACGTGAAGAAGAAGAAGAATATCCCATGATATGGTTATGTTGCCTAGGGTTAACAGCGTGCCATATAGGGTTAAAAAAACAAAGTACAGACAACTAGAAGTAACCAGAGGCGGGTCGTCGCACACAATGGATTCCCATCCAATTGTTTATGTAGCATTCAGAGTCTCTGGGCCAAGTGGTGTCAATAGTGTGAAGTGACATGTCACATGTGGTCACAAAGGCGCCAAAGTAAACCACATTCATTACTTCATGATCATTCTAATTGCTTTAACAAGTCCTGCAGAAGTAGGCCTGTATCATTTAAAGACGCTACTATTTCGAGTTGAAATTTAACGGTAGCTTAAATTACCGATGATAGCTTTCGTGTCAGGTTAGTGATTGTGTGCATCTGTTTGACTGATCTTTGTACACCAAGGCACTCAAAGAAATCCGCACCACACTAACGCGGTCATCACAGGACATCTACAATATAGGTCTATGTGGAGTTACCCTGGAAACATACATTACTACATTTGCCAATACAACGGTGACTTACTTTATTTCTTACATCTAGTAAAAGGTAGCCTAATATTCTGCTTTTAATTACACAAATTTTGCAATTTTTTCTACTGACGATTACGGCATCAATGGTTCAACTTCATTGAAACCTTACCATAACCGACCCTGACAATGTACTACAATGTGCTACCATAGTCCATAGCTAACTGAACCGTCATTACTTAACATATCTTGTCTTATCTTACCTCACTTATCTCACTTAAGAAATCTCATCCTGGACAGTGATAACCAACAATCACAATCAAGACTGCTAACCACTACGTTTTCCGATGTTTCGCAACATTTCCAAGGCACGCATTATAATTCGCATGTTGGAAGGTTTTGCGTATTCATAAAAGAAAGCCTCTTAAAGATTCATCTTCTGACTATTAAGAGGCGATAAATAAACTTAGAAACGTCAATAAGTCTTGTGTATGGGTTGACGAAGATACGAACTGCTGATGTTAAAGAACGTGATTGCTGTTTTAGATAGTGAGCTGTGCCGGGATAAGAGTATTATACCTTTGAAGATTGGCTGCCTCTTTGTAAAAAATGATGAACGATTGAACTTAGTCGATGCAAGGAACAGATGCTTAGATAAAGCAGGGGATCTGGCAACTTTCGAAGAGGACGAGGACCTTGAAATGCTACGAAAAGTCTCTTCTTTACTGTCCAAAAGCAAGACCTATTGGATTGGATTGCGACTGAATTGGTGGATTTGGAATGAGACAGGTCAGATACATATATAAATTATGCCATTGAAGCCATGCAGTATAATGCTGTATCTGGGCATACTCAGCGAAGCTGTACATTTTCTCACTAAAATTAGTAAAATTATCGTTTTTCTTTTGTGCCATTGAGCGTCTGTTAACCTCTTTACCGTGGAATTAAATTTTTCTTAACTCTCACCCAGCGTGGAATTATTTTCAAAAAATTTTTGTCCTAATATTTTGGTATTTAACATTATTAAGGTCAAGGAATCGATTTATCGTAGTTGCGATAGTATCGGAATGTGACTATCCAAGATGGCGGCCAATTTTGGCGCCAAAACAGAAAACAGTATATATCAGGTCATAGGTAAGCTACAATCACAAATAAAGTATTAAATTTAACATTATCAAGGTCAAGGAATCGATTTATCGTAGTGGCGATAGTGTCGGAATGTTACTATCCAAGATGGCGGCCAATATGGCCGCCAAAACACAAAAATATGTATATTTCAGGTCAGAGGTAAGATACAATTACAGTTGCAGTGTCAAATATAGTATTTTCAAGGTCAAGAAATCGATTCATCGTAGTGGCGATAGTGTTCGAATGTTACTATCCAAGATGGCGGCCAACATGGCCGCCAAAACACAAAAAGATGTATATTTCATGTTAGAGGTAAGCTACAATTACAATTGCAGTGTCGAATATAGTATTTTCGAGGTCAGGAAATCGATTTATCGTAGTTGCGATAGTATCGGAATGTGACTATCCAAGATGGCGGCCAAATTTGGCGCCAAAACAGAAAACAGTATAGATCAGGTCATAGGTAAGCTACAATCACAAATAAAGTATTAAATTTAACATTATCAAGGTCAAGGAATCGATTTGTCGTAGTGGCGATAGTGTTCGAATGTTACTATCCAAGATGGCGGCCAACATGGCCGCCAAAACACAAAAAGATGTATATTTCATGTTAGAGGTAAGCTACAATTACAGTTGCAGTGTCGAATATAGTATTTTCGAGGTCAGGAAATCGATTTATCGTAGTTGCGATAGTATCGGAATGTGACTATCCAAGATGGCGGCCAAATTTGGCGCCAAAACAGAAAACAGTATATATCAGGTCATAGGTAAGCTACAATCACAAATAAAGTATTAAATTTAACATTATCAAGGTCAAGGAATCGATTTGTCGTAGTGGCGATAGTGTTCGAATGTTACTATCCAAGATGGCGGCCAACATGGCCGCCAAAACACGAAGATATGTATATTTCAGGTCAGAGGTAAGCTACAATTACAGTTGCAGTATCGAATATAATATTTTCAAGGTCAAGGAATCGATTTATCGTATTGGCCGCCATCTTGGATAGTAACATTCCGTCACTATCGCCACTACGATAAATCGAATCATTGACCTTGAAAATATTATATTCGACACTGCAACTGTAATTGTAGCTTACCTCTGACCTGAAATATACTGTTTTGGCGCCAATATTGGCCGCCATCTTGGATAGTAACATTCCGTCACTATCGCCACTACGATAAATCGAATCCTTGACCTTGAAAATATTATATTCGACACTGCAACTGTAATTGTAGCTTACCTCTGACCTGAAATATACTGTTTTCTTTTTTGGCGCCAATATTGGCCGCCATCTTGGATAATAACATTCCGTCACTATCGCCACTACGATAAATCGAATCCTTGACCTTGAAAATATTATATTCGACACTGCAACTGTAATTGTAGCTTACCTCTGACCTGAAATATACTGTTTTCTTTTTTGGCGCCAATATTGGCCGCCATCTTGGATAGTAACATTCCGACACTATCGGCACTACGATAAATCGAATCATTGACCTTAAAAATATTATATTCGACACTGCAACTGTAATTGTAGCTTACCTCTGACCTGAAATATACTGTTTTCTGTTTTGGCGCCAATATTGGCCGCCATCTTGGATAGTAACATTCAGTCACTATCGCCACTACGATAAATCGAATCCTTGACCTTGAAAATATTATATTCGACACTGCAACTGTAATTGTAGCTTGCCTCTGACCTGAAATATACTGTTTTCTTTTTTGGCGCCAATATTGGCCGCCATCTTGGATATTAACATTCCGACACTATCGCCACTACGATAGATCGATTCCTTGACCTTGATAATGTTAAATTTAGTACTTCATTTGTTATTGTAGCTTACCTGTGACCTGATATATACTGTTTTCTGTGTTGGCGCCAATATTGTCCGCCATCTTGGTTTAAAATGCCTTTTGGGGGGTGATCCCGTGGTCGGATTTTGTCGGATTTTGGATATGTTATTCTGCAATGGGAACCGAGCAGGAAACCGTTTAAAAAGCTTCGGAAGCAATATTGCCCAGGTCTAACTGCAAATTGCCTGGACTAACTATCGTAGCCCGAGTTAACTCGGGCTCCACGGTATGAGAACGGATTACGCAGCCCGAGTTAACTCGGGCTCCACGGTAAAGGGGTTAACCCTCGGGCTACCAAGAGAGGTGGTTACCACCCCCTACGTTTTTATGCATACACATTTTTTTCATATGGAATATAATTTTTGCATTTTAGGTAGCTGTAGCAGATTCATTGTCGCACATTTTGAGGTAAACATCATGGTGGTAGCCCACGCCATTCAAAAGTTATACCTGATATACCCGAGGCACCAGAGGGGTGGATACCACCCCCTTAGTTTTTCGACTATAGCTTATTGACTATTCTTCCTAGAAGAGAACAAATACACCATTCTTTAGAGGAAATGCAGGGCTTCATTTACATACTTATATGTTTGTCTTTTGAAAACCGGAAGTGATCAAAATAAATAATAATACGCGTAATATGCGTGAAAAATGGCTCCCCCTTAGTTTTTTGTCTGTAGCGTATTCATTTATCTTCCTGGAAGAGAAACAAATATATCATTCTTTAGAGGGAATGTAGGGCTTCATTTGCATACTTACATGTTTGTCTTTTGAATACCGAAAGTGATCAAAATAAATAATAATACGCGTAATCTGTGTGAAAATGGTTGAATACAGCATCACAACGTAAACCGATATATATATGTATGGATATATATGTATGGATGCATATTTATACGTATATAAGCATGTGTGGGGATGTATGTGTGCATCTTGCATACATAGATCAGTTTCAAAACACACATAATCTTATATTTGTTTATCTAACAAGTACAAGATGTACGCAATAATATAAAATATCGCTAATTATCGGTTCCGTTGTTAAAAGTTATTCACATAATGTACAACTAAATATACCGTTTTGTACAGAATTGAATGCTGAATCCATTGCTGTATTACAAGATATGATATGTGAAACCAGACACGAAATCCAGGGGTGGTGGTAACCAACCTCCCCCCCTTGCAAGCCGATGTCACAAAAACCTTGGTAGCCTGAGGGTTAAAACTAATTTCTTGTTTGTAGGCACAATTATTTGATTCAGACGGATTCAAAAATATCGTTGTGTCCTTCTCTTTATTCTTATGCACGATATTGGGTTTTTAGTCGAAGCGGTGCTATAGAAATGCGTGATTGGGATTACGGTACAGTGGCAGGAATATTCACAACGAATGTTTCTTTCCAATCGCAGCAAGGCTTGAAGGTGGAAAATATTTAATTCCCAAGGGTCTTTGGTTCCGAACTTCAGTGGCGGTTTTCGAGTTGGCTTACATATTTTCTTAAAACTCTTCAGAGGCGTACGGAGCTGAAATGCCACCCGGGGTGAAGGCTCAAAATGTCGCCCGTGGCCACTTAATTTTGGATATGCTATTTTCTCTAAGAGATTGCAGTTTTCATAATGATCGTCGATCTTAGTACATATAGCCTACGCCTACAATTTTATTTTATGAAGTTGATGGCTTGTCTATATTTATCACTTTTCACTGTATTTTTAATTAGGCCTATCCGTTTTAGCTATAGCCTAGCCTACATTTTCAACTGACTGAAATCTGTATTATTAGATAATAAGTTTTAATAACAATAAAAATCAAATGAAACGATGTATTTTATTTACTAGATTATTTGGATCATGAATAATAATATAATTAGTAAACATGAATAATAATAATATAACTAGTAAACATTACAATGAAACTGCTTCATTTTCTACAATGGTGTGTAATATTTAAAATAGACCCCTCAGAGTGATGCCGCCCCTAGCCTAACGGAGGCTTAGGGCCGTTAGGGGCAGCATCGGAAGCCAAGCCGACTTAACAAAAATGACGTTTTTTTTCCTTCATTCTTTTTCTACCTTTCTTTCTTTCTCTCCTACTTTTACATATTTTATCCAACATTCAATCCTTTTTTTTAATTTTTCTTCAACCCTATTTGTCGCCCTCCCTCTGCCCCCTTCGGTACGCCACTGAAACTCTTTGATACTTTGGTTGGATTGCTTTAGATACCTCCAAAGAAATAAAATATAGCAACTGGGAAAACTATGAAAATCAGCTGAATAGACACTGCCTCTACATCCGTTTGAACGGCTTCTAATGGAATCAGGATGAGTGCACAGCTAGGAAACCCTTTCTATGTCAAATAGGTTTATTGAATCAATAAGCCCTATTACGACATAATTATATTTGTATATTTTGCATAGATTCGTATTCGGGCAAGCATTATATGCTTATAATATTTTATAGATTAGGCTTAAACATTAAAGTTGCGCAATGATAAATATAATCATCAGATTGATTTTTTTAGTAGTTGGCCTCTGTCTATTGTACAAGGATTAACATGCCTATATTGTAATGTATAAGGATTAATATGCTTAGGCCATATTAAACCATTATTTAACATCTAAAGTCCAATAATTGTGGACAGATCAGATATCAGACAATCCGCTTCTGAATAGCTCTGCTGTAAGAAGCGCTTTACAAAATATGTTCAGATTAGACATATGAGAAAAATATTACTTCTTTTTGGTTTTGTATCGGTAGTCCTGGGATATGCCTAATCAGTCTAGGGTTAAAATCCAGCACAAACCGATTTCCAGATCAAGGTTAATTACTATATCTTCTAGAAATAAAAATAGGCGGTTGCCGCACACAATGGGATCGGATCCGGATTTGGCAATAAAGCAGGCCAAATATCAGGTCCAAGTGGAGCCAATCGTGTCACACCCTAATTGGGACATGGTTTGAAAGAGTATGTCAGTAAACCACTAGTCTCTTATCACTATGTAAAATCAAATAGAAATCCTGTCAAAAGTATCTGGTGATCTGAGGCGATACCTTGACCTCCGCAAGGCGACCATCTGTTGTGCTCTACTCCTTAATAACCGTATACGGCTCATTCACGTGACTCTTGTTAGCATCGTCAGGTCAATGATTGGGTGAAGATGGTATTGACTAGGCTCTTGTACACCAAGGCACGCAAAGAATTATAGTTCGATGCAGGCTGCTATTATGCTTAACTCATCGCCAATAACGAGGCCAAGTGGGATCCCAGTGTATGCGAGAGCAGTGATGTTTATTAAGCAGGAAAATATTTATGTCTAATGTAACCTATTTTCCATCTGGTTTAAGGTAGCGGAAAATGAAGCCACGAGCTACACAAAATCGGAAATCATGCGACTGACAATCATGACATCGTTAAGGCGGCTTCCCCAAAACTTTACCAACAGTTAATATTTTATAATTTGATAGTACAAATCTGCTAAAATGGTACGTTTCGAAACTGGAGAAGACTGGTAACTAAGTGATCATTCCGTCGTCGTGGCTACTCCGCACTCTAGTCAATTTTACTCATTCGGCATCTTGCAGCAATGATGACCAGCAATCACAATTATGACTGCTAACCATGAGCTGTTTAGAGAGGTGGCACTATGTTTTGGTTACTGGGGTACTAGACCCGGTTCTTTTGTTGTCATTGTGGTCATACCTAAAAAGAATGTGGTGATACGACTGCCAGTCTGACTACAAAAGCTGATCGAATGTTTACACTGTTCAGATGGTATTGTGTGTGTTATTAATGTGTGTGTGTATTATGCATTTATGGCACCGCTGATGACGACCAGCGTCAATCCTGTTTTAGATCATGAGCTGCTGCCGTGAGCCAGACCCAACTTTCGAGACCTTTCAAGCGTGGGCTCAGAGACTGTATGTGTCAGGCAATTACGGATGAACCCTTAGGCAAATACTAAGCTTTCTGCGGTTTCTGACTAAATTTCAGGGGATCTGGCTGCTATCGAAAATGCGAGGACCTTGACTCGGCCTCCCAGTTGTCTCCCCCCGGACATTACTCCCCCAGGGTAGGACATTATCCCCCCCGGACGTATCCCCTCTGTGTGGCTCTCCTGTATGAGACATATCAGATACATTGTGTTTATGCTCTGCTATTGAATATATACAGTAACACGCATATGTTATCCCTGGAATGCTCTGGACTATATGTATATAACAAATAATCGCTAAAGTTAGTAAAATTACCCTTCTTCGTTGACAATGCTCACTCTGCATTTCGGCTGAAGTATCTTAGACTGAGAGTCGTCTACCTGGTCGGGAGACCGAAGGTGTAATCGCTCACGGGATACAAAATCATTTTGCGTAACGCCATATATCGGAATCATGGGTAAGCAATGGTATTGAACAACATTATCAGGTCAAGAAATCGATTTATCTCGGTATATCGGGTCGCCAGGTGGCTACGTGGCTAAATGGTATTAGAACAGCTATCCCAGGCAGGCGTTATCTGGTGCCGACAGTGGTCACATCGGCGGCCAATGGCGCAAGGCAAACGGCGCGCTATCGGGTCATGGAGTAAGCTACAATAACAAATAAAGTATTAAGAACAGCATTATCCAGGTCAAGAAATCGATTTATCATGGTGGCGACGATAGTGTCGGACTGTTCCAGGCGACCAATATTAACGCCAAAACACGAAAAAACCTGTGTATATCTCCCAGGTCATAAGGTAAGCTGGCTAGCTAGAAATAATACGACAGTCGAATATCAGGCCAAGGAATCGATTTATCGTGGTGCCGATAGTGTCGGAATGTTACTATCCAAGATGGCGGCCAATATGGCCGCCAACACACAAATATGTATATTTCAGGTAAGAGGTAAACTGAGTACGGTTGGCGTCGAAATAATATTTTCAAGGTCGAAATCGATTTATTGTGGTGGCGATGGTGTCGGAATGTTACTATCCAAGATGGCGGCCAGCTATGGCCGCCAACACACACAAATAGGTATCATCTTAATATAGATCAGAGAGGTAAGCTACAATTACCGTTGCAGTGTCGAATATAATAATATTTACAAGGTGAAGCGAATTGATTTATCGTAGTAGCGATAGTGTCGGAATGTTACTATCCAAGATGGCGGCCAATACAATAAATCGATTCCTTGACCTTGAAAATACAATAAGACCATGTTGTTTGTTGTGCTAGACATAAATTTTGATATCTCGTGGTACATGACGGTTGTTTTCCTTCAAGTTTATAGCTGAGTTGGCTAGGTATGCTGGTGGCACAGAAATCTCGAATCAAATGTTCTGCCCTGGCGGTGAATTGCACTCGATTGACAGTCCCGCGCGCTAACCACTACACTATCGAGCACCCCTGGGTGAAAAATATGTTGCGAATATCACTTTTATACAATAAGTCCATGTTGTTTGTTGTGCTAGACATAAACTTTGACGTGTCGTGGTGCATGACGGTTTTTTTTACTTCTATTGTGTGTCTGCGGACTATAAATCGATTTCTTGACCTTGAAAATATTATATTCGACACTGCAACTGTAATTGTAGCTTACCTCTGACCTGAAATATACATGTTTTCTGTTTTGGCGCCAATATTGGCCGCCATCTTGGATAGTAACATTCAGTCACTATCGCCACTACGATAAATCGAATCCTTGACCTTGAAAATATTATATTCGACACTGCAACTGTAATTGTATCTTGCCTCTGATCTGAAATATACATGTTATTCTTTTTTGGCGCCAATATTGGCCACCATATTGGATATTAACATTCCGACACTATCGCCACTACGATAGATCGATTCCTTGACCTTGATAATGTTAAATTTAATACTTTATTTGTGATTGTAGCTTATCTATGACCTGATATATACTGTTTTCTGTTTTGGCGCCAAATTTCGCAGGATTTTTTGATAGGGGGGTTCAGATACGGCCGAGACTACAATAGTTGCGTTTTAATATGTCATCGAAACTACTATACTCGACACTGCAACTGTACATTGTAGCTTAACAATAACATATTAAGTCTTAACAGTGCTTTTTGCAGCCGGAGTGGTCCGGAACGGCGTTCCAGAACCTTTTTCAGACTATTACAAAATAATATATTTCGATTAAAATTTTTAATAAAAATATTATTTTAAATTATTTAGATACGTTAATTTCATCTTAAGTCTGACTTTCAATGTACATATTGAGATGTGACACATATTGAAATAGAAATTGGATAGCAACATGTCTCTATACTTGTTCTGAATTTGCTGAGTTCCAGAACTTTTTTCTAGAAAAAAGCACTGAGTCTTACTAATTATAGCCTAAAATCAGACGCAACAATCATTCAGAAGTAAGTGAGTAAGTAAGCATACTCTTTATTTATCCAACTGCATAACCGCACTTTTGTTTACATGAAATTAACTATTATAAACAGGCACGTAGCGAGACTTCAATTCAAGAGGAGGCAATTTCACAGACCATTGGCAAAATCCTGGTTATTGGGGTCATTGGTCAATAGAAGTTTCAGTATATTAAAAATGCAAGAGGAGGCAACTGCCTCCTCGTGCCTCAGTGTAGCTACGCCTATGATTATAAAGTATGTCTAGTTAAAAACGTTTTTCTCATTTAGTTCTCAACCTGTGGGACAATTCGGTCATTAAGTCTTAACAGTGCAAGGAATAGCCGGAATGGTCATTACAGGAGGGAGCGGTGGGTTCATCAGACCATTACAGACGACTTCTTTTGTGACTTAGCAGGCTTCACGGTCCAAAGGGCACTTAGAGTATTTAGCTGCAGCTTACGCTTATTCTTGTGCTATCCATATTAACATGCCATGGCTAAAAAATGAAGTCGTTAACACTTCATACCCATGGCTCTATCCTGGTTCTGGCTTAAGAGACTGCTCTTCACTCTTCAATAATCAAAAAAACACTGAGTCTTGCTAATTATATAGCCTAGTCTTTAGTTCTAGCCAGAGATAAGACGCAACAATCATTCAGATGTAAACTACACAGTAAAGTCTAACCTATTGTTCTACACAGTACCAGCGAAAAAAAAATTAAGGATAACCTTGACACAAAAATCTTCTTCCATAAGTAATCCAAAAGAAGAGAAACACGCTCAATTCTAACATACTTTTAACTGAATACAAAATCTTCAGATACAGACTCAGAATGCATGAGAAAAACGTAACTGATACAGTGCTTGAGGAATGCAGGGTGAGCCGCGCCTCTAAATTTACCTGTGAGATGGCAGTGATCTCTAACTCGATCAACACCTAATTCACCTTCGCAAATGTGGCAAACAGTGGTAGAGTCGTATAACTCCTTATCTTTCTTCCCGAATATCATTTTCTTCGGAAATTTAAATCGCTTGTAAATATCTTTTATATTCTCTATAAGAGTGTCTATAAATATTTGCGCTACATCGTCGTCTTCGTTCTCCGCTGTGAACGTTACAGGGTCTTGCGAATATAGGTCATCATCGAAACATTTTATATAATAACAGAAAGAACTCGGAACGTGTTTTTGGTATTTGTTGGTGTAGGACGTGTTGGGATCTGGTTGACAAGTGTCTATAGGTTTAATGAAGCTTTCGAAATCGGCGTACACTACGAAAGGGACTCTCATCTTTCTATAATAATTTTTAAAACTCAACATAGTTCCCGGTTTTGGAAGTTCGATCTTTTGCGCCTCGTGTTGGGAACAGTACTCGGTGTGTTTACGAAGCGAACCTACATCTCTATATCCCTGCAAACATCTTTTACAATAGTGCATCGAATGAATGGACTTGTCCGTTTGCACCGCCATCAATCTGTTGAAATTCTTTATCCAACAATAATGCTTCTTTTCTCCATCGGAAATGAGTAATAGATCTACACCCCTATCGCTCTCGTGTTTAGATACATATAGTGGAAATAGGTTTACATCTTTCTCGTGACCGAAAACATTAATACTAATTTTATTATTTCTCTCAAACTTACTTATCACATTAGCATCCGCAGCCACTGGGAATTCGACACCAGACCAATCGAGTTCCTCAGACTGCTTGATTAATTCTTTCGTAATTCTTTCTGTATTTTTAGCAACTGGGTTTAAGGCTCTCGTTACACACCACTTGAAACATTCTTCGTCTTCGTTCTTCATATTAATAATTCCCTTTTTACTCGCTAAACAGGTCGGTAGTGGAATGTAAGAACTTCCTTTCAACGGTTTGTAAACAACCGTGTTGATTTCTAATTTTTGAACCGCTCTGAGTCTCCAGTTACTACCCCGCATCTGGAAGGTAGCCATCGACTCAATAATTTTATCTTTAGCGGTGTTATAAATTTCGTTTACATCGGTGGATTCTAGAATCACCTCAGTCCTTGAAACGAATGGAAAATCTTTAGCATCTACTTCTCCAGACTTCATATCAACGCGCTCCATCGTGCAGGTAAGGACAACGTTAGTCTTAGTCTGACGATTTTTTGACAACAAGTCTACCACCTGTGCTCGAACGGCGTTAAGAAAAGATGTGGCATCGATACCTTTAGCTCCCTCTACCGTGTATTGTTTCGTAAAGCCTTTGATAGCTGAAGCCGTCTCTCTAATTGTATACGTCTTCGTTTGAATTTCAGCGAATATAGAATTGACTTTGGCTTTCAGAGCTTCTAACTTTTCATTCACCTTTTTCATTGGTTCTTTAGGTATATACCCTTCGATCCACTTTGCGAATGTATTAATCGCTGATTTTGTCTTATCGAATATTTTTCGTACTGTCGTAGCTCCTGGCATAGGTTGTAGTGCTGGAATTCCAATATCAGGAACGGGTGCGTCAAGCAAACTAACGTTAGGTGAGATTGAGGGTACGCTGCAGGCTTCAATTTTAGCGATCAAATCCGCTTTCCGTAGTCTCGTATATCCAACCATACCGCTCTGTTTGGCGATTTTTCGTAATTCGATAACAGTTTTCTTCGAATAGTCCATTTTATATGCGAACGGTAATCCTTTAAGTAGAACTACGAAAATAAAAAAAATGCTGACTCGCCGAAAACTTTTAGCCATGAGGAAATATAGGACGAATACGAACGACTTTGCTCACTGGTCAGTACATGGTGGATTCGAATGTTGGCGTTTTACTAGGTTAGTGACCGACTTATGATTTTGGTTCGTGTGCGCGATTTTGAGCTAGGATTAGGCCCGCGCATGATGGAGATTGGTGACACGGACTTAGGATTTGGTTAAATGTGGTGATTTGGAGCAAGGATTTGGATGAATCACCACATTTGGACCAAGGATTTGGATGAATGCGCCAGAATATCCATATTATTACTACTTATGTCACTTCTTTAAATACTTGCCATGGGTTTATAGAAACGATCGAACCCGCAGCGATATTTGCCATCGTAAACTTTTGAAGTTAGATCGATCACCGCGAACCCATATGGTTGGGCCGCACAGTCGCTGAAGAATTTTCTGAATTCGTCTAACGGCATGTCACCACCAACAAATGTATTGTGAATAGCCGTCAGATTTTTTCCGTCTTGGTTGAAGAGTATAATTAAATTTGCATTATCACGAATCGCTTGCTTGGGAATTCGAAAGTAATTCTGAGTTAAGTAGAAACAGTCCGCTCCACCGTGTCGCCCCATAGTGAAATACTTCTCGATAGGCTCCTGTTTCTCCAGCATTACGTCGTCAAAGACCATGATACTACGGCCATCATGATGCTTAGAAAGCGATTCACGATTCTTACAAAGCGATTCGACTGGAATGATATCTTCAGACGATGAGTGAAACGAGGCCACTTCCTTTCCAGCAACTTTTTCCAACTCTGTGGCCCAGTCACGAAGGAATTGATATTTATCCTGCCCTAGAGACTTTGAGTAGAGGTGCAGCCGGTCAAATCGTAGGAACCCCTTATTGAGAAGGAAGTTCAGCAACAGATTCGTTTTTCCACAACCACTCGGGCCGCAGATGATGCATCTTATACTGGATGGAAGCAACCAATGATGATGCCTCGTTCCATCGTCTTGTTCTATATCAAAGTTTATTATCTCCATATCAAAAACAAAAGGAATTTTGTTTTTATAAACAAAGGAAACTTTGTTTTAAACTTGTTTTTTAAACAAATATCAAAGAGTTATTATCAAACCAAAACAATGTTCTGCCTCCGATGTAAAAGACACACTGAGACTTTAAATGAGACGACCACCGTTTTAAAAAACGGGCGTCCAGCCAAAAGGGGAACCTGTGCTGTATGTGGTATTCAGAAGTTTCAATTTTTAAGCTCGCAAGGCTCGCGAAGTAAGCGAGCTAAGCGAGTTCGTGGCGGATCGCTGTTAAATAGCGCTCTAAACGCTCTACCAATGCCTGAAATGCATATGAGCCTTCCACCCGGTGCATCTTCGGAAGATATTCCAGGAGGTTCGTTTCAGAACACTGGCAAATATTCCTATTGTGGACCATTCACGAAGCTCGATAAACGGTTGACGCAACGCTATCGCGGTGTTAACAAGCTCGACCGAGCATGCCTCGATCACGATGTGGCCTATGCTATCCATAAAGATACAACTGGGCGTAATCGAGCAGACGACATCCTGGCTGCAGCTGCATCTAGGATTGCTCTAAATGATGAAATCCCAGAGTATGAGAAGAAAGATGCCCGGCTCGTATCGGCTATTATGTCATCGAAGTCGAAGATGGGGATGGGCTACCAGAGCAAACAGTTGCAAAAACGGCGAAATTAATTTTCTTCTCTGTTGGAAATATATAACTTTACAACAAATATATAATTTTTAGTAACCGATGGCTAAACACCTTTCCTCGATATATTACAGCCCAAAAGGGTATTGGCGAGGCAAAGCCGCGGTGACGAAATTAGCCTCAGCCGCCAAGGTTTCCCAGGCTGTAGCTCGCGAATGGTTGAAGAAACAAGCCGTTTGGCAAATTTATCAGCCAGTACCACGACGAATTCCTCGCCCAATGTTGGATGAAGATAGGCCTAATACCGTTCATCAAGCCGACCTGCTGTATCTTCCTCATGATAAAGTTGGTCGTAAAAAGTATAAATATGCTCTGACTCTGGTTGATGTAGCCTCACGGTACAAAGAGGCTGAACCGTTGGTCGATAAAAGTGCTTCTGAAGTCGCAGCCGCTTTAAGCCGAATTTATAAACGGGGTCCATTGACTTGGCCTAGACTCCTACAGGTCGACCCTGGCCGCGAGTTTATGGGGGCCTTTAAACCATTGCTGACGAAGCACGATGTACAAGTGAGGCGTGGAGAAGTTGGAAATCATCGCCAGCAAGGAATAGTTGAACGATTCAATCGAACTTTGGCAGAACGATTATTTGGAGCCCAATACGCACAAGAATTACTCCTTGCTGCACGGGGTTCATCGGAAAGATCGGCGGAATGGGTACGCCGTCTGCCTGAGGTCGTGGCTGCACTAAACAACGAAACAACCCGTTTACTCGGTATGAAGCCGGCTAAAGCCATTAAGGCTGATAGAGTAGTACAGAAACCCTCTCTTCCTGCTCGTCGTGCTGTTGGCCTGAAAGAGCCTATACTTGGACACGATGTTCTGGTCCGGTACTTGTATGCGCCCGGCGAACTCGAGGGTGGTTCCAGACGAGCTACAGATCCTAACTGGTCGTTGACCATACACGTTATTTCAAATGTTGTACAACAAGCTGACCAGCCGGCATTGTATCATCTAGTAGATGGACCAGGCCGCGGATTCGTTCGCGAGGAATTGCTCGTGGTGCCTATAGACACTGAGTTGCCACCTGATAGAATACTCAAGCTAAAAGTTCGTTGAGACCATGTTCCTCTACTTCTGCTGCTATATTTTGTTTACAAAGATTCATCGTTTTGATAAATTCTATAATGCCCGTATGCCTTTGTCGTAATCCCATCATCGGCTATCCACTTTTTTGTGTCTAGTGGGGAAAGCGATATCTTGTTTTGCTCGTACACACCAATCTCGTGCCCACGACTTCGAATTGCAACCTGTGTGTGCCGCATCAGCTTATGCTCAAACAAGCATTCCTTGTACAACTCGTGATGTAGATCTTTCTTAACAACTGCTCTCTGAACACCTTTTGCCTTTCGAATTTCCGATCCAGTAGACTGTAGGATGGAATACATCTTTGGGCGAAGTCCCACGAATTCTGCGATTGGGACTCCATTGCATTCATCTTTGAATTTTCCGACAACTTTCTTATTTTCTACATTGTGGTATGGGCTATCTCGAGGATATTCGCTAAGATCGTACGAAGTTTTATTTACCAACATATCTTCGTATGGATTCGGAGTTTCTACTTGAAATAGTAAACTATCGGTATCTGTATACAGAAGTTGGGCTTTTTCGCCGTACTGCGCTTTGACATCGTTGTACCAGAAGTCGTACATCAGATGTTTGGATAGATCTAGAACCGCCTGGCCGACATAGACCGGCCTATTCAACTTCAGTTTGCTTTTTGTGCTATGAATTGCAGCAAGTCCGCCATTGAAGATGCGGTGTGATTGATAGGCTGGGTCGGCGATCAATTTACGAAGTTTGTCCTCTTGTGTTCCAGCCACTAAGTTGACTCTAATCCTTTTTCTAAGATTCTCCATCGTTTTCCCAAAGACTGCATTGTTAGCCAGTTTGAAGAAGTCCTTCTCAAAGTCAGAAGTTGATTTGGCTCTTAACTCTGTATTCATCTCGATGTATGGCTTCATCCAAGCTTCCTGTCTAAATTTAACGGCACGATGAATTTTGCTAACTCGCATGCCCAACGAATGATATAGTTTGAGATTTCTGTAATGAACCACATATCGCTCCTTCTTTCGTAGGCTGGGTACCAACTTTACACAATCTGTGAACTTGGATCCCAACTGGTTGACGAGCAAGCGTTGATAGTCGCTCAACCAATCTTCTCGGACAGATAGGGTTTCTGGGGCTAATGGATAGTCGTTGTGGGCGTCGTGGAGATGTTCCGGGTATTCAAGGTCCACTTCGAGTAAGAATCCTTCGGGGGCATCATCCGGTGTTGCCAATATTTCGTTTAGAAAATCTGGCGAATCTTCACACCAACTAAATCCACCAACTGGTAACATTTGTTGCATAGCCCATCCGTACAGATTATTTGCATCCAGATACATAATCCAGTTGTTTGGCTTCGTGGTATCGTGGTCTGGGCATTGTGGATTGTTGGCCTTTGCGAATCTCTGGGATACCATCGACACTCCACCTCGAAGACCTCTTTCAAAGAATAAATGCATGTCAATGTCTGTCAACAGTTCGAGTTCTACTTTTGTCTTTTTCAACAACGCATCCCAAGCCATTCCAGGTAAACTGAAGTAATATGCTGGGTCTAGCTGATAATGCTTCATCGATGTAGCTCTGAAAGTTTCGAAAACATCAGCTAGTAGAAGCACATCAGTTCGGAGATACAGGTCGTGGTAGTCACCCATGGTTTTACAGTCAAGCTCCTTCCAAACTTGTTGGGCGTGTTTATAGTCCGTGTCTGAAATGTCTTCTCTGGTTAACTTACTGTAGAATGCCTCCTTTGGTGGGAGCCGGTCTTCTTTGAAACGACTGAAGCTATCTATGTACTCGTAGGGATAAACGCCTTTTCGCCGCAATAAATCTAGTTTTGTACTGCTAGTGTTAACATTGGAGGCTGTGATTTTTAGATCATCCAGTGATAGATTGCTTGACAACTTGTCCAACGAACTATTTAAGAACTGGAGACTGTCGATGAACTGGAGCTGACCTAAGCTGAATGTCATATACTTCTCCATATTATTTGGGATACAGGTGATTTTCTCAGCCTCGTAGCCAGTCATTGCTTGCATAATCAAATGGCTATCATAGCCACGAAGATTGTGAAAGACCACTGGCACTTTACATTTGTCTGGATATATGCGAAGTTTGAGATTGCATGCATTATGAGCTGCTCCACGAAAGTTACCAGTTATATGACAATGGTCCCAGACTTTGTCCAAAACCAAAGTTTCTTTGTTTTCTAATACATCTCCGCAGATGTGACACTCGGTAGCCTCACGAAATGATTGGTGATCAGTCTCAGTCATGACCATCTTAGCTGCATTAGCCAATTTTTGTTGTATATTAGCCAACTCACCTTGTAGGCGATGAAGGAATTCCTCCACAGCATTCTCACCACGATAAAGTACGGGTTTACTTGAGATCCCATCACTTCGAACCACTATGTAACAGAAGCTGCATGGTTTCTGCTCGGCAATGAGTGTGGTGTTACTCTCTTCCGGGTCTTTGACTGGGATATTTAGTGCTTCAAAATCAGCATAAATAATGTATGGAACTCGCATCTGTTTGTGGTGATTTTGAAATTTGAGTATATTTTTACCTTCTTCAGGCATTACAATCCTCTGTGGTTTCTTGCTAATACCGCGGCAATCTTTTACATGAGCTAGCAGCAGGTCTTGCCTAGAGAATGGATGTATACAGCGGCGACATGGGTATAATTTCTGTTTATGTTTATTATGTTTATTCATAATTCGGCCTAGGTCTTTAATCCAGACATAATGCTGATTCTCACCGTCGGCTAGTAATAGAAGGTCAACATCATGTTTAGTAAGTGATAGGTGGTTTGATACACGGATCGGATACAACCCCTTGTTCCACCCAAACACGCATACCGATACGGCTAGATTCTGTCGTTCAAATTTATCGATGCTGGTTACCTCTACTGGAAATTTGATTCCAGTGAAATCCAGCTTTTTGAGGTGGGCACGATATTTGCTTGGGCGGTGAGGATTATGTTCAGCTGGATACATTGCTGATAAAACCGCCCACTCAAAACAGCGGTTGTCATTATTTTGCACATTGATAACTGATTGAGGAGGTAGGTATTTTGGTGTGGGAAAGTAACTATTACCTCGAATTGGTTTAAATCTTGCAGTACCAATGTCCAGTGCCACAACTCGCTTCACCCTCCAACCAGATCCCTCTCTGGTAAACCCCTCTAGATGTTTTAGAATTTTAGCCTTTGTCTCCTGCAGGGACTTACAAGTTGCACCTGCATTGAGAACTTCATATGCCTTTGTCCTGAAATAGGCAGTCGTTTTAATGGTGTTGTCTGTTTTGAGTCCTAATTTTTCAAATTCAACTGTTAACATTGCTGAGTATTTTATACCATCATGTCTAGTCAGGTCTTTATTTATAAGGGTCTCAATGCTAGATTCCATTGCACTCAAGTACGAAAGTGGATCGCTCTCTAATCCATGATCAAGAGGTACCACTTTGCGGTAATCTCTCAAAAACTTGTTGGCGAACTCTTTCTGTAGTAGAATAGGTGGTAGTGGAGCGCCGCGACTTTGAAGATTGTTGGTACTCTGCCCATTAAACTCAGCTAGCAGCTGGTCAATGTACTCATCCATACTCGATGATGCCATAGATAGAAATTTATCTAGCCTATAATATAATTTTATCTCAATATCTATAATATATCTCAACCTATTCCTTTCTTCAATTGGTATTTCAAACCCGATTATTCAACGGAAATCAATGACAACCGCTTCCACTCTTCTCTAAATTCACGCTGGAGTCCACCGCGTCGCTGTCTTAATTTGGCATTATAATAACCACACCCCTCACACAGCGATATTAATGTCTTAACACCTTTCCCGCATTCAGAACATGGTCTCGTTCCACCACCATTGCGAAGTCGTGCTAAATGAGCAAAACAATACTTTCCAACACATCTACGACAACAAAGAGTTGTTTTACCGAGGACAAGCCACTTACATGTATTTTCTCCACACATTGTAAACTTTGTATATGTTTATGTATACATTTGTTTAATTCAATAATTATTTCATAGGCATATGCATGTTAAAATTTAGAGTGGTGGTAACATATTATAGGGGTGCGTGAATTTTAGGTGGCCGGGGCCCATGGTCCCCTGTTCAAAAATGCGCTCTGCTCAGGCCTACTTGATAATAATACAACCTCCATTGAGACAACCCACAATCGGTTTTGGGCCATAAGCTGGGGTTGGACCTATGGGTCTATGGGCCGGAGACCATGGGTAGGCGACCGGAGACCATGGGGCCCGGCCCATCGGCCCTGTTCTAGCTGCCCCATATGGACATCTACTTACCTTGCTCTTTCCTCACATAACCTTTTCCGTCACAGTTCGTGACTTAGGCCTCCTCTTGACTCTGAGCTTACTTTGTCTCAACATGTGAACCTGGTTGCACGGAGTTGTTATTATCAACTTTGTCAGCTTCGAGTGGTCTCTCGCTCTCTCTCTCTCTCGATGCGGTCGTGGTCCTTGTTCACGCCTTTGTTACCAGTCGAATTGACAACTGTTGCTCCCTACTTGCTGGCCTTCCTCTTGGGGTTCTGGGGCGACTAGGTCGAGTTCTACGCTCGGCTGCTCGTCTTATTGGACGACTTCCTACGTTCTCTCTTGTCTCTGCATTCATACGTGATGTGTTGCACTGGCTGCCTATCTCTCAGCGGATCTCATACCGCACTGCTGCTGTGGTTTCTGCGCGTTCTGCGTTCTTGGCTGTGCTCCATCTTACTTGCGTGATCTTTGCCGCCCAGTGTCCGACGTTGCAGCGCGTCGGGCGCTTCGTTCTACGACGAGGGGTGAGCTCCTAGTTCCTCGGGCACGCTTGGCTATTAAGCAGCGCCGTGCTTTTTCGGTTGTGGGACCTTCCATCTGGAATGACCTTCCGCTTAAGCTCCGCTCTTTACTTGTGAACCATCCGGCAGGGTTCTAAAAGTCCCTCAAGTCTTTTTTCTTTAGTCGTGGCTGGGCCGGGAGCGCTTCTGAGTAGCTTCTTGAAGAGGCGCTGAATGAATGAATGAATGAATGATATAATATTATATATATGTGTGTGTGTATGTGTATATGTGTGTGTGTGTGTGTGCGTGCGTGTGTGTGTGTGTGTAAAATTATATATATATTGTCATCGAGTAAAATGCCGTTATCTGCATCCTCATCTCGCTCTTTGAGCTGTTCAGATCGGTTTGATCTCTTTGTTCCTATAGGACTAGGACTGCTCTGACCCAACACCGGGTGTTTGTTTGCTGTGGTGGGTCCATCCATTTGGAATGACCTTCCACCTCACTAAGGACTAAACTAATTGATAAACTGGTTTTCCCTCATTGGTCTTTCGCTCTTTAAAGGCGTTTCTTTTCCCCCGGGGCTTCCGTCCTAAGAGCGCCTCTGAATAATTATCCTGCGAGAGGCGTTTTATAAATTATTAGATACGATACAATACAAGATCATATACATATATAACCTATACATACATAATATATATGATATCGTATCATATCGTATCGTATCTACATTATTATCACCAAAGCACAACATCATTACCTGATATAATATCATATTATATAATATATATTATACATATTACATCATATATTTATAATAAAGGAATCATATATATATATATATATATATATATATATATATAGATGATATTGTATCAAGTAATGATGTTGTGGGTCCCCGCAGTTTTATGTATAAAATCTGGACAAGATGCCTATAGAGTATAGACATAAACATGTGATACAGATATGTGTAAGTGTTCTGAAGCGTATGTGCATGCGCTGAGGTCATTCAGTGCAAATGATCTTGAGCGTTATGAAGCGTTGGCTGAGTTAGCTGAGGCTGCTTTGTTAGACACTGATGCAGCAGCAACAGCAACAGCAGCAGCAGCTGACGTCTATCGCTTGCTGTAATCGATTCATCTGCGTCATCATTCTCTTCGGCGTCCTCTTGTTGCTTTTACTTTGCACCTCGTTCTCTTTTAATCGTCTTCTCATCTTTCTCTTCTTCGTCATAATTCTCCTCCTCTTTGATATTCCATTCTTCCTCTTTCCTCTTCCCCTCTTGACTTCCTTTATTCTTTCAATATTGATGAGCCAACGGGTCATTACAAGTATTGGTGGAGATGAAGAGAAAACGCCTATGGAAATTGGATAGTCTATAGACAAAGAGAAAAATGAGTGGCAGAGAGACGCAGGAATATCCAGACAAATAGAAATCGTGTGTGAGCGATAGGCCTATGTTAAGTGGAAGATGAGATGTACATATAGAAACACAGAGGAAGAGAGACACAGAGGAAGAGAGACACAGAGGAAGAGAGACACACGAGGTAGAAGAACAGAGGAACAACGAGATTTATGAAACAGAAGGATAGAGCAACATAGAAATACAGAGGAAAACAGACAGATCTACAAATAGGAGGACAAGGGAACATATATATATACATACAGACAAAATAGGAGAAATGAAGAGACTCAGAGAAGGACTGAGGAATAGAACAACAACAAAAACTGAAACACATTTTTTCATTTCGCAACGTTATATCTTTCGAAACGCTACAAATTTTGTTTACCAGTGCTAATTCAACATTGCACTGTGAGATGTTGACATAATAGTATGGGTCAAGAAGAACGATGATGTACGAATTAGGCCTACGAAATGTCATTGCTGGCACTTTAATTATTATAGACTTTATAACGGCGCAGTTTCTATTATTATAATAATTATGTTCGTGTACGTTACACATATTTTAATTACCTGAAATCGGATGACGGAACGTTAGTTTGAACGGTAGTGAACATTCTTTAATTGGTCACTTATAAGCATCAACTGGGTAGAACAGTACTGTATCTCTGTGTTTACTATACTAAATCTGTTCAGTTCTAGAACAAGCTACCATTTCCATTAAAGACGGTGAACAAATGGTACTATTAAGTTGCAGTTCAATGTTATCACAATTTTTTTGTTATTGTTTTTATTATGGTATTAATCCAATCCAAAGTATGAAATCCAGAGGGCCGGAAAACTACGTTGAACAAGAAAGAATACGTTTCTGGGATTGCTATTTTCGAAGATGTCTGGCTCCTCAAACCTAACCCGGAAGGCGATAGCGTTAAACGCTGTATTGTTGTCGCAACATGTTGGAAGAGGAAAAAGTCTTCCATGGGCCTCGAGAAATCCTGGCCAAATGAAATAAAAGCCAATAACATCCTGGACCAAACTTTAAACGGAATAGCCAATGCCTGCACATTTTGTGTGTGTTTTTTTCTTATGATCGCATTGCGTTCTGACAATGTGTTAACGAATAAACGAAGATTCTATTCTATTCTATTGGCCAGATGGCGACTCAGGTTGGCCATAAACTCAAGTCCCTGGTGGCTAATTGGGCCAAATATCTCAAAGGCAAGAGGGATGAATGCTGGCAGACTTTCATACTTGGCAACCTTCCGCTGCACCTGCAGAACTAGCAGTATGAGGGAGATATGAGTCAGCCAAGGACCCAAGGTGTCCACAACATCCACGTCCCAGGCTAGAGTCCTGCCCGCTTGCCAGTGTATCAGAGTCGCGCCATCTGGCATCTGGGCGCTTGCCATCAGACCTCAGCAGTCCCACTGGTTCCTTAGAAGAAGGAAAATCAGCTTTGACAAGAGCTCCAGGTTAGGTAAATTAGGGCAGCACCGTACCAGCACGTCTAGCTGCCCTACCAGGGCCAAGATGGCAGACCATACCGTGGAACCCATTAGCCAAATCCATTAAACTACACCCATGCGTAGTACAAACTTCGATCACTCAGCAATGCGTATTGCCTCATCCCTCAAACCTTAAACCGCAGGCATTGTTTCTTGCTCTCCTCATTGATGTGGAGTTGCAAGAAGCAAGTCACCCGGGTAAAGAGCTTGCTACCCTAACTTGTAGCAAATGTAGTGGTCCTTTGCGACTAGAGGATGGTCCTATACTTATGGGCAGTAAGAGCATTAAGAATTGTTGATTTCGAAATAAGACTCCACTGGGTCTTGACTGAGAGAAGAGTTTCGTCCTCGGCAACCCCGGAATTGTCTAAGGTGAAAACCTGTTCAAGAGACATGTGGCGCATCTGATGGTGTGGAGCAGAGTGGGTAAACACTGAGACCAGCGGAGTAGAGTGAGTTCATCGTGCCTACTTATAGATGCCACTTGTGATATTCCAACAGCCACTTCGGAACGTCTGGCTTCAAGTGCCGACTTCAGGTATCACGGAGTGAAAGGGATTACGGCCAGGATGCAGATGTCGTCAGGTGCAGTTACTGCAAAGCAGTTCAATATCAGCCTAATATAAGTAGACCTTGTTAAATTACTTTGCATTTTGCAATGTTCAAAACCAAGTCCAATGAAATAGCTTCTGTGTTTGCAATGTTTGCAAAACCAAGTCCAATGAACTAGCTTCTGTGATGATGACTTCAACATCACTTGTTACGACTGAAGCTTTTTCCACCCAATGTGAGGTGTCTAGATATCTCACTGCAGTGGTGAAAAGTAGTCAGATAAAAGCATTGGCACAGTCTTAAGACAGGCAGCGGCAGAAATAGCCAAAAGTACACCTAACTTCTTCCTTAAGACCAGTGATGTTCCTCCGAATAACAACGACCTGGACCTTCCAGCAGGAGGTCAATGAGAGAGGTAACTGAGGAAAGAACTGCAGGACCAGCCTTGTTGCAATTACTCAATTACTTGCATAATCGGGCATAGTCGCGCTATGCAGAATTGGGCATTGGAGGCTGTGGTCGTACACCCCTGGGCAACGCAGGAGCCAGCTGGAAAAGAGCGGCCGACGTCTTGTTCAGGGGCTTGAAAGACAAAATGACTTTGGTCTGGAGGTAATATAACGATTACATTAAATATTAATTATTATTTCTCCGAATAGGATGAGCATCTCAGCAAAGATTCTAAACGCAGCTCTAATATTAGCCTACCGTTCTCCAGCTTTGCGGTCACAGCTGGTGCAATGGCGTCTGGTCTAGGTACCTGTCCACAAATCCAACCAGTTACCAGAATTGGACATTGGAGGCCATTTTAGAAATGATAATTTTAATACGCCTTTTGATAATAGAAGTAGAATATTAGGATGCCCGCCTCCTCTAGCTGGGGAAACCAAAACGCAGCTGCTGAAGACCGTTTCCAGATTGTGGAATCTAGTAGAATGCGATCGATTAAGCTGGTGCCATACGTTTAGCTTTTAAGTCGCGCTTAGAAATTTATAGGTTACGATTACATTAAATATTATATTTATTTAAAATTTTCGCTACTCAAATGAATCCAAATTATTTATATCTACCTATTTGCTCAGATTTGCTGCCAAAATGCATAAAAATACTAAATACGTCACAATTTGATAAGATTTGCCTACAAAATTGCAAAGTGGCTGATGTCCGGGTCTTCGAATCCCGGGCCTCCCAGGAACCAAATATCTATACAGGCCCTTTTCTAGCGAAATTCATGTACCAGACGTCGTCTCAAAATGCATCAAATATATGCCATAGATCATAAGGAAGTTTTATATGACAGCGCGTGCGATCAAAATTGCTTTATATCTAGAAGTAGCTTTCGACCAGGGCATATCCCAGATTCAACCTTTTTACACCTAAAACCTTGGCACACACACGTTCTCAAAAGCGGTCCTGCGCACTTGTATCTAACCATCTGGTCGTTCAAAATTCCCGGATGTCCTGTATACTCCTAAGAGTGATGGATTGCATTTTCACTTGGATGATGTCTCAAGCAGTGTTATGTAGCGGCATCTTCTTCCTATCTCTTCCCAAACTGGTCTCCCTCAGTTTCGGCTCTGGTATCAGAAGGATGGCTCTACTGTAGGGGTGTCCAGAAAAATGACACATCGCAGAAAACACCCATACTCAAGTTTTTCCCGTTATTCTATTCATCTATTGTCTATAAATATTTTTACAGAATTTTAAAATGTTATCCTGAGGTCCCTCAAAGCCCCCGAACATACCCTACTTAAACTCCCAGGACTGAAGGCGCAGATGCTCGGATCTTGGAACTTGGGTCCATTGTCGGTTTACTCTTTGTATCACAAAAAAATTAACGAATAGTCCGATTTGGATGAAATTTTTATTGCTTGTTTCTCTCGATGAGAGCTATATTCTGATAAAATATAGATACTAAATTCATGGTCGTTCAAGGTCATTTCAAGGTTATAAGAAACGAAATCGGAAAAAATTAAAGAAAATGATCAGATCTCAGCCAGTAATTGTTAAAATTGGTTAATTCTTTCTTGTATTTCTCGTCTTTAAAGGGCTACCTGTGGTAAGAAACAAGGGTACCAAATACAAGACGATCAAAAGTTATTTTAATTACAAAAGGTCAATTTTAGAGTAAAAATCATTGTCTGAAATTGACCTTTTGTCCTTTAAATAACTTTTGATCGTCTTACATTTGGTATCCTTGTTTCTTATCACAGGTAGCCCTTTTAAAGACGAGAAATACAAGAAAGAATTAACCAATTTTAACAATTATTGGCTGAGATCTGATCATTTTCTTTAATTTTTTTCCGATTTCGTTTCTTATAACCTTGAAATGACCTTGAATGAACATGAATTTAGTATCTATATTTTATCAGAATATAGCTCTCATCGAGAGAAACAAGCAGTAAATATTTCATCCAAATCGGACTATACGTTAATTTTTTGTGATACAAAGAGTAAACCGACAATGGACCCAAGTTCCAAGATCCGAGCATCTGCGCCTTCAGTCCTGGGAGTTTAAGTAGGGCATGTTCGGGGGCTTTGAGGGACCTCAGGATAACATTTTAAAATTCTGTAAAAAATATTTATAGACAATAGATGAATAGAATAACGGGAAAAACTTGAGTATGGGTGTTTTCTGCGATGTGTCATTTTTCTGGCCACCCCTACTCTACTGGAACCCCCTTGTACGGATTTTCCGCGATGGTCCGGATTCCGTGGTATATCAGCACGCTTTTCTGGAGAAAATTCAGATACACCTCTGCACAACCTGTTAATTTAATAGCCTCAATGACATCAACGACAATTCAACGATCCCTCCTTAGCTGTGCTGCGCTTGGTCGGACCGGTCGCGTAAAAACGAGGACTTCCGCAGCGCACGAGCCCTTCACTTGCGTTGGCGTCCGCCTCCGATGCGTGATTCGTCTGTATTCTCTCTCTCTCCCTCGCAGTCTCCCCCTCTCTCTCTCTCTGTCTGTCTCTCTGTCTGTCTCTCTCTCTGTCTCTCTCTCTGTCTCTCTCTGTCTATGTCTCTGTCTCTGTGTCTCTCTGTGTCTCTGTCTCTGTCTGTCTCTGTCTCACCGTGGGGGACTGTGGGGGAACCGATGGACCGGATGGAGGGGACCGAGGAGACAGGATGGATGACGGAAGACAGGAGGGTAGAAGCGGGACTATAAACAGAGGAAACGAGGGGAACCGAGGGGTCGGAGGAAGGAGAGAGGACAAAGGAGACCAGATCGAGGAAGGAGACCGGGGACCTAGGGGACGGGGTCGATGGGTAGCGAGGAAAGAGAGGAGGGCGAGAGGGTCGAGGGAACAAGGGGATATGGGACAGAGGAGACCTAATGGAGATCGGATGGGGAGAGGGGACCAAGGAGAAACGAGGGGATAGAGGGGCCGAAGGGGACTGAGGGGAGAGGACCGAGTGGAGGACCGGAGGGAGGGTAGGAGCCCGAGAGAGAGAACGAGGGGACCGGAGGGGGAGGGGGACTCAGCGACATAAGCGCCTCTAAAGAACGTCGCCCCGACAAAAACTTCAAAGCGGTGTCACCTCCGCTCAAGAGCTGGCCGATGGCAGTTACCAAAATGGAATGGAAACCCAATTTCGTAATACAGCGCTAAAGAAGTCGCTCTGTACGATTAGTCGAGCCATTTTTCATGAAAATAGGTTTAATTGTCTGGTCAGCAGACAATGCAAAGAGATGTATAGACAAAGAAATTTAATAACTTTTTATAGAGCCAATGTGATGACCATAGATAGTAGCTTATAATCTCGATATTGCTGCCTAATTGAAAGCGATTGATTCTATCCAGGACAAAAATCCGGAAAATATGTAAATGACTACATATCAATATGAAGTGATTGCTTCTGTATCATCATCACAAAGAAGATAGCTGCACAGAATATTCAGATTTCAAGTCAAGCGACTCAATGTTTTAAACAAATTAATTGAAAAGGTTGAAGTATTCCGTAGACAACGTTTAACATAATTATTCTAATTATGACGGTGAATATCGACGCCCGATTGTAATGACAGTTGTGTTGCATGACTGAGTTTTGTCAACTCAGTCATGCAACTGAGTTGACAACTTACCTATCATGAAGACCATTCTTGACGGCGTGCGTTTCATGGCATACTGAAATGGCATCGTTATAGCGAAGTATCGGTCGACGCTGATCATGCACAGGTTGAGTATGGACGCTGTGCACAGCAGGACATCGAGGGACGTCCATGTGTCGCAGACGGCTTGTCCGAATACCCAACGACCCATGACCTCATATGCGGTCGCAAATGGCATGTCAAGAACTGCCACAAGAAGGTCAGACACCGCCAAGGACACGATCAGAAGGTTCGAAGGAGTGCGCAGCTTACGCACAATGCCGACAGCGGTACATATGAGCAGATTGCCAAGTATTGTGCCGACGATGATTACTCCACAGATGGTGCTTATTAACGCCGCTTGCCACTCGTCGTATGAGGACGATATCATCGTACTTCCCGCTCTCGACGCAGACACGTTTCCATTTCCGTCTGTAGCATCATTGGTTTGGGAGAGCGTCGTTGTTGATGCTACGAGACGATCAGCAGAGGCATCGGATGCACGTACTGCCATCTGCTGCTTGTTGTAAGTTTCGTTCGTCTGCTTTATTTGCCCGAGTTAAAGCTGACCAAAAATTCTTCTGCAGCTTGTAATCATTGTAAAGATATGATGTTCTCAGCATAGTACCCGAAGGTTGTAACTTTACAATCGTTCTCGTTTGAATCCGCTTCTCAGTATCATGTCTAAGTTCAACATATCACATATCACTGTAATGGCTATCATATCAAAAAGTATCATACCATATACCAATCCTTGCAAATACTACGTATGAAATCAAATGATATAAATCTATCGTATACAAAGCTATATTTAAATATAAAGTATCATACCATATACCAATCCTTGCAAATACTACGTATGAAATCAAATGATATAAATCTATCGTATACAAAGCAAGGATTGGTATATGGTATGATACTTTATATTTAAAGCTATGATTTTATATATCAATTACAGAGCGTCGATCCATATCTCTGCTCTGTCAGTTTTCCTCTCCCCTCTCTATTCTTCTCCATATTCTCCCTCCCTCTCTCCCTCCGTCCCTTCCTCTCGCTCTCTCTCTCTCTCTCTCTCTGTCTCTCTGCCTCTCTCTCTCTCTGTCTCTCTCTGTCTGTCTGTCTGTCTGTCTGTCTGTCTGTCTGTCTGTCTGTCTGTCTGTCTGTCTCTCTCTCTCTCTCTCTATCCCTTTCGCTCTCCGACTCCGTCTCTCCGTGTCTCTGTCTCTATCTCTGTCAGTCTCTCAGTCTCTGTCTCTCACTCACGTTGTTCGGCCAGCGTTAATCTCTCATCTGCGTCATGCTATCGGCAACATCTAACGCACACAGTTCAAATCAACCGCGCACGTGTAACCAGCCGGAGATGGAGATTTAGCTTTAGATTTTCAAACGACATCGGGGTGAAAGCGTCACTGTTTAAAAATTCTGTTCTCGTGGACTTTCACTTTCATCGCCTGTCAGTTGATTTTGTCCAATCGAATTATGAAATCTAGTTCTTACATGATACCCGTACCAACTGAAGGATATACGCTGCTTTCAACTAGGAGTCGTTTAAAATCACGGAGTTGCACTGCAGGAACAGTTCAACAATAACCTGCTTCCCTGCATTCCAGAATGCATAACTGAAAGTCTACGTTCTGGTATGTAAAATCACAATTTCTTACTAAGTCATTGCTAGTTTGTTGTCTGACCAGCACTTGCCAGTGGCATTCTATTAATATAAACAAAGCTTAAATGACTGCGACCATGCAGGATTCAAGGCTCGACCAACCGAGCCATCTACCAACAAGCATCTTGTATAAAAGCAGCGATGGCTTGAAAACGGTCGATTGTGTTGAGATGCCAAAGCTGCTAAAAACGAGCCACTGACAGCAGGGATTCCTTAGCGAACAATACTAAGCTACTAGGCTGCAGATGATCAGACATAGATTCTCGGCATTGTCACTCAGGTTTTAGATATGTTTCAAGTAACTGCTGTTTAAAGACCTTTCTCCTCGAAGTATTAACTGTTAGTTATCTGTTATTCTGTTGATCGGCTGCTGTTGTCTTGTCGTCGCCATGCAGACACAATCTTTTATAAATTGTTTCAAATTTAAGAAACAAATATTTAAAATATAGATAGGCCTAGTAACAAATATTTAAAATATAGATAGGCCTAGTAACTTGTAGGCCCTACAGAAAGTTGCTGTCTCATATAAATAGACAATTACTGTCGTCATAAAAATAAACGCTGGTAAATGTATGTATCTAATTTGTGTTTGCACAGGATATGCAAACATGGCAATTTCTGTAAACCTGCAATGCTGTGTTCATTGTATATATCCCGTAATTTATATATGTTTATGTGTGCACAATGTAGAAAATTGGTTTTTGCAGGATGAGTCGTTGATTCAAATGATAGTCATTCAAATTACTTAAAACTTAGCCTAATTAAAAAAATTACTTAAAGTTATATTACGCACTGATGCATGCGTAGAGTGTTAAGCATTTGAAGGCTCTGACGGCATACAATGTAAACAGGGCGTCGTCATCCTCCTTTTCCATTAGATAAGCAACACTGGAATTCCTGCGAGATAGAAAGCCACTTGTCTGTCTCAACCGTCCCGCATTCAATTACACGCACATGCATGATTATCGGCCGGGAAGCCTTTTGAGGTGCACGCGCCTTTGAGGCCTACTAGAGGTTGTGCAATAGGGTGGGCAAATCGCAGTTGCCTCAACCAGACAATAATAAATAGAAGCTCCCTCATCTACTGGTTAATGAGATAATTCATTTTAATATTTTATATTATGTCTAGGGGTCGCAACTTTAAAAGATGTGTGACATTATATATTTAATTAGAAATTAATAACAAATTCATTAATATTATTACAATGGGGTCATGGACACTCATTAATTGCTATATATTACACAATCATATTAATACACACATTACACAATACACACAGAGTTACACATTGTTCTGGTCCTGGAGGGCACACTCGTCGAAAATCGAAGAAGAACACTGTGTTCTGGTATGCTTCCATAGCCGAAGTTATGTTGAACATATTATTCTTGCATCAGGAAATCCTGCAGATATTTCAAGAGAAATTGTGAAATTTTGTCCGGATTAGAGACAGTAGATCAGAACCAACGTTACGAGCACCCGTTTGTGATGGAACAGCTGTGAATACCGGTTGAAACAATGGAGTAGGCCCTAATTCGAAAAATTGAACTTCATCTCAGAAGACCTCTTCGGTGGTTAGTTTGTTTAATGCAAGATAAAGAATTGACTTTGAGGAAGCTAATGGAAGTCGTTGACCACTAGTTCAAAGACTGCAGAAGGACAGTATCAGGCATGTTGGAATTTGACCCACAGCATAAAACAGTCATTGAATTTTCTCCTGCTTCAGGTTGTGTTGCTGAACTTGAAGATACGATGATGAATGACCTAAGTACAGATCAGTTGTACTTGCTTAATATATGTCTGCTGATTCAATGTGGCTACAATGCTAGTGAGAATCACATCTCCTACTTGCAGACCCCTCAACCTGGTGCACTCAGTCATGCCAGATGGCTAACTAAAGCCAACTAATTGCTTAGGCTGTATGCTTGCCAAGAATGTCCTTCCTATAATCTGCAACACTTTGTAAAATTCATACTGAATTTCTATGCACCATCATGGTTTAATATCAAACCTCATCTGACGTGCCAGGATGGAGCAAAGAAACTACTTCTTCGTGCTATAATTGTAACAGAAACTTGACAAAACTGATCAAGCTGTCATCAATCCAGTACTTCAGAACAACAGCTACTTTTGCCATCCTGAGAATATCTTGTTGGCAGCCGTTGGCGATGAAGATGAAAATATCAGGAAATTTTCATGTGAGAAAATTTTAATCGCTAGAAATACTCACTCCAGTGATACAATTCGTTGATTTGACAAGAAAACTATTACAGTTAAATTTACATCTGATTCGTAGCCTACATAAATATGGTTGACTGAAAAAAATGCGACTTCGACGCACCTCCACACCTGCAAGGTATCACGTCGAAAGCTGTTGGCAGTAATGAACGAGCAGTTCTACCTCACTATCCGTGTAATTCGCAAGCTGTGGAGAGAAATATCAAAGACGTTTCTGCAGTCTGTGACCGAGTTACGGACATGACTCACGCCACGGTGATGCCATGCAAATCAAGAAATCAAGATTGGATTTGCCAACTATAAAAACTAAAGTTGATTTTCTTAACTAAGTTACAGCACTTACACTGCAGTACTGTGCCGGATGTTTTTTCATTTCTTTTATTAGGCCTACTCATTGATGTTTGTAGCTCTAACTTTGGGTTCCAAATTTAAAAGTCATATACGTCGATGGTCATAACCATCAAACCGGCTGATGTAAGACCAACTCTCATTTTACAACATATTGCGTTTTTGGGCATGTGTTTCAGACAAAGTTGCTAGAAAACGGTGATATATATGAGAAATCCATTTTTAGTACAATATTACATTTAACATGGACCACTGATTTAGGTTTGTCTGGGAAATGAATTCGAATTTTCGTTGCTTTTTGCCCCACCCTATTGTGCAACGTCTTGTTTCGTCGTGTGACTAGAGTTGGTGCTTAAGTCGCCGGTTCGAGGTCCCAGCTGAAGGGCGAGCTTAGGTTACAGCTGAGCGCTAATTCGTTACACAGAGCATTCCAACAAAAAAGTCATAGTTGGTATTCGAAGTAGATAATAGGATTATCTACTATAACTAAAACAATTAACTGTTTTCATTCCTTCTTCCTAGATACCTTTCCGCTGCGCTGCGTATTCAGATTCGTCTTATTATCCGAATCCGCTTGTCACTGATCAATGGTGCGTCCTATCGATTAGTCGAGCCAAAATCGAAACCAGATTTCTAATGGACCGGCGTAGACGGTCGGCAGGCAAGGCAACGACTGCTGCCTCCGGCTCAGTTTGTTCACTGAATCAAAGTATATCCAATCGATATGATACACAGACATCTAACGGCCTTCGCCGATGGTTGGTACAACTAGGACAACCGAACAGAAGATAGACGCAGTGGGGCTGAAAGCCAAGTGGGACTGTGGGACACTCGAACGGGCTTACTCGAGTAAGCTCCGCCAAAGCTGGATCAACGAGTAATTAATGAATGAACGAAGGACAGAACATTATAAGAACGCACGAAAGAACGTATGATCGACCGACTGACTGATCGATAAATAAGTTCCAAATACAATCATTAGGTCATCCATTCAGCCATTCATTCGTTCGTTCATTCATTCGTTCATTCATTTGATCATGTATTGAATCATTCAGTCTTAAGTAAGTAAATAAATGAATAGGCCTAAATCAAGCTCGGTCGGTCAGTCAGTCATTCAATCCAAGTCAAATGAACTATCGCACTAAATAATAAGGGTGTCAGTCAGTCGTTTAATCAAACAACATGCATCAGTAGACAGCAAACTGTTCCATAAAGTTTGCAGTGGACGAGTAAATCAACTGATGTATTCTAACTATGATGAATAACTTCAAAAAGTATATGAAGGCGGTACCCTCGCTAACCAAGAGGCTGCATCGGTGGCTAAGGCTCTGGTTGAAACGGTTAGAGTGCGGTATTTGGCACCATTACAGATCCTCACAGATCAAGGCACTCATTTAGAGAGCCAATTATTTATTTATTGACGCCTTGCCTCACTTATTAATCAGCCGTTTATTGATTCAACAACAACAGGAAACTTACAGGAAATAATTAATTCAATAATTTTTAAAAGTTAATCTGTTGATGCTGTCAACAGGACAGCCCTAAAGGATAAAATAATCCGCTATTGCAGGGCTGCCCCTTTTCCACATTGCAGTTACAGATGGCTAGACGATTTTTATGATCAATATGATTATAGAAAATTAAACTTAAATAACATTGTTAAGGCTAGAGTGCTAGACCATAGCCAAACAACTAAAATAACAACAAAAGATTGCAGTAAAAAATTATAAAAAAAAACAGTCAAAACAAAACAGATTATAATGTTCACAGTTGTAACATAAACAATCTTAAAGTACAACAATCAATCGAGTCATATTCATTTTATGTGTTCAACAGATAAGCTTAATGTTTCAGTTCAGCTTTAAATTGAGCCATGTGCAATAGCCTATATTTAGGTATATTTTACGACCGGCAGGAAATTAGAGAAATTTCCGTCTTCTCCTTTGTACACCTTACACAAAGAGTAAAATTATCATTTATAATTTTTAAATACATTGTAGGGCATGAGTTAGTTATAAAAATTATTTCTATTATATTATTTAGATGATTAGTATGAGAAAAAAATTATAAAGTCCAATTTTAACCCGAAATTTCATTGTTCTTTCTAATGGTTAGGGTAACAGTTGAAGCGCTGAGCTGATGTTTTATAATTTTTAGATCATTATCTTACATAATCTTATATCCATTGCTCTATATGGTTTTTGTTAACTTATTAACGAACTACATAATTAAAAAATAAATAAAACCCTCTGTATTCAATTATTGCTTAGAACACCGTTACGCATGGGTTTCTGCCATCTGTGGAATAAATTGAAAACCCTCGTTTTTTAATTGACATCTTAGATAGCAGGGAACATATCTGCACTGATTTTACCAACAATAAATCAAAATAGATGTTTGCTTCTGTTGACAATTTTCATAAATTTATCCGGTAATGTTATAGCATAAAAAAGATTTCCAACTCCGTGACTGTAATTATTGCATTTTGCGTATAATTATATATTTTTTCTTTCAAAAATAATATTGAAACTGACCACTAAACTGGCCACTAAAAACTAACTATGTTTCATATCTTAACTCGTCCGGTCAGCGTGGAGACCTACTTAGGAATATTGTACAACTCCGTTACTACAACTCCGTTACTTTATATTTCTATTAAAGTGAATTTATTTGATGGTACATGTATATAATTTATCGTCATAATAATTTAGGTTGCTGGGTAATATTTTAATGTATATTTAAAACTAATTAATTACCAATTATAAGCAGTGGCGGCATTTTGAACTGTGTATTTATAAAGTAACGGAGTTGTAAATATTTAGGAATCAAAGTTGTATGTTTTTCATATAGTAAAAAAACTAAAATGAAAAATTAGGCCAAATCTGTCAAATTTAAGCTCTGCTCAATATTAAGTATGCTTCAGCACTGCCATGAAAATATTTGTGTCAGAAATGTTTTAAATTTTGCATGACTTTTTCTTTCTCTAATTCTATTTCTGAATTTGCCTCCGGTTGGGAATATACCCATTTATTAAATCGGGAGGAAGAGAGTCCCAAAGTGGTGCACCTGGGCATTAATCGAGAACTGCTTTGTCCTGGTTCGTGCCACTGGGGTTCGATATTTATAGGATGTTCTAATATTATTGTATTGTATTTTGTATTGTATTTGAACACTTGTTATAGCGCCTCTACCAGATTGCCCATTCAGAGGCGCTCCCGACTACTGCGCGGACGCTGAATCGGAGTTTCACGCCGAAGCGCATGAGCAATTGCGAGTGAAGGACTTGCCCAGGGTCCCTACGCGGCGGCTTTGAGGTGGATTCGAACCCGCAACCCTCCAGCTGCAAGGCACCGAACATACCCCTATACCACCGCGCCCCAGTATATTGTGTTGTGTTGTATTGTGTTGTATTGTACTCCACGTTTATATTGCGACCGAGCCACCCGCAGTAAAGATCCGAGAAATTAATCTCTGACAAACCGACCGACCGGGAAGCGATGTCCATGGACAGCTGCACCCTTAAGGAAATATTTATCAAACAGTGATGGAAGAAGCCCATAAGGATACCAGTACATGAATAGTCCAATTTCATATTATATAATATCACTCAATTTTAATATATTGTGTTCCTTAAATATCAATTTTGTGCTATCGGACCATCCTAGTATGCAAGTCACACGTATTGTCGTTTATGCAGAGTCTTGAGGCGTTTTAGTCTGTCTAGAGGAGTAGTAGTAGTAGATCTAGTACTTAATGGCGGCGTTTCGTGGTATCGCGCAACAGCACACGAAACGACGGGCTATTCGACGAATTTCTTTATTATTGGACGAGAGATATTTCCCCTATCGACCAAGAGGTTGGTCGATAGGGGAAATGTACACCTCGTGTACAGGAGACCCATCGACGCCAATTCAGGTGGAATGACGTAGGGCCTACCATGATACCATGATCCGACATCACCAGCCTACTCTGCAAAGCCCAGTGCTTTCATTGAGGAATTTAACTCATTTCTATCTTTTGCTATCACCACACCCCACAAATCTGTCCTCACTGGCGACTTTAACATCCACGTCGACAACCCTGCCGATCCATTTGCATCACAGTTTGTCTCACTAAGCACTTTCAATCTGATCAAACATGTTTTTACCCACTCACAAACTCTTGATTTAGTCATTACTTCTGCCTCATCTGGCATGTCACCGATCCTCATCAGTGAACTCAATCCAACCTCTGTTTTCACTAAACTCAATATTGAACCATTTCCTCGCCCTCCACCCAAACTATGTTCATTCCGCCGTATCATCTCCATCGACCCTGATGCATTCAAACTTGACCTTCAATCCTCCTCCCATCTCCTCAATCCTCCAACAGACCATAACGATCTGCATACAATTCCACTTTGTCAGAACTCCTAAACAACACGCTTCAATTATCACTAAACCTGAAACTCATGCAAAAAATCCATGGTTCAATTCTTTCCTTCAAGCTCTCAAATCATCGCGCCGTCGCCTGGAACGAGCATACAGACATTCAGGCGACCTCTCTATTCTTAACAAACTTAAAAATCTTGACAAATAGATACCACAGCCAACTTCTTTCAGAAAAAAAGTTACCTAAAAAGTTCTCTTGTTCACTCAAATTCATACAACCCTCGAAATCTCTGGAAAACTGTAAATAGTCTTCTCCACCGTGGCTCCTCTCACCCCTTTCCAAACTCTATCCCACATGCATCCATTGCCGACTCTATTGCATCCTTCTTCACTGACAAGGTTTCCTCCCTCCGCCTTTCATTACAGACTCTCTTATCAAAATCAACTTCTACGCAATCTGACTCCTCCCCTCAATCGATCACAATGACACAACTTTACCACCTACTGCATCTTTCAACCTGTTTGAACCTGCTACTGATTCAGAAATCACTATTCAAGCCTCTCAAAACAAACAATGCGACCTTGACCCAATCCCAGCATGCTTACTTAAAGACTGTGTAACCCTTCTCGTTCCTACTATGAACAAAATTATCAACCTATCTCTATCGACAGGTACTTTTCCTTTGCTTTTCAAAGACTCAGTTGTCAAACCACTTCTCAAAAAACCATCCCTAGACAAAGAACTCCTCTACCTACCGTCCAATTTTAAATCTCTCTTACTTATCCAAACTCTCGGAACGGGTTGTCCTCTCTCGTCTCAACGGCTACCTCACCCCAAACAATCTTCTAAACCCAAATCAATCTGCCTACTGAAACAGTCCTTGCCTCGCTATACAACAAACTTGTCATGGCAATAGGCCGTCAACAAGTCTCTTGTTTTTGCCGCCTTCGACACAATAGACCATGCTATCCTCATCAAACGCCTTTCCTCTGTATTTGCACTCTCTGGTACTGCACTATCGTGGATAAAGTCATATTTTTCATCACGCTCTTTCACGGTTGATGCCGCTGGTCACTCATCTAATCCGCACACCGTCACCTGCGGTGTTCCTCGAGGTTCTGTTCTCGGTCCTCTGCTGTTTATTCTTTACACCTCCCCACTCAGCAAACTCATTTCCTCATCCTCTACTGATCATCACCTCTATGCCGACGACACACAACTCTTCATTTCTTTCTCCCCTCACTCCCTTCCAGATGCACTAAATCATCTACACAACACCATCACCCATATTTCAGCCTGGATCTGCTATGCCTCAACCCTGCAAAAACAGAATTTATCATTAATGGTCTCCGCAAGCAATTAAACTAGCCTATCCTCCCGACCTTTGTCCAACCGATCTCGCTTCTCCCGCACCTTACTCTTCTCCTGTCCGCAATCTTGGAATCATCATCGATAAGAACCTCACCTTTTCCGACCACATCAGCCAGCTACCTCGCACCTGCTATATGCACATCCGTGACCTTAGTCGATTGCGCCCAATACTTGATTACAAGACTGCATGAACAATAGCCACCTCAATTGTTCATTCCAAACTCGGCTACTGTAATTCCATTTTTTACAACACCGACTTTTCTCAAATCAAACGCCTGCAAGCAGTTCAGAACGCTCTCGCCCGCGCAGTCACCAAAACTCCCAAACACCACCACATAACCCCTGTTCTCAAATCACTTCAACGCATCCATTACGAAATAGTATCTCTTACCTGCAATGCCCTTCAAACGTCTAAACCCTCTTACACTCGCCAGCTATTCACCATCCAACTGCCTGGGTCTACTCGCTCATCATCATATCTTTCTCTGTCTCGGCCTCCAGTCTCATCCACTATGAAATTCTGCAACCGCTCCTTAGTCTATGCTGCACCAGCTCTTTGCCAAGTCTTTGGAACGGACTCCCAAAAGACCTTCGCCAGTTTGCTCATCCTCCTATCTCGCCTCTTAACTCAACCTCTCATCCGCTTGCACTCTCCTTTCCACTCACGACTGAAAAACGAATTCTTCAAGCTATCCTATCCTGATAGGATAGCTTCACGACCACCGTCATCACCGATTGCCACCGTCGCACCATGTAGTCTCCTCGGCTTGACCTCCCCGAATTTTGACCTGGCACCGGAACGAACAGAGGAGTTTGGCTATTGCGGACTTGATTTGATATAGCGCCGGTGAATAAGCTGGTTTCTCTGACGTGGCTTTTGTGGGCGCTGAGAAATTTTAGAAGATTTACATTACATGTACATGTACATGTGCATGCGCTTGCCGGAGGGTTGGAAGAAGATTACGGTCTTGTCCGAGAACGCTTGCAGCAAGCGGACAAAAGAAGAATGCACGTATATGATTTACGTGTTCGGCCACTGACGGCCAGCTACCTCCAAGAAAGGAGATAAAGTCTTGTAGTTTTTGCCGCGAAAATATGTAGGGCGTAGTGCCAAGTTCAAAATAATATTATGTACCCTGTCTGTGTGCAGTAATCAGACAATGTGGGCCAATCAGTTAACTCACTCAACAGTCAAAAAGGGCGAAACCTTCATCGTTCATGTGAATAAATTAGGCCATTTAAAGAATGCCCTCAGTATTAAGAGGATGACTCAGTTACTATTACTCGCGGTCCTATCGACGAGCCATGTGATGAAATAATTGAATATTCACGACCACACCGTGCGGTGCAAAAACCACCCCGCTATCGGTGAAATAATAATTGGATAACGTAACAGAATTGCACCGACCGATGGATATATATATATATATATATATATATATATATATATATATAATGGTAATTTCATCCCTAATGAAGAATTTTTATGTAATGTTTTTCCAATCCTCCACCTAACCATTTGGAGATGGCTTATATTGAGACTCTATAGCCAAAATATTTTTAAGATTGAACAATATTTAGAACTTGAACAGTTGAAATTCTGTGAAAGTGCATTTTTTCATTTAAACCAATTATTCTTAAATTATGCATTGTGAAAATTTTACAAATCTGCAAAGTTTCAAGGCCACCTGTATGATTTTTGATAGTGCTCCTTAATAAAAAAATTGAGCAAGAGCATTTGTTTCTGGAGGCACAGTGGGAGAAAGGTCAAAGAGGAACGATGTGCGAAGCAGATCGAAACCTCACACTCAAGGAAAAATGCATGATGAAGCGTGAAGTAGAAAATTATTTATTGGAGATAAAAACAAGCACGAGCAATTGTGAGACCATCAGTTTCGACCATTGCCACCTGAGCTGATATTCAGGAAGGTGATTAATCTCGGTTTGTGAGCTTATGGATCAGACGTCAAGGTAAAACTGCTGCTTTCTGACGATGGGTGATGACGACATGCTAAATGTAGGCGCTCCCAACCAATGAGACCAATGGGTCAATGACGGCATCATGTGGATCAATATAGAGCTGCTTGATAAAGCCATTGCAAACAATATGTCAGAACCTTTTCTGTCACTTGTATTTCAGTCAATAACAGAAGGCAAACTCCACGTTTTGTTGTCAATGATACTGCGCAGAATGAGGTATGACATTGATGCAGGAATGCAATGCTTTGCTCACCTAGGACACATTTGGCTCTGCAGGAACTTAAGGTACGCCGACAGCGCTACTCTGAAAAGTCTGATTGGTAGAAGCTGACTCTCCTTGAGGCTGATACAGCAGGTCTATAGTCAGCTGTACTGGCATTAATGTCAGTAACATCAATTTGTTCCATTTTCATATGTTTTCACTGTTTAATGTATGTGACATATCACATGTATTGTACAGTTATTGCGATCAACTTGATGTTATTAACTTATTAGTGTTGGGAACCGGAGCACTTCTGGATGAAAACAACAGCTTGATTGAGCATACCCTAAATTCTGATCGATTTTACTGATTTTTGACAGAATTTAGTTTTTCTCTAAAGAAGAATCTGTTGGTCTGATGGCAGGTTGAAATTTAAAGATCGAAAATTTGTAACCACCACAATATATATACATGTGTGTGTGTGTGTGTGTGTGTGTGTGTGTGTGTCGGCGCTGTCAATCCTCTTATTGACGAACGACTGTGCCGCCATCTAAATATAGCAACGCCTGTCTGTACATTGATCAGTGCTAATTGAAAAATGCAGTTAAAACGTATTCTTCGCTGCGGGCGAGCAGACGGACGGGCGACCGTCTGCACTAGCACCCATCAACGTATGCGGTTTACCTGAAAACGAGAGCTTTTCTTTCGGCTTCAATATTAGTGTTGGGGGCCTACCTGAAACTGATACAAAAATTACTTCTAGATCTATGTAATGATTCAGTAATTAAAAAAAGGCCGAAATAAGCGTCGGCGCTCAAAGACTAAAATCCATCCGACAACTCCGCCACTGCTCGTACTCTGGCAGTGCCAGTCCCAAGCCAGGAGAATAGAGGAGGGCGATGCAAATTTTATATAATAAAAGTCTGTGGTGAAATCAACATTCCGGGAGGGAGGGCAGAGATGGACGGAGGTAGAGAGGTAGGGAGAGACATAGGTAGGAAGAGAGGGAGGGACGAAGGGAAGCAGGGATGGAGGGACACAGGGAAGAGGGAGGGCGAGGGAGGGAGGGAGGAAGCGAGAGGACATACGTCAATCACATATCCACAGTTTTAATAATATTCGTTTATTGACGAAACACTGGGTTGGCACACCGTAACCCATTACAGAAACAGTAATACCAGTTACAAATTAGCAAATTATTCAATTTAAATCACTGTTCAAGCACGGGGCAACATAGTCATCGGGGCAACATTAGACTCATGAACAGTGATCTCGGGATGAAATTTCTGTCATCTTTGGGCGGCAATTGAAAGTCATGTGGTCTCGGTCGAAGATCATGATGACGGATATTAGTAGCAGGAAAGACCGATCGCAGCACATGAGTCTTGGATCGCATAACCGATCATAGCAGTCTGTCCTCAGCAACACACACCATCTCAGCAGCTCCTCGTGAGTCCTCCGGGAGGTAACCCGATCTTCGCATTCGAGCAAGGAATCGCTCCACACGCGCCCGATAGTCGGCTGTAGCATATCCTCACCACGCCGGAGCCGCGTACAGGAGCCTCGAGACCGTAGTCGCTCCAGCGACCATATGGAGGGCCTGAGTGGGTAGACCGTGGGTCCTTAGCACTCTCAAGGCATAGAGAGATCCTGAGCATGACCCGAGAATTTCACTAACATGCGAGGATGCCCGAAGATCCTCAGTGATGGTAACTCCTAAGATGTTCAAGGTCACTCGTTGTACTCCCGGAAGTGGCGGAGGTGGTTCAACGCAGCCGCGACGAACGACCAGCATCTCCCTGGATTTTGACTGGTTGAGCCGAAGATTGTTGTTGCAAGCCCAAGATGACACTCTCTCCATCTCATCGCCAACCGTATGTCTCATTGAGGCTCCGATGAGTAGATATGTGTCATCGGCGTACTTCGCCATTTTGTTGGACTGGTGTACCGGATGGAGGTCCAAAGCGTTGGCAATATATGACGACGGTCCAATTCCCGACCTCTGAACCACGCTCGCACTGATGGACCTAACCGCCGAAAGCCGACTCTGGAACTTTGTCACGTGTTTTGTATCCTCTAAAAAATTAACCACCCAATTGTAAATGTGATCTGGAATGTCAAGGGTGGCTATCTTTTTCGCGAGGGTAGAGTGCCTGACCGAGTCAAAAGCTTTTGACAGGTCCAGTGAGATGATGGTAACGTAGGCATGCGTCTGAAGCAGCTCTGTGACCTGGTGCAGCAGGTAGACTAGCGCCGACGTCGTTGAACCTGTCGGTCTAAAGGCGAACTGGTCTTCCAGGAGCGTCTGCATCTGTTGTTCCTCGAAGGCTGGATAGATGTATCGTTGCACCAGTTCCCTCTCAACCAGTCTGGAGAGGATCGGGGTAACTGATATTGGGCGATAGTCAGCAGGTGATGACAGCGACGGCACCTTGGCCACGGGATGAATGATGGCCATTTTCCATTGTTGTGGAACAATCGAGGACGACGTCGACAGGTTGACTAGGTAAGCGATCACCTCCGAATACGCCGGTGCAGCCAGACGAAGATACCAGGTCGGAAGTCCATCAGCGCCTTCCGCCGTGTGCCGTAGACTGTCCAGAATCCGGAAAATTATGAAGTCTGTGATGAATGGACGGCCTTGATTCGCTGTAGATTTGTAATCAGGTGGAACGTAGTCTTTGTCCTCCGACACCGCCGCATAATGATCGTTAAGTTCATTAGCTGTCAAGTCACTATCAGTATTCCTCGTAGAGCCCCGCTTTGTGATTATACCCACTCGCCGCCACAGCTCATCCAGACCGTCCCGAGGGTCAACGGACCGCAGATGGCCACGGGTAACCCTTTCGATCATGATCCCAACCCTTCGCGCCATGGCTGATGCCTCCTCCACCCGGCCCGCTCGGATAAGTCTATTCTTAGCCCGTAGGAGAAATTTTGTCTCTGGTCTCAGGAAGTGTGGATCCGCCGTGGTCATTGTTACAAACCTGAGGGGTAAATTCTATCCAATCGCTCCCTCACGTCCCCGTAAAACTCGTCCCACGCCGCCTGCGTCTCCTTGATGGATAGGATATAAGACAGGTATGGGACAGACAGTTCTCGGAGCAAGGTAGCATGTTGGTTCGGCGACCTCTTCCGGAAGGTAGCCTGCCGCGAAGCCTTGTGTTGGCTGGCCACAGTTCCATGAGGAATGGCGATTATTGCCTTGTGATCAGTTTTGATGGCAGATGTCAGGATCTTTAGTTGAGAAGCACGGTTCGGAGACGAAGAGCCTGTCGAAGGTATTATCGCCCCTTGTTGGTTGGTTGATCAGCGGGGTCAGGCCCGTTCGCTCCACTATGTCCCTTTCCTCAAGGCGGTTAAAGTCTCCACCCAGGATTATCAGCGCCTGCGGCTCCATCTGCATCAAAACCTCTACCGTTGTTTCCAATCTCTCCAGCAGCACATCAATTCCGTAGATGGGTTTAGGGGGATGCCCCAACAAACACAACTCGACCCACCATTTCCACCCTGACCCAGAGCAGCTCCAATGTACGCACGTCTCCAGGCACATCAAGCTCAGCCGCATGAAACGAGTCCGCGACGAGGATCGCGACCCCACCTGCACGACGAGCCAGTCGATCTCTGCGCAATGCGCATAATCTTGAATCCACCGATCTGACACAGATCGGGGCTGTGCGGTTTTTTCAGATGAGTCTCTGTCACAATCGCAATTCCAAGATTATATCCCACCATCTCTGCATGGAGTTGATCAAGGGCGTGAGGTTTGGCGACTGAACATGCGTTGATGATATATAGGCCAGGCAGAGATGCTGATGGTGCCGCAATCTTCTCCTCGCATCGGCTCCCCAGGCCCAGGGCAGGAGCCAACTCAATTAGATGAATCCGGCCAGATGAATCTGCCGCTCTCAGTGACCGCCGACGCCGGGTTTCGTTCGAACATAACACTCTGATCGTTCGCCGCTTGAATCGTCCGCCTCGTATACCTCTATATCGTAGACGTAGAATCTTTAGAGACGATAACCTCTCAACAAGCGCCATCTTCCATTAATCCTCCACTCGACCGGTCGCTGCTTTGCGTATTGTATACAACTCCCCTCGGCCGTATCTGTAGGCCGCTACCGCGTGTCTACGCTCCACTGAATCGTGACGGGCGAATGAAGGCATTTCCTCAAATCGTACCGAATAAGTTACAAAATGTGAATTCAAACAGTAACACTTCACTAGGAAAATCAGCAAAATCCTTTGTCTAACCCCAGAGCTGTCTGCGCCCCGAAACTCACAGATTAAATCCAATGTAATATCCAAGAAAACTGGCAAATACTCGACGTAAACAATCTTACGTGTGGCAGCCATCCAGCGGCGCCCATCTCTTCAAGTTTCAAATTGGTTTTTACCGACATAGGACGGGGCAAACATCAAGTCAACTACGTTACGAAACAGTGTTGTTGAACAGCAACTAACCAAGCACAATTTGCGTCTCAGCTCCAAACAAGTCAACTTCAGTGTAACATTACCACAAAATGTTATTTTATTATAGCGTATAGGAAGGTTGCATGATGTGCTGTATTAGATGTTAGAAAATGTTGATTAGAGCGTTCTAGTTTAATTACGCCAGTTAATTGATTTACCAGCACCTATGACCAGCATTTTAAGAGATAGACTAAAGTATTAGATAGGATTCGGGGATATTTTGCACTTCAGGACTATGTGAACGACGTTTTAGAGGTCTAAGCTGTTGTGATTCGACGAGTCAAATTAACTTCGAAAACTACATCGAGAACTTTCCGTTTGCGATGTGCCGGATGGATAAGTTACCCGTTGAAACTGACCGTTTTCTTGCGAGTTGCAACAAGAATGCTGCTGCGAAATTCAAGGAACTTTTTGTTAGTCGGACTAAGGGAGGTCGACTAAACTTTTAGCTGCGACGAAAGCTGAGCATTCGAAAGGATATCACAATTGTTCGACAAGGAATCGAAGATAAGCCAGCGATGAGATTACTCATAACTTCACCAGATGGAGTCTGCTGGGCGACGAGAGTGACACTGGGAGAAGAGAATGCAAAGAGATCAATCTTCATTCGAGGAGTAACTGTGTTGTGGGATTAGGTATAGAAACACATCAAACTTAGCTCAGACTAATAGATGCTGGTTTAAGTAAAGAAACTATATCATACTCTGTTGATAGCTAGTTTATAGTTAAGCATTGAACTACTTGATCGACATGCAAATCTTCAGTGAACTTCTATTTATCAAACTAATCAACTTGAAAGAACTGCTTGATTATCTGAACTGGCCTCACAGTGTACAAACCATGGGAACTGTTAAATTAAAGGCACCGGGTGTTTTCATCAAGCAATTGGGCACGCTACATTCAGGATGTAAATTTTTATGCATAGGTCACTGAATCTTGCAAACCGAACATCACCATACCTGCATCAGCGATTATGCTCTGAATGCAGATATATATATATATATATATATATATATATATATATATTCATTCATTCAAAATTTATATAGCGCCCCTTCAAGGTAATTACTCAGAAGCGCTCCCAACTCCAGCCGGGGTAAAAAGGTAAGTTTTCAAATGGCCATAAAACGTATCAGTACATGATCTAGGGAACAGGCGTAGCTCCCGAGGGAGGCTATTCCAAACCCTAGGGCCTACCACAGAGAATGCACGGTTCTGCATAGTTGCTGTGCGGGCAAACGGGACCACCACTACCCCCTCTCAGCAGAGCGAAGGGAGCGACTACTCTGGGCCCCCGAAACCGGGTGACAGAGGTCTATTAGGTAGGCTGGTGCAAGGCCCAGTTGGCATCGCCAGACCAGAGAGACAACTCTATACTCGATGCGCTGTCGACACGAAGCCAATATTATACATGAGTACATACATGTACATTGTACATACATCGTAAACATGTACGCATACACGCAGGGGCGTCCATCCTATGGGGGAATGAAGCAGAAATCTTTATAGCCTTTTCAGGGGGGAAAGAATTTTTTTAGTACATTAAACGTCTGTTCAGTTTTTCCATCTCAGAAATAAATTGATGTGTTTTTAATTTGATGCGGCACAGCTGATACGTCAATGCAGTCAGAAACTGAAACTGATCAGAGAAGATGAGCATCTATGGCTGTTCCTAGTTACACAATTACAACGATTTGCAACGACCCACGATGTTTATGCGAACTTTCCGGTTCATCGAGCAAGACGACCGCTTAGGCAACATGACCAGAAAACTGAGAAAGGGATTGTAAAATATGGTGCTCAGTACTGTAGCACAGACCATCGTATTGGTGTTTACTATACAACACTGCCATGGATATACGGTTGCTTGTCAAATACAGGACCGTTTCCATGATGACATGCTAGGTATTTTTTTGAAGAAATGGATCATTTTACTCTAAGGAAGAAGATAGTGTACCGACAGACAGTGCATGTAACTAACCTGTGTAACTTCTACGACCTAGACCCACAGATAGTGAAAACCGAGCTCCAGAAGTTTCGACATGCATATCGCACCGTGCAAGACATTGTGCCTCTTAAAGACTTGATTCCCGACGATTGAAAACTAGAACTGATTAACCTAGATGATGCAGGCACAGGCAACGACGACGATGACAAGCAAAAGACACATCTGTCAACAGGACAGTGGATTGAAAGCTTGTTATGTTAAGCTATTATAGTATACGTGTAATATGGCAACTTTCACTCTTTCAGGCTATCCCATGCTCACCAGCTTGTACAAAATCCTGGTATCCCTTGCGGTGACCAGTTGCTCAGCTGAGCGAGTATGAGTCGCTTCCACATTGTGACAAATCGACTGAGATCAACCATAGTTGCATTTCTGACAGTATTAACCTGTGAACGAGACACTATCACAAAAACTGGACGAAATTGTTGATCGCTTTGCTACGCACTCTGCTGCTCAGAAGAAGTACATATTGTAATATTAGTATTTACGTTAGTACTGCCTGGCCGCTCTACAAGCCTTGTACAAGCCTCTCTGGCGGTATGCATGTACAAGTCTGTGTACAAGCCTTGAAATTTTATTTTTTACAGTACACCAATCGTCTGGGGCGGTCGTCGGGGGGGGAATCTGATGACACAGGGGAATGCTTCATAGGCTTAAGGGGGATGGACGCCCCTGCATACACGCATGATAAATACAAACATATATGCAGGCATACATGCTCGTAACTCAATAACTGGCTATATTATAAATTATGCAATATAATACAATCCAAATCCCGATTTATCATGTTCCACTTTCTTCTACAACGTTACATTTTACGGCTGACAGTTAAAAGAAGCAAAAAACAGATTGCACCAGACTGTATGAGTTGCCTTTCTGGCTCGCTAAAGCAGAGGATCGTAGCAATTAGCGAAGTTCCTATACTAGTCAAGTGCTAGTTTTGCTCTGACAGATGTTCACGTTATGTAGGCCTACCTATTTCCAAGTAGGTGCGTGTGAAACGAAATGCTATTCAACTGTATGTAGAACATAATAATATTATGCTAAGATTATCTTCTAGAAGGAATACCAATCACTTAATATGAATCGCTCAGCTAGATCTATACAAATGGGATATAGAATTTGCAACAGAAATTAGCCAACTTGACATCCTTTCATCGTCATCATCATCATCATCACTTCCTGACGCCAGCCATTTGGCGGCGATGGGCATGAATAAATGACCTCCATTGTCCTCTTTCAAGTCCATTACTCCCCTTAGTTCAGTCCAAGTGATATTTTGTCCTAATAATTGATATTGTCTAATGTCTATCCAGCGTTGTTTTGGTCTGCCTTTGTTTCTTTCTTCTTCGAATCTTGCATGTATACTGCACTACCGGTATGTGATATTTGGTCAACTGGCATTCTTTCTACATGACCAAACCATCGGGGTTTTTGTTGAACGACTGACTTTGTCCAGCAGAGTTGTCTCCACCCTAATGCTTGTCGACTGCCAGTGTTTCTTATTTTCTGCAGTCCTGAAATCCTTGCGATCTTCCGTAGACACTTCATTTCTGCTGTAAAAATTCTGTTCTCATCTTTTTTCGCATTATTCAGCATTCCGATCCGTATAGAAAAATCGGTTGTATCATCGTCTCGAATATTTTTAAATTGTTTTTTTTGTTAATTCTCTGCTATCCTGTTCATCATTCCAAATGCTTGTGAAGCGCGTCCAGTTCTTCTTTGTGTATCTTTATCGTTGCTTCCATCTGCGTTAATTAACTCTCCTGGGTAGACGAATTGTTCTACTTGCTCAGTAACTTCTCATTGGATGCTGATACTTAATGGTGTCTCCTTAGTCTTTTCAAATACGACTAGGCCGAATCTTCTACTGGTTTCGTCAATCTGTGTATACATACATATATATATATATATATATATATATATATATATATATATATATATACTGTTTATACAATCTAACCTCCCACAACAAATATGCTGTAGTTCTGGTCCGCTTCTCGCGAGGAGGCCAATGTCGTCAGCAAATCGGAAATTATTCACCAGCCCTCCATTTAATTTCATTCCTGCCTCGGTGAAGATCACTGGTAGGCACTATACGGGGGCGGCAGAAGAAATGGATAGGACACATCTTAAGGAGCGACACCCTACTAAGAGACATCATTGAGGGAAGAATAGAGGGGAAAAAGATGAGAGGAAGACCAAGAACAATGCTACTGGACTGGATGTTGGCAGAGGAGGGATACAGCGGACTGAAAAGAGAAGCAGAGAACAGAGAAAAATGGCGTCGTTGGACATATGAACCTGCCTGAGGGCAGAGAACGTAAAGAAGAAGAAGCCTCGGTGTTATTAAGGCCAAGTGACATTACTGCTTCTTATACTAGGTCATATAGGTGTGGCGATAAGATACATCCTTGTCGTACTACCGCTTTTTCGTGAGAAAGTATTCTGTGATCTTTTTATCTACTTTTATGGCACTTGATGATTTTCGATATAACCCTTGCACAGGTTTGATCAGTTTCTCTGGTATTCCTGGATTTTACACCACTCCACATTCCATCATGCCGTATGATGTCGAATGCTTGTTTAAAGTCTATGAAGTTGACGAAGACTTTCTGGTTGTGTTCTATGGTTTTTTCAAGTATCTGTCTCATTGTGAACTGTCCTTCTTCCCAGTGATGGGCAAAATACTTTTCAAAAGTATTTTGAAAATACAAAATAAAATACTTTTCAAAAGTATTTCGAAAATACAAAATAAAATACTTTTCAAAAGTATTTTGAAAATACTGTGAAGAAAACGGGGCTCTACGGCGTCTTCGCTTCTCTCAGGATGGCGAGGGAAGGCGCGTGTCGCTCAGGATGGGAGCGCAAGTAGGACCTCCGTCGTTTATCGAAGGGTTTCGCGTCTGCCAGTCGATTAGCCGTAGCAAGCAATGTCAAACACCGAAGGATCAACACCAGGCAGTTAAACTAACGATCTTTATTCACGTCACAGACGTATTACGTCATCAAAGTCACTCTCACACTCGAACACACAGAACACAATCAACTACTACTCCAAACCACTATCACCCTTAACTACACAGGAGCGTCTCTATTTATAGCTAACCCAGCCAATCAGCGGAGCCCTAAAAGAGGCCAAGCGCTAAGGAGGCGGAGCCTAAAAGAGGCCAAGGGCTAGAGGCCGAGCGCTAAGGAGGCGGAGCCTAAAAGAGGCCAAGCGCTAAGAAGGCGGAGCCTAAAAGAGGCCAAGCGCTAAGGAGGCGGAGCCTAAAAGAGGCCAAGGGCTAGAGGCCGAAGCCTAGAGGCCAAGGCTAGAGAGGCCAAGGGCTAGAGAGGCCAAGGGCTAGAGGCCAAGGGCTAGAGAGGCCAAGGGCTAGAGGCCGAAGCCTAGAGGCCAAGGCTAAGGAGGCCGACCCGGGAAACCACCCGGGCGCCACACCCTCCCCCCGCCACAATGGGTATGCCCCCATACCCTAAGCTGCCCACGGACCCCAGCGCAACAATGCCCAAACACAGAAAACGGCCAACGGGCCAAACAAAGCCAAGAGTCCCTACAAAATAAACGCGGCCATCGGCCATGTCTCTAGATACATTTCTCAAAAAGTCCTCTCAAAATTTCGCATGGCCAACGGGCCAATTAACTACAGAGTCTCTAGATTCGCCTCGACGTTGGCAAACAGCCAGGGCGCGTAAAAGCCCAATGAAAGTTCTATAAAATAAGCGCGGCCAACGGCCAAATCTCTAAGAAAAATGTCCTTCCACGCTTAAAGTTCTTGCCAGTGTCTGGCCAACACGCGCGGTCCATCAAGTCCGCAAACCTAAATTTCTATTAACAAATTGTGGCCAACGGCCCAGAAAGCTCGGCACATCAAAATAAGCAAGGACCAAACACAATAAACGCAACAATCAAGGCCGTTTCTCGGCAATAAAGCAATCGAAGCCAAGATTCATCTGACAGTCCTTAAGAGAGGCCAAGTCTTTCACGTACGGGAAAGGCGGGCGGCAGAGTTATCGTACAGAAAAGGGGCAAAGTCTTTCTGTCAATCGAAGACAAGCGCCGAGAGTGTCACAGTTCCAGCGTCTCAGTCATCGTTCGGAGTGACGGCAGCTCGCTTACTGAAAGCGGGCAGGACGGCGAATCGTCCTCGTCGGGCGTCGAGAGTTCTGGCTAACTTCCGGCAGATCGTCTATTGAAGCGTCGTCATGAGCGGCGTTCTCGCCGGCGTCGTGTAGGCCTTCTTCGAAGCAAGGCCTCAGTTTATCGACGTGGGCGACGAATGGCTTGGAGTGCGCGGACTTGCGGAGCCTGAAGTTGACAAGGCCGCATTGTTCCATCACCGTGAAAGGCCCCGTGTACATGCGAGCCCATTTCGGACTCCGTCCCTGATACCGGCGCGGCGTGAAGTACCAGACCCGGTCACCAGGCGCGAACTTGGCTGGGCGCACTTTCAAATCGTAATTGCGCTTCCGTCGCTCAGCGGCAACCCGTAAGTGTTCCATCACCGCGAATGGGGAGGCGGCCAGGACACGGGAAAGAACTTCAACCCACACCCTTTGATGGCTGCGTATAACTTCCCCAAACATGGCGTTCACGGTCTTGGGTAGGCGCCCACTTAAGCCCTTCTCCCTGGGATAGCAGCTAAACACTCTTCGCCGATGGATCCCGTAAACCTCCCGAAACAGGCCTCCCCGAAATCCCGTACCCTGATCGTCCTGTATTGGACGCGGAGCCCCAGACCTCACAACTACGTTTCCCTCGAGGGCCCCAGCTACCCTTGGAATAACCTTCCCTCTCTTAACAAAACCGCTCATGGTCATCAGGAGAAAGGGGAACAGCATCCCAATCAATTGCCGATAACCTACGCGAAATCTCCGCGAGCCGTCCTTCTTGTGTGCCAACACCACGTTCGCGGCCCTCTCGCTTACAGCAGGTTCAATTATCCCGTCGGCTAACATGCTGTCTAGCTGAGTATCGATTGTGACCCTATGCGGCAGCGGTTGTCGTCTTAATGGCTGTCTTACGGGGCGCGCATCGCCGGTCTCTATCTTATTGGTGCACACAGAAGTTTTGCCTAAATCCCGGTCAGTAGCGGAAAAGACATAATTATATTCAACAAGCCAAGCGCCCAATCTTCCCCGTATCTCGGGCGTCACCTCTTCGGGCAAATCCTCAAGCAATTTCTCGCTCGGCGAGGCATGGCCAACCGCGTCTCCATTCACGCGGTTCCTTTCGCTCAGCTCTACCTGCACCGGATGCAAATCCCCTAGTGGCTGATTCTTGGGCAGCCGGACCGGATCCTCACTTAAATTTACAACCCTTACCCGGGCATCGGCGTGGTCTCCGACAACTACGCGGGCAAGATGAACCCCAGGTTGGATCTCCCTAGCTTCCGTCATCCAGGCGGGCGCTACAGTCGTTAAATCCCCGTACATGGTTTTAACCGGTATATCCCTCTGAGACTTAGGGGACACCAACACCTCCTCGGCGACGATCACGCGCCGGCACCACGTGGAACCATTGCCCCTCACCAAGGGAATACGCCTACGTCTTACGAACAGGGATCCCATACCAAACCCTAAACGGCAGCGATGTTCCCGTAACCAATCCATGCCTAACATGGGCTCTGTAATCTGATCGGACACAAGGAACGAAGTATGGACGTAAAACCCGTCAAATATCTTAATGGGCACCCGCACCTCCCCAAGGACATGTATACCTGACCCATTAGCAGCCATCAAAAAGCGATTGCAAGAGCGAAGTTCTAACCCGTCGACAGTAGATGAAGGCACCAGGCTGACTTCCGATCCAGTGTCGATCAGGCATAGCTGCGGTCGTCCGTTGATCTCTCCGCGAATGTAGACGGCGTTGCTAGTGGCGCGGTTCGGCAGTCTCGGGCGTGTCGTATGGTTCATGACCACCGGGTCCGGTGGCGTCGAAGCATCAGGCTCGGGCGTCGCAGTCTCGTTCTGGCGGTTCTGGCGGTTCTGGGATCGGCGAGCTTGGCGGCAGTTGCGGGCGATGTGACCGGCTCGTCCGCAGTTGAAGCAGGTCATTGAGCGTCGCTGGTTCTCCGGAGGGCCCGCGCGGTCTCGCTCAGGCCGGGCGTCTCGGTTCGATTCTTCGTGCGTCGGACTTCCTTGTCGGAGCTCCCGGAATTGCTGGTCAATTCTTCTCTCCATTTCTCGCTGAAATCTCCGCTGTTCGTCCTTCTGCGTCGCCAGAAACCGGTCCATTTGCGCCTGAAGCTGGGCACTCAGATCAGTTTCCTGAGTCCCGCGCACTCGGTTTGGCTGTCTGCGGCGATCGTCGGAGTCGTTCGTTCGCTGATAGGCCTCCAGACGCAGCGCTGTCCGGTAGGCCTCGTCCAGATTCTTCGGTTCCCGCTCGCGTACTTTGAGCGAGAGCTCCCGGTCTCTCATGGCTTCCAAAAAGGCGTCTTTCGCGATGATCTGCGTAGTCTCGTTGGAGGGCACCGGGTAGGCCAAGACCACCAGTCGTCGGATTTCATGCAGCAGGTCGCTCAGGCTTTCCTCCGGGCGTTGGCGTCGGTAGTACAGCTGGGCGCGGAAGGTTTCTGCCTGGCCTTCCGTCCCGTATCTTTGGCGGAGGCGTTCCACGAGTTCTTCGTAACTTACGCTCGGTTGAGCGCCGAAGTCCCAGAGAAGTTGAGTAGCGGCCTTCTCCAGCGAACATCGCAGATAGTCGACCCGGTCCGCGGCCGTCCACTGGTTGTGCCTCGCGCAGACTTAAAACTGCACCAGGAAAGATTCTAGCGAGCCCGTCCCATCGAACTTGCCTGGCTTCATCGGTGTCGGGCGGCTTCGCAGCAAACCGCTGACACTTTCCAGCAAATTCGGCATCGAAGTTGTCGGTGCGTCCGGTCTTTCAGTCTCTTCGCGGAAACTCGGTTTCAATTTCATCTTCTCCGTCGTCGATTCGCCCGTCTTTCCTCGGAAGCTCGATCTCTCCGGCTTCACGGTCGTCTCTTCTTCCGTCTTTTCGCGGAAGCTCGATCTCACCGGCTCCGCAAAATCATCGAAGTCGATTTCGGTCAGCAAACGGCTTCGGTCCGGTCGCGTCTCGGCGGTTGCTCTCCCGGCAGCAGGCGTTGACGTCTCGGCCGGCGTGCGGATCTGACTAGGCATCGGATAGGCGATCGTATCGTCGTCGTCTCCTTGGAACATCTTCGGTCGATTCTGGCTTCGTCGGCGGCAGGAACTCTCGGACAAAACCCCACGGCTCTGGTACCAATGTGAAGAAAACGGACCGGCCCACTTCTTCGCGTCGTCTCAGGAGACGAGGTAAGGCGCGTGTCGCTCAGGATGGGAGCGCAAGTAGGACCTCCGTCGTTTATCGAAGGGTTTCGCGTCTGCCAGTCGATTAGCCGTAGCAAGCAATGTCAAACACCGAAGGATCAACACCAGGCAGTTAAACTAACGATCTTTATTCACGTCACAGACGTATTACGTCATCAAAGTCACTCTCACACTCGAACACACAGAACACAATCAACTACTACTCCAAACCACTATCACCCTTAACTACACAGGAGCGTCTCTATTTATAGCTAACCCAGCCAATCAGCGGAGCCCTAAAAGAGGCCAAGCGCTAAGGAGGCGGAGCCTAAAAGAGGCCAAGGGCTAGAGGCCGAGCACTAAGGAGGCGGAGCCTAAAAGAGGCCAAGCGCTAAGGAGGCGGAGCCTAAAAGAGGCCAAGCGCTAAGGAGGCGGAGCCTAAAAGAGGCCAAGGGCTAGAGGCCGAAGCCCAGAGGCCAAGGCTAAGGAGGCCGACCCGGGAAACCACCCGGGCGCCACAATACTTTTCCAAAATACTTTTTAAAAGTATTTTGAAAATACAAAATAAAATAGTATTTTTAAAATACTTTTGAAAATAGTTTTTCAAAATAGTTTTGCGAAATCAACATTTTCTATTTTTATTGCTATAGGCCTACTCACTAGTGTGTCCCGTTAGGTACATCGCGTTAGTGTGCTTGACAGTAATGTAGTTTCTAATGACTTGAATCATTATTGCAACAATAATAGCAATTAGTAGCTTCTATTGTGCCTGTGTCTAATGCACAAGGAATAGACCTATGGCACACCAAAATCAAGCCGTGTTCAGGACAATATCCAGAAGATTAGTCCTTAACATTAAGACAGATAGGCAGCCTATGATGGCGGATAAGCGGTTTCAAAGTGACAATTTTTAAGTTGAGAACAAAATAGCACAAGCCACTGATCAGAGCGCACATACACGGAAAGGGAGTTCCAAAATGTAGGTCCAGCAATGGAAAACACTCGTTCACCAAGAACAGTTCTTGATTTAGGTATGCACAATGCAAAGAAAAGAAGACCAAACAGAAACCTGATATAGGCCTATATCCTGATACAACAAACTCACAAGTAGTTGATGTGGCCAGAAGATTATTAATTAAGCATTTTTACATGAAAATAATAATTTTACCATAAGATTTATTTCTGAAAAGTACTTTACAAAAGTATTTTGGAAAGTATTTTGGAAAAGTATTTTGAATTCTCCAAAATACTTTTCAAAACTATTTTGAAAATACTTTTACAAAATACTTTTCAAAAGTATTTTGATAATAGAAAATAAAATAGTATTTTCTATTTTGAAAATAGAAAAGTATTTTCAAAATAGAATTGTGCCCATCACTGCTTCTTCCTGGCCTGAACCCGGCTACGCTCCAAGTACTCTTTCAACATACTGCTTCATTCTGTTTTGTATCACTTTGGTTTAAACTTTTTCTGGAATGCTCTGTAGGCTAATGACTCTGTAATTTTTCAGTCTTGTGGATCTTCTTTTCTTTTGTATATTGAGACAATGATTGTCGAGTTTTCAATCAATCAATCAATATTTGTTTATTCTGAATAACCAAGTTGTCACAGACGCAACTTGTTAATTCTGCTTAGTCTTCTGGTATTTGTTCTTCTAGTTGAATCTTGTAACACGACTTAGGCCATGCATAGCTTTAACAACTGTTTCTTCTCCTCCTACTCCTTGAAGTAGTTCCGTAATGATTCCCTCCATACCTGGTGCATTATCTTTTTCATTTTATCGGTAGCATCTCTGACCTCGTCCTGTAGAAATGTTGGCATCTGTTCTTCTGCGTTGCTCATAGACGACTGTGTGAGAACTGTAGACCGTTATCTTGCGAGTATGTCGACATTTAGTAGTAGTTCAAAGTGTTCTTTCCATGGTTTCTGTATGCTTGCATCGTCTGCTAGTATTTTACCATTTGCCTCTTTGATAGCTGCAACTTTGAGCTCAAATTTTCCATTAAGTAGTTTTTTTAATATCTACTTTTTGCATTCTGTTTATCTTGAAAGCTTCTTGTTGTTCCATCCAGTTGTTTTTGTCTGGTTGCATTTTCCTTCTGATTTCTCCAGTGAGCCAGTTGAATTTTTTCGGTACGTGACGTTTGGGCGCCGCCGTTTGGGCGCCGGCCGTTTGGGCGCGGCCGTTTGGGCGCCGGCCGTTTCGGCGCCGGCCGTTTAGGCGCCGGCCGTTTAGTAAATAACAGTTGATAAGAAATGTTAATTTTTTATTGAAAAGAAATATCAATTTTATGCTGTTTGAAATAAACGTAAAATTTGTAACGGAATGTTCAATTAATAATGTTCAGTGCTATACCTTTTCGTATAGTAGGCCTATAGTCCATAAGTTTACGAGTCCATCAAAAAATTATGCGACAGTCCTCGCAGGTACTCGATGATGTTTCGATGTCTGTAGCTGTCAACGATTGTCTTTATCCTGACATCGGTGGCTACGTATTTTCTTCGCTTGACAGGCGGCTGGTCTCCACGAATGAATTGCTCGTAGACAAGGTCCCGCCCTTTCTGAACAGCTCGTATACCGTCTATAAATTTCCAAATAGTTGGGTGGTCCATCCCAAATTCGGCCTGCAAGCGTCGATGGGCTGCTTCAACATAGTTGTTTGTACGATCTTCTCCATTCACTGTCCTCTCGTACACAGACCACGTTTGAGGTGGAAACAATGCACGACGTCGAGTCCGGTTACGATTTTGACGTCCTATGTAGAAGTCCTCAAACCAGTTGAGGATTGGCGTGAGATCCTCTGTAATTTCATTTGCCAGTGCCCAGGGGCGGAGACTTAGGGGGGGACAGGGGGGGACGGTCCCCTCCAAAACTTGAGAGGTGGGGGGACGGAGCTGCTTACACCGAAGGATCAACACCAGGCAGTTAAACTAACGATCTTTATTCACGTCACAGACGTATTACGTCATCAAAGTCACTCTCACACTCGAACACACAGAACACAATCAACTACTACTCCAAACCACTATCACCCTTAACTACACAGGAGCGTCTCTATTTATAGCTAACCCAGCCAATCAGCGGAGCCCTAAAAGAGGCCAAGCGCTAAGGAGGCGGAGCCTAAAAGAGGCCAAGGGCTAGAGGCCGAGCACTAAGGAGGCGGAGCCTAAAAGAGGCCAAGCGCTAAGGAGGCGGAGCCTAAAAGAGGCCAAGCGCTAAGGAGGCGGAGCCTAAAAGAGGCCAAGGGCTAGAGGCCGAAGCCCAGAGGCCAAGGCTAAGGAGGCCAACCCGGGAAACCACCCGGGCGCCACAATACTTTTCCAAAATACTTTTTAAAAGTATTTTGAAAATACAAAATAAAATAGTATTTTTAAAATACTTTTGAAAATAGTTTTTCAAAATAGTTTTGCGAAATCAACATTTTCTATTTTTATTGCTATAGGCCTACTCACTAGTGTGTCCCGTTAGGTACATCGCGTTAGTGTGCTTGACAGTAATGTAGTTTCTAATGACTTGAATCATTATTGCAACAATAATAGCAATTAGTAGCTTCTATTGTGCCTGTGTCTAATGCACAAGGAATAGACCTATGGCACACCAAAATCAAGCCGTGTTCAGGACAATATCCAGAAGATTAGTCCTTAACATTAAGACAGATAGGCAGCCTATGATGGCGGATAAGCGGTTTCAAAGTGACAATTTTTAAGTTGAGAACAAAATAGCACAAGCCACTGATCAGAGCGCACATACACGGAAAGGGAGTTCCAAAATGTAGGTCCAGCAATGGAAAACACTCGTTCACCAAGAACAGTTCTTGATTTAGGTATGCACAATGCAAAGAAAAGAAGACCAAACAGAAACCTGATATAGGCCTATATCCTGATACAACAAACTCACAAGTAGTTGATGTGGCCAGAAGATTATTAATTAAGCATTTTTACATGAAAATAATAATTTTACCATAAGATTTATTTCTGAAAAGTACTTTACAAAAGTATTTTGGAAAGTATTTTGGAAAAGTATTTTGAATTCTCCAAAATACTTTTCAAAAACTATTTTGAAAATACTTTTACAAAAATACTTTTCAAAAGTATTTTGATAATAGAAAATAAAATAGTATTTTCTATTTTGAAAATAGAAAAGTATTTTCAAAATAGAATTGTGCCCATCACTGCTTCTTCCTGGCCTGAACCCGGCTACGCTCCAAGTACTCTTTCAACATACTGCTTCATTCTGTTTTGTATCACTTTGGTTTAAACTTTTTCTGGAATGCTCTGTAGGCTAATGACTCTGTAATTTTTCAGTCTTGTGGATCTTCTTTTCTTTTGTATATTGAGACAATGATTGTCGAGTTTTCAATCAATCAATCAATATTTGTTTATTCTGAATAACCAAGTTGTCACAGACGCAACTTGTTAATTCTGCTTAGTCTTCTGGTATTTGTTCTTCTAGTTGAATCTTGTAACACGACTTAGGCCATGCATAGCTTTAACAACTGTTTCTTCTCCTCCTACTCCTTGAAGTAGTTCCGTAATGATTCCCTCCATACCTGGTGCATTATCTTTTTCATTTTATCGGTAGCATCTCTGACCTCGTCCTGTAGAAATGTTGGCATCTGTTCTTCTGCGTTGCTCATAGACGACTGTGTGAGAACTGTAGACCGTTATCTTGCGAGTATGTCGACATTTAGTAGTAGTTCAAAGTGTTCTTTCCATGGTTTCTGTATGCTTGCATCGTCTGCTAGTATTTTACCATTTGCCTCTTTGATAGCTGCAACTTTGAGCTCAAATTTTCCATTAAGTAGTTTTTTTAATATCTACTTTTTGCATTCTGTTTATCTTGAAAGCTTCTTGTTGTTCCATCCAGTTGTTTTTGTCTGGTTGCATTTTCCTTCTGATTTCTCCAGTGAGCCAGTTGAATTTTTTCGGTACGTGACGTTTGGGCGCCGCCGTTTGGGCGCCGGCCGTTTGGGCGCGGCCGTTTGGGCGCCGGCCGTTTCGGCGCCGGCCGTTTCGGCGCCGGCCGTTTAGGCGCGTTTAGTAAATAACAGTTGATAAGAAATGTTAATTTTTTATTGAAAAGAAATATCAATTTTATGCTGTTTGAAATAAACGTAAAATTTGTAACGGAATGTTAAATTAATAATGTTCAGTGCTATACCTTTTCGTATAGTAGGCCTATAGTCCATAAGTTTACGAGTCCATCAAAAAATTATGCGACAGTCCTCGCAGGTACTCGATGATGTTTCGATGTCTGTAGCTGTCAACGATTGTCTTTATCCTGACATCGGTGGCTACGTATTTTCTTCGCTTGACAGGCGGCTGGTCTCCACGAATGAATTGCTCGTAGACAAGGTCCCGCCCTTTCTGAACAGCTCGTATACCGTCTATAAATTTCCAAATAGTTGGGTGGTCCATCCCAAATTCGGCCTGCAAGCGTCGATGGGCTGCTTCAACATAGTTGTTTGTACGATCTTCTCCATTCACTGTCCTCTCGTACACAGACCACGTTTGAGGTGGAAACAATGCACGACGTCGAGTCCGGTTACGATTTTGACGTCCTATGTAGAAGTCCTCAAACCAGTTGAGGATTGGCGTGAGATCCTCTGTAATTTCATTTGCCAGTGCCCAGGGGCGGAGACTTAGGGGGGGACAGGGGGGGACGGTCCCCTCCAAAACTTGAGGTGGGGGGACGGAGCTGCTTATATCCCCCCAATATTTCTGAAATATTTCATGAATATAATAATAATAGCTACGAGTGACAGCTGGTTCTTATCAGCACTCAAATAATAGAGCAATTTTGTTCAGATGACAGCTTAAAACCTACCATTACAGTGTGGAAATTCAAAAAATTTAAATAGGGGAGGGGCACATCCCCTCCCCAGACTCAAACACGACTCAATCTACATGTAAGCTATGAGTGACAGCTGGTTCCTACCAGCACTCATATTATACACCAATTTTGTTCAGATGACAGCTTAAAATGCTACCATTACAGTGTGGAAATTGAAAAAATTTTAGATGGGGAGGTGGCACATCCCCCTCCCCAAACCCCTCCCCCTGCTCGGCGCTTCGCGCCTCGCCGATCGTCCTTCGGCCGCTCCTTCACCAGTCCCCCCCAAACCCAAGACCAAGTCTCCGCCTATGCCAGTGCCTCCAAAGCAACATCTAGGTCGTCGATTGGAACAAAGGAGAGCGCGACTATCATTCGGGCGGACAAAGCGAAATCCGGATCCGTGTTGTATCGGCGAAGCAGACCCTCGTCTGCCAGTTTCTTGCGCATATTCTTCGTCAAATGGAAGAGACATCCATGGATTGCGCAGTTCGGAAACGTTGCTCGAACAGCTCCAATAGCGGCCTGCTCAAAGTCGATGGAGACGGACGACGGATTGAGATGTGGCCAGAATTCTTTAACGGCTTCAAACATTCGTCGATAGGTTTCTCCTTCTTTATTTGGTAACAGAGCATACAGAACCGGTAGAACGAATCCTCCTCTGTCTGCCATGACAACGTATATCTGTGAGAAAAGAGCAGGAGCTAGGCTGAATGTTCCGTCTACGTAAAGTCTTTCCATCTGGTTACTCCAATCACCACTCGACTGTCGACCAAATATGAAAATTCGATTTTCATCTTGTTCTCCGGAATCTTCGCTTGAACGGCAGCCGAGGTTCCTTGAAGAGCACTGTTGAGGATCACTGACGGGATTTCCGTTGACTCTTTTGCCCTCTGTTTGATTCCACTCATGATCACGGCAGCCTGAAGTTGCGCCGCATCACATCCGTGACTGTGTTGGTTCATCTGCAGCACTACTCGATCATTATCTGCTGTGGTGTGTAGACGGGCCTTGCATTCGCTCTTAAGCTCACATCGCCAGAACTTCTTGGAACGGTCTGCATTAAACTTATCGAACACGTACAAATATCCTTCGTGCATTAACTTTCCCTTGCCACGTTTCGACTCCACAGTTTCCATTTTCCACGAATGTTCAGTTAAAATCTTCACGAGCAGAGCAGTAACGAATATATATAAGCAACGCCGAGCAGTGCCTTGTTATGAATTCTCTATGCGGATTATAGTGTCACTTATGAAGTAATAACTTACCTTATCGGTTTCATTACCGTATATTTGTATGGTGTAACACGTAATTAGTGCTTCTCCGTAAGTAAATAAAGCCAAGCAGTGCCTTGTTATGAATTCTCTATGCGGATTTGTGTCACTCGTGGAGTAATAACTTGCCTAGCGCGGTAACGTATCTTATCGGTTTCATTACCGTAGGCTATATTTAGTGTCACTCGTAATCAAGCCGTATCGTCGAGCCAAAACGGTGTCACCTAAACAGCCGGCGCCTAAACGGCCGGCGCCCAAACGGCCAGCGCCTAAACGAAACGGCCGCGCCCAAACGTCCTGCTTCGGAATTTTTTCGGTCTGCAGTGTAAGTGTGTTGCTTTGCTATGTTTCTCCTTTTTTCCACGAGTTCTAATAGTTAGATGACTTCGTCTGTTGGTCTTCGGTTTCTTGCAAGCTCTTCCGACTATGTTGCTGCTGTTCATATTCCTTTTTGTATGTTTTACCACATATCTTCTATGGTGTCCTGATCGTTGATAGGTATGTTCCTCTCTATTTCGTCTTCGTACTTTGTCGGATGTCATTATCTGTCAGTTTCTTGGTATCGTATTTGATGTTCTCTGTTGGTCGTATTCTTCTCCTTAATCTCATTTTTAAGTTGGCTATTACTAGCCTGTGATCGGAACCAATTTGCGCATCGAATGATCTGCAGTTTGTCACATTTGAGCTTCATCTTTTGATTATTATGATGTAGTCGATCAGGTCTTCCATCGGGTGATGTCCAAGTCCATTTTCTTTGGGGTTTCTTTTGTTCGAAGAAAGTGTTCTTTAGCTTTAAGTCGTTTGTAGCACAGAGCTGGAGGAGTTTCTCTCCGCTATCGTTCATGTCTCCCTAATAGGCAATTACCAATGATGCCTCTCCATGTATTGCTTTCTCTGCCGACCTTTGCATTGAAATCTCCCGCAATAACGATTATGTCATGTCTGGGGATTCCGTGGATAATCTGCTGAAGTTGTTCATAAAACGTATCAATTTCTTCGTTCGTAGCTGCTGACGTCGGCGCATAGGCTTGGATGACTGTCATCTTTGCCAACTTGGTGCGAAATCTTGCAGAGATTAATCGCTGTGATATCAACTGGTATCCTATCATTGCCTTCGTTGCTTTCTTGTTCAACTCTCTAAACTTAGTTCATTTGGCCTGGCAGCCGCCAGCAGTTGGCTAAGTTAGCTTTCCTTGCTACCGCCTTTCCTCATTTTATCTTCTCGTCTATGGTCCGCGACCTTGGTGTTACACTGGACCAAGAGTAACACCACTTTTGCTCCTCATATTCACTCACTCAACCGTATCTTTTATTATCAACTGTGCAAACCACGAACTGTTGCTCGCTCGCTTCCTCCTACCGCTGCTGCTACCCTTGTCCATTCGTTCGTCACCATCAGACTTGACTACTGCTGCGCTCTCTATGCTGACCTCCCGGCCGTCATACGCTCCATGCAGCCCGCCCTGTTGGTCGCATACCCAAATTCGACCACATCTCTAGCTATGTGCACGACGTTCCCCACTGGCTCCCCTTAGGCGGCGAATCAAGTACAGGGTAGCTGCTTTAGTCTGCCGCTGCCTGCTAGGCCTTGCTTCTGCCTACCTTATTGAGGTCTGTAGCCTCATCCTTAGTGCTCGGGGCTCGCGTTCTCCGCTCGGCTGAACATGGTCTCTATATGCCGGCCTCCCGGCTGTTCCTCTGGCTCACACCGCTATCAGGCAGAGCAGTGCCTTCTCGGTAGTAGGCCTTTGATTTGGAATGGCCTCCTACTGATGCTTCACTCTCTTCCTAGAACCCGTTCATAGGCATTCCTCTCTCATCTTAAGATCGTTTTATTCGGCCGCGCTGGGGTTGGGAGCGCCTCTGTGTAGTCCCTAGAAGAGGCACTATACAAATTCTCGTAATGAATGCATGAATATCATATTATCGTAGAATTACCATAATTTTATTATCGTTATGCTATTAACGTTATCGTGCGGGCTTTAACGGCTGCAAAATCATTGATGATATGATCAAAATTAATTGTTTCTGCCGTCTCTTTTTCAATGGACAGCACTGTCATATTCGTTAATCGCTTCGCGCTCATTGTGCACCTTAGCCTGCATAGGACCACGTGTAACAAATGAAGTGTCGAATTTCATATATTCAAGGTCTAGGAATCGGTTTCTTGTAGCAGCAATAGTGCTACTTTCCAAGATGGCGGCAAATATGGCCGCCAAAACACAGAAATAATTATATATGGCCGCCAAAACAAAACTATGAGCTGAGATATACATATTCTTGTGTTTTTACGGCTATATTGGCCGCCATATTGGAAAGTACACTCGCACATTATTGCCGCTACGAGAAACCGATTCATATACCTTAAAATATGAAATTCGACACTTTATTTGTTATTGTAGCTTATCTATTTGCTAGAATATAGCCTACGTAGTTTTTTGCTTTGGCGGTCATATTGGCCGCCATCTTGAATAGCAACAATCTAACGCTATTACCACTAAGAGAATCGATTCCTTGACCTCGGAAATATTAAAACAAACACTTTATTATTCTGGCTTATCTATGAGCTGAGTTATACATATGCTGTTTTGGCAGCCATGTTGGCCGCCATCTTGGATAGTGGTATTCCCACACCATTTCCACTACGATAACTCGTTTCCTTGACCTTGAAAAACTTAAATTAGACATTTCATTTGTCAAAGTAGCTTATCTATGAGCTGAGATATACATATTTCTGTTTTGGCGGCCATATTGGCCGCCATCTTGAGTATTAACATTGGCACACTACTTTCACTGCGAGATATCGATTCCTTGACCTTGAAAATATCGAATTACACACTTTATTTGTCATTGTAGCGTATCTATCTTTAATTGGGCGGCCATTTTGGCCGCCATCCTGAATAGTAACAATCCCATAATAATGCCATTAAGAGAACTCTTAATGGGAGATTAATGCGCCCAACCTTGACCTCGGAAATATTGAAATTGACACTTCATTCGTCATTGTAGCTTACCTGTGACTTGAGATATACATATATCTGTGTTTTTGCGGCCATATTGGTCGCCATCTTGGATAGTACTATTCCAACACTATTGCAACTACCATAAATCGATTCCTAGATCTTGGAACTAATAAAATCAATGCTTCATTTTTATTGTATCTTACCTATGAGCTGAGATATTACAAATTTCTTTGGGGTAAAGAATTACCCCACTCCGTCCTCAATGTATCGTTAAATGTCCCGTCTTACGAAGGTTAATGCGCCCAACTAGCGACGAAGAACAGCCAGTTCTTGATTATAAACGTGAGCACAAAGCTAGTTATCAAACAAAACCATGATTCACTGACCAAATTACCACAACCAAACAACGAAGACACGAGTCGAACACTTGTGCGTCGATCTCAGCACTTGTTGTTCTCGTTTCGTCTGACTCTGTCTTCTCCTCACTGGACTTTGACACCAGGAAGAATTTGCGTGAAATTGCTACTTTTGTAGCAAATAGGACGGAGCTTCACCACTCAGTAAAATGGTGGCGCACTCTCCGGTCAGCAGTCCTGTCCGGCTTATATAGGAAATCATGACGGTAATTATTTGCGCCTATTTTACAACCAATCAGCACCAGCCGCGCGAAAATCACAGCCAATAGGAGATCTTCATATTGCATAATAAACTTTTCTCAGCTAGATAATGCTTTGTTTCATACTTTTCTTATTTTCAATATAAAACCAAAAATTAATTCGTCTATCTTAATCAGTTAGATTTAAACTCATACAGATGTTGAAAGATCGTAACGAGTCTTAAAATCCGAAGTCTCGATTCTGTCTGTCATGTATTGGCAACACGTGCTTGAAAAAGACATCGTTTTTTTTATACAAATCAGCATTTTAAAGCATTTACTTGCGTAACTTGATGCCAATTTCATCTGCTCTTCCTGCGTCTTGTAGGCGTTTACTGAGACATACACAGGCATCATTTGATGTAAATCCGGCGCTGGAGTCGTTGGTGCCCGCAGCATGTAAGAAGGGCCTCTAGGACGCGGAAAACACGACAACTTTCTGATGATAGGAATCGATTTTCCATAACAACCGCGCAGAGGCAAGAAGAGGATAAGCGCCGCGTTTTCTGCCGAGCACGAGTACCACCAGCCCCGCCAACCTAACCACACCAGCGAACGGCAGCAGCGTCGCACGAGGCAGCAGAAGCAAGCGACGACGTCTTTCAAGGAATCAGCGATGGACGGACAGACGACGACTGACATGCGAAAGCAGACATACAGACGCAGGAGACGCTGTGCTTCTATGATACAGAGAGAAAAATTGCTTCATCAAAATACAGGTCTATGTCATGCCTGCCAATAAGGCAGTCAGTCAGTCAGTCAGTCAGTCAGTCAATCAGTCAGTCAGTCAGTCAGCCAGTCAATCAGTCAGTCAGTCAATCAGTCAGTCAGTCAGTCAGCCAGTAATCAGTCAGTCAGTCAATCAGTCAGTTTTACATGTCGTCTGAATTGTGTCACCGTTAACTTAATACTCATTAAACTGTGCCGTTAATATTTTTCGTATATTAATTAAATCAAGATGGCAGCTGAGCAGAATTTCTGCATGTGTAGGTGAGAAAATATATATTAAGTATAAATTGTTGTCGGTGTCACTTCTTCGTTCCAATGACACGTGTCCGATAGTTCTCCTATGGCAACTAAGTTGTCTGACGTCTTCCGCACTGTTGGTGATATTCGGTGCTTTTCTTTTTCAAACGTTCGATATTTCCGCTATCTTTCTAGATGCGCTATTCTAAAGCTAAGGGTATGACACCCATCAGGCAGCTTCACAGGTTGCGGTGAGACAACCTGCTTGATAATAAACGAAGATATATACATACATATTATATATATGTATATATATATATCGGTTGTGGATAATGGGGCAGCAAGCGTCTAACAGAGCCTCTGCTACTCAAATGCCCACCACGACACCTTCACGAGGTCCCCCTGTGCGTGTACACAGAGTGCGTGGTGGACGACCGAGTCCTCGATGGGTCATACGCAGAGAGGTGCCCAAGGGGCGAAGAAACCGAAGGAACGGACGATGGAGATCATTGACGCAGATAACGATGGTGTCTCGAGATAAACACCTGGAGGAAGGCAAAGGGAAACCAACTCTCTAACTATCCCGAGTTAAACTTGTAAATGACGCCAGAATTGAATACAGATAACGACGTGAACGATTCAATCCAATCATTGGAAAGAGTCGCGTTCGGCAGGGGAGGGAACAAGGCCTCTTCGGTCGTCAACATGCGAAATCCTTGTAAAGAAGAAGAAAAACAAGAAAAAGAAAGAGAAAGGTTAAGGATAGGAACATGGAATGTAAGAACGATGAGGAGATCCGGGAAATTGACAAATGTGATCGGAGAGATGAGGAAGGTGGGCTTGGACATTTTGGGACTATCAGAGAGCAGATGGAAAGAGGAAGGAGATTTTATGAGTGAAGGGTCAGGGTGATATGCACTGGAGGAGAAGAAAGTCAAAATGGGGTAGCGATCCTATTAGATGAGAGTCGCAAAATGTGTTGACAGGGTGGAGAGACATGGAGATAGACTGATCATGGTGACAGTAAGAGCCGACCCAGTGAATATAGTGATCGTACAGGTCTATATGCCCACAATGACACATGAGGTGGATAGTATCTACGAGATGATACAAGAAAAATTTGAAAACATCAAAGGAAATGACTATGCAATTGTAATGGGAGATTGGAATGCATCAGTTGGAGAAGAAGGTCAAGAAAAATATGTAGGTAAATATGGACTAGGGAAGAGAAATGAAAGAGGAGAGAAGCTAGTAGAATTTTGCAAAAGACAGGAGCTGTTGATAACAAACACTTGGTTTCAGCTAGAAAAAAGGAGAAGATATAGGGCCTATATGGAAAGCACCAGGGGATAGTGCAAGATACCAACTGGATTATATCATGGTTAGACAAAGATATAGAAATAGCGTGAAAAATTAAAGAGCACTGCCGGGTGCTGATGCAGACACGGACCATAACTTGGTAGCAATGACAGTGCACCTTCAACCAGGAAAAAGAAAGCAGTGAAGGTGGTATAGAGAAAAACTGAAAACAAACAGCAAGGCACTATCAGATAAGATAGAGGAGCATCTGGAGGAAAGAAAACTGATGACAACAGAGGAAAGATGGAATAGACTAAAGGAGATTGTGAAAACAGCAGCAGTACTGACGGTAGGATTCCAGAAGGGGGCAGCTCCTCACAAACCATGGGTAACGACAGAGATGATACATGAGATGGAAGAAAGAAGAAATTGGAAGCATCAAAGCACAGAGAAGGCAAAGAGTGAATATAGAAGACTAAACAACCAACTAAGAAAAACAACAGACAAGGCAAGAGAGCAATGGTGGGAGCAACAATGTGATGATCTTGAGAAACTACAAGCAAATGGAAGACACGACCTGGTATATGAAAAGATTAAAATACTAACTAGGAAACAAAGTGGAACTACAGACATTGCAGTCAAAGATAGGAATGGAACGTTATTATAGTATCCGGAGGAAGTACGAAGTCGATGGAAGGAGTATGTAGAAGAACTATATAAGGTTGAAGATAACAGAGATGACTACAAAGAAGAAGCAACGCAGAGTTGATTGATTGATTGATTGATTGATTGATTGATTGATTGATTGATTGATTGATTGATTGATTGATTGATTGATTGATTGATTGATTGATTGATTGATTGATTGATTGATTGAGTTTGTGATATAGGACCGGATTTGCTGAAAGAAGAGATACTGGCAGCCATTGGAGAAATGAAAAACAATAAAGCTGAAGGAATTGATAACATCCCAATTGAAATGATTAAAAACTTTGGAGAAAAGGCAATGAAAGAACTAGTACAACTATGCAAAGACATATACAACACAGGAGTATGGCCAGAGGATTTCTTACAGACCATTATGGTTCCTATAAAGAAGAAACCAAATGCAGCAACATGTGAAGACCACAGAACTTTTAGCCTATAAACGCATGCATCCAAAATCGTACTTGGGGTCCTCACGAAGAGAATGCAGTCAAGGGCAGAAACAGATGACAGTTTAGGAGAGGACCAATACGGTTTCAGAAAGGGAAGGGGCACAAGAGATGCAATTGGAGTATTGAGGGTGCTGACAGAAAGAAGCATACAGCATGGACAGGACGACATCTACATCTGCTTTGTGGATTATGAAAAGGATTTCGATAGAGTAGATTGGAAGAAATTAATGCATGCACTGAGAAGAATAGGGGTGGACTGGAAAGACATAAGACTCATAGGAAACCTATAGGCCTACATGGGACAGAAAGTAAGAATAGAAATAGAAGGAGAATTTTCAGAACCAGGAGTGATAGGCAGAGGAGTACGACAAGGGTGCCCACTATCACCAATTCTCTTTAACATCTACATTGACGAATTAGTACGAGAGGCAATGGAGGAGGTGAAGGAGGGCATAAAGGTGGGAGGAAGATTGACGAAAGCACTAAGATTTGCAGATGACCAGGCGATGTTGGCAGGTAGCCAGAATGGGCTACAAAAAATGATGGATCGGCTAAATAAGATCTCGAAGGAGTATGATATGAAAATAACTATTAAAAAGACAAAGATCATGAGGATAAGCAAAGGAAAGGAAAGAACAGTAAAGATCACTATAGATTATAAGGAACTGGAACAAGTCGGAAAATTCTGTTACATAGGAAGTATGATCACAAATGATGCAAAGTGTCATGTAGAAATAAAGAGAAGAATAGCTATGGGAAAAGATGCCTTCTATAAAAGAAAGGAATTAATTAGAGGAAAGCTAAATAAGAATCTGAAGAAAAGAATGATATGGAGTGTGGTGTTATACGGGTAAGAGACATGGACTCTAAGGAAGGAAGACATCAGAAGATTGGAGGCCTTCGAGATGTGGATATGGCGAAGAATGGAGAGAGTCAGCTGGATGGATCGGAGGACAAATGAAGACATACTACAAATGGTGGACGAAAAAGATCCATGATAGGGATAATAAGAAGCCGACAAAGAAAATGGTTGAGCCATATCATGAGGGGAGACTCCCTTCTAACAATTATAAATGAGGGAAGAATGGAGGGGAAGAAGATAAGAGGAAGACCGAGAATGATGTTGTTGGACTGGATGATGGAGGAGGACTACAGCAAACTGAAGGAAAGAGCCAGAAAACGTGATGAATGGTGAAATTGGACGTACGAACCTGCCTAGCAAAGCAGAGAACCAAAAGAAGACCACAAGAAGAATCGGTTGTGGGACCAAGTATCTGGAATGGGCTTCCTCTAGAGCTCCGTCTCCTACCTAGGAACTCTTCACCTGTATTTTATACCTCTCTGAAAACTATTCTTTTCAGACGTGGTTGGGCCGGGAGCGCCTCTGAGTAGTTATCTTGAAGGAGCGCTATATCAAGTTTCAATGATTGATTGATTGATTGATCGATTGGTATGTACCTGCTTATTCACGAACGCTGCATCGAAACAGAGGGGCTGTCCAGATAAGTTTATGCCAAGTGAAGACCTGAGTTCGGTTGCCATATTATACAGAAGGTCAGAGTTAAAGCAGGTTCCGTCTAAGTCTCTGAGACGATGAAGATTGGAAGGCGGAGGATTAAATGGATTAGGAGAAGATTGCGTGAAGACTGAAGAGGTAGGATTTTAATTTGGATGGAAAGCCTGTGGGGTGGTAAGTAGAGGAGTCTGGAGCAACTATTGGTGGGTGAGCGGCGATATTGGTCAGAGAACTGAGAATTTGCGGAATTCAGGAGAGCTATCGTTGCAGTGTAGTATATGGATCGGTTGGAAAATTTGAGGACAGTAGTGACTGAAGACGGGATAGAGTGAGATAGGATGACACTCGGGTAGAGCGGAGTGGCTAGATGACAAAGACTTTGCGAAGGGACATGAGCTGGGAGTATTGTAGGGAGTTGTAGGTTAGTGATAGGACTCTGAAGTCGGTGCACTAAGAGATTTACAACCAGAGGAGTAATTAACGGACGGAAGTGATATTGGGATGCTTGAGTGTCCTCGTGACAGCTTGAATAAGTGAGTTTTGGATAACTTACAGACGCGTAATTTGGGTGGATTGTGGGTTGAGGAAAAGAGAATTACAGTGGAAGCCGTTTTAAAGTCAAACCTGGGTCTAATGCGGCGGATGTCTCTCTATATTCGTCTCTCTATCGACTTTGAGGGAATCGGTTCATAAGAGCGACATAACGAAAGAGCGACATAACAGACGAGCGACATAAATACCGTATCAAAAGAGCGACAACCGAAGAAATGAAATAAAAATTCAAAAGAGCGACATAACGAAAGAGCGACATAACAGAAGAGCGACATAAATACCGTATCAAAAGAGCGACAACCTAAGAATTGAATTAAAAATTCAAAAGAGCGACATAGGCCTAACGAAAGAGCGACATAACAGAAGAGCGACATAAATACCGTATCAAAAAGCGACAACCTAAGAATTGAATGAAAAATTCAAAAGAGCGACATAACAAAAGAGCGACATAACAGAAGAGCGATTTTTGTTAAACAGTAAATCTAGCCTATCTAGGCAACGAGTCAAAACACTCATTACATACAGAATATAGACAAGACTCGGTACATATATGGCCCATGCAGTAGTCGTGCCCAGCTTACGAAGATTAATGCTGACTCCCTTCGTCTTCGGTTTCCAAATATGCACTTCTCTTCCTCTGTCCGTGATCTTGGATTCATTCTTGATCCTGTCGTCTCTCTGTCTGATCACGTCAATAGTGTCTCTCGTTCCTGCTTCTACTACCTACGCCAACTCCGTGCCATCTGCCAATCACTACCACTACACGCTATCACGACTTTGGTCCATGCATTGATCTGTTCCAGGATTGATTATGGGAATGCGGTGTACATTGGTCTCTCCTCTACAAATACATCTAAACTTCAGTCCATTCTAAACGCTGCAGCCCGCCTCATAGGAGGCATTGCAGTTTGACCATATCTCCTATTTTACCCGTGACTCCCTTCACTGGCTCTTATCCACCAGCGCATCCAATTGAAGGTCTGTTCTCTCATGCGAAGCTGTCTTGTTGGCTCTGCTCCTCACTATCTTAGGACCTTTTGTACCCCAATATCTTCTCTGCACAGTCGTTCCTCCCTTCGGTCCTCGGCCCGTGTTTACTTGGTTGTCCCGCTGGTGCATATTAGGAGTTTCGCTATTGCTGGTCCCAATAGCTGGAACCAGTTACCTCAGTCCCTCAGGACTGACCTTTTTTCTATTTCTTTTGACCAGTTCCGCAAGCGCCTGAAAACTCTCTTTACCAGTGAAGAGACTGGCCCGGGTCGGGAGCGCCTCTGTTTTTGAGTGGCGCTATATAAATGCTTGATTACAATCACAATTACAAATTACAATAGCGCAAATAAACTTGCCGTGCATTTATAAAATACTTGTTTATTCAAAAAATCAATCTAGAAACACAGACTTGCTCACTTTCACTGGTCACGGTCTTTCACAAAACTGAAAATCTCACAACATTGACTGGTCAATCTGGGCATTTATAAAAAAAACTGAGCCCTTGCCTCCTTGCCCTATTTTAGTCGCTCGTCTGTTCACCCCGACATCTGCGCCCCATTGAAGCTAACATCAGAGTAGATCTACG